>JACEFZ010023489.1:0-582925 GCA_014155875.1 Cepaea nemoralis
CAGTGTCAACTTGATCATAAACCGTCATAGCTAGATCATAAACAGTGTCAGCTAGATCATCAACTGTGTCAGCTATACTAAAACAAGTGTCAGCTAGATCATCAACCGTGACAGCTAGATCATCAACAATGTCAGCTAGATCATCAACAATGTCAGCTAGATCATAAACAGTGGCAACTAGATCATAACCAGTATCAGCTAGACCATCAACCTTGTCAACTAAATCATCAACAATGTCAGCTAGATCATCAAACGTGACAGCTAGATCATCAACAATGTCAGCTAGATCATCAAACGTGACAGCTAGATCATCAACAATGTCAACTAGATGATCAACAATGTCAGCTAGATCATCAACACTGTCAGCTAGATCATCAACCGTGTCAGCTAGATCATCAACACTGTCAGCTAGATCATCAACAATGTCAACTAGATGATCAACAATGTCAGCTAGCTCATCAACAATGTCAACTAGATCATCAACAATGTTAACTAGATGATCACCAATGTCAGCTAGATCATCAACAATGTCAACTAGATCATCAACACTGTCAGCTAGATCATCAACACTGTCAGCTAGATCATCAACCGTGTCAGCTAGATCATCAACCGTCACAGCTAGATCATCAACAATGTCAGCTAGATCATAAACCGTCACAGCTAGATCATCAACAGTGTCAGCTAGATAATCAACCGTTACAACTATATCATCACCCGTCACAGCTATATCACAAACAGTGAAAACTAGATCATCAACAGTGTCAACTAGATCATAAACAGTGTCAGCTAGATCATAAACAGTGTCAGATAGATCATAAACAGTGTCAGCTAGATCATAAACAGTGTCAGCTAGATCATAAGCAGTGTCAGCTAGATCATAAACAGTGTCAGCTAGATCATAAGCAGTGTCAGCTAGATCATAAACAGTGTCAGCTAGATCATAAGCAGTGTCAGCTAGATCATAAACAGTGTCAGCTAGATTATAAACAGTGTCAGCTAGATCATCAACAATGTCAGCTCGATCATCAACCGTGTCAACTTGATCATCAACCGTCACAGCTAGATCATCAACTGTGTCAGCTAGATCATCAACCGTGACAGCTAGATCATCAACAGTGTCAAGTATATCATCAACAATGTTAGCTCGATCATCAACAGTGTCAACTTGATCATAAACCGTCATAGCTAGATCATAAACAGTGTCAGCTAGATCATCAACTGTGTCAGCTATACTAAAACAAGTGTCAGCTAGATCATCAACCGTGACAGCTAGATCATCAACAATGTCAGCTAGATCATCAACAATGTCAGCTAGATCATAAACAGTGGCAACTAGATCATAACCAGTATCAGCTAGACCATCAACCTTGTCAACTAAATCATCAACAATGTCAGCTAGATCATCAAACGTGACAGCTAGATCATCAACAATGTCAGCTAGATCATAAACACTGTCAGCTAGTTCATCAACCGTGTCAACTAGATGATCAACAATGTCAGCTAGATCATCAACAATGTCAACTAGATGATCAACACTGTCAGCTAGATCATCAACACTGTCAGCTAGATCATCAACCGTGTCAGCTAGATCATCAACCGTCACAGCTAGATCATCAACAATGTCAGCTAGATCATAAACCGTCACAGCTAGATCATCAACAGTGTCAGCTAGATAATCAACCGTTACAACTATATCATCACCCGTCACAGCTATATCACAAACAGTGAAAACTAGATCATCAACAGTGTCAACTAGATCATAAACAGTGTCAGGATAGATCATAAACAGTGTCAGCTAGATCATAAACAGTGTCAGCTAGATCATAAGCAGTGTCAGCTAGATCATAAACAGTGTCAGCTAGATCATAAGCAGTGTCAGCTAGATCATAAACAGTGTCAGCTAGATCATAAGCAGTGTCAGCTAGATCATAAACAGTGTCAGCTAGATTATAAACAGTGTCAGCTAGATCATCAACAATGTCAGCTCGATCATCAACCGTGTCAACTTGATCATCAACCGTCACAGCTAGATCATCAACTGTGTCAGCTAGATCATCAACCGTGACAGCTAGATCATCAACAGTGTCAGGTATATCATCAACAATGTTAGCTCGATCATCAACAGTGTCAACTTGATCATAAACCGTCATAGCTAGATCATAAACAGTGTCAGCTAGATCATCAACTGTGTCAGCTATACTAAAACAAGTGTCAGCTAGATCATCAACCGTGACAGCTAGATCATCAACAATGTCAGCTAGATCATCAACAATGTCAGCTAGATCATAAACAGTGGCAACTAGATCATAACCAGTATCAGCTAGACCATCAACCTTGTCAACTAAATCATCAACAATGTCAGCTAGATCATCAAACGTGACAGCTAGATCATCAACAATGTCAGCTAGATCATAAACACTGTCAGCTAGATCATCAACAATGTCAACTAGATGATCAACAATGTCAGCTAGATCATCAACACTGTCAGCTAGATCATCAACCGTGTCAGCTAGATCATCAACACTGTCAGCTAGATCATCAACAATGTCAACTAGATGATCAACAATGTCAGCTAGCTCATCAACAATGTCAACTAGATCATCAACAATGTCAACTAGATGATCAACAATGTCAGCTAGATCATCAACAATGTCAACTAGATCATCAACACTGTCAGCTAGATCATCAACACTGTCAGCTAGATCATCAACCGTGTCAGCTAGATCATCAACCGTCACAGCTAGATCATCAACAATGTCAGCTAGATCATAAACCGTCACAGCTAGATCATCAACAGTGTCAGCTAGATAATCAACCGTTACAACTATATCATCACCCGTCACAGCTATATCACAAACAGTGAAAACTAGATCATCAACAGTGTCAACTAGATCATAAACAGTGTCAGCTAGATCATAAACAGTGTCAGATAGATCATAAACAGTGTCAGCTAGATCATAAACAGTGTCAGCTAGATCATAAGCAGTGTCAGCTAGATCATAAACAGTGTCAGCTAGATCATAAGCAGTGTCAGCTAGATCATAAACAGTGTCAGCTAGATCATAAGCAGTGTCAGCTAGATCATAAACAGTGTCAGCTAGATTATAAACAGTGTCAGCTAGATCATCAACAATGTCAGCTCGATCATCAACCGTGTCAACTTGATCATCAACCGTCACAGCTAGATCATCAACTGTGTCAGCTAGATCATCAACCGTGACAGCTAGATCATCAACAGTGTCAGGTATATCATCAACAATGTTAGCTCGATCATCAACAGTGTCAACTTGATCATAAACCGTCATAGCTAGATCATAAACAGTGTCAGCTAGATCATCAACTGTGTCAGCTATACTAAAACAAGTGTCAGCTAGATCATCAACCGTGACAGCTAGATCATCAACAATGTCAGCTAGATCATCAACAATGTCAGCTAGATCATAAACAGTGGCAACTAGATCATAAACAGTATCAGCTAGACCATCAACCTTGTCAACTAAATCATCAACAATGTCAGCTAGATCATCAAACGTGACAGCTAGATCATCAACAATGTCAGCTAGATCATAAACACTGTCAGCTAGATCATCAACCGTGTCAACTAGATCATCAACAATGTCAGCTAGATCATCAACACTGTCAGCTAGATCATCAACAATGTCAGCTAGATCATCACCACTGTCAGCTAGATCATCAACACTGTCAGCTAGATCATCAACAATGTCAGCTAGATCATCAATCGTGTCAACTAGATCATCAACAATGTCAGCTAGATCATCAACAATGTCAGCTAGATCATCAACAATGTCAGCTAGATCATCAACCGTGTCAACTAGATCATCAACAATGTCAGCTAGATCATCAACAATGTCAGCTAGATCATCAACCGTGTCAACTAGATCATCAACACGTGTCAACTAGATCATCAACAATGTCAGCTAGATCATCAACAATGTCAGCTAGATCATCAACACTGTCAGCTAGATCATCAACAATGTCAGCTAGATCATCAACAATGTCAACTAGATCATCAACAATGTCAGCTAGATCATCAACAATGTCAACTAGATCATCAACAATGTCAACTAGATCATCAACAATGTCAGCTAGATCATCAACACTGTCAGCTAGATCATCAACCGTGTCAACTAGATCATCAACAATGTCAGCTAGATCATCAACACTGTCAGCTAGATCATCAACAATGTCAGCTAGATCATCAACACTGTCAGCTAGATCATCAACACTGTCAGCTAGATCATCAACAATGTCAGCTAGATCATCAACCGTGTCAACTAGATCATCAACAATGTCAGCTAGATCATCAACAATGTCAGCTAGATCATCAACAATGTCAGCTAGATCATCAACACGTGTCAGCTAGATCATCAACCGTGTCAGCTAGATCATCAACCGTGTCAACTAGATCATCAACACTGTCAACTAGATCATCAACAATGTCAGCTAGATCATCAACAATGTCAGCTAGATCATCAACAATGTCAGCTAGATCATCAACCGTGTCAGCTAGATCATCAACACTGTCAGCTAGATCATCAACAATGTCAGCTAGATCATCAACAATGTCAGCTAGATCATCAACAATGTCAACTAGATCATCAACACTGTCAGCTAGATCATCAACACTGTCAGCTAGATCATCAACCGTGTCAACTAGATCATCAACCGTGTCAACTAGATCATCAACCGTGTCAGCTAGATCATCAACCGTGACAACTAGATCATCAACCGAATAAGCTAGATCATCAACAATGTCAACTAGATCATCAACAATGTCAGCTAGATCATCAACCGTGTCAGCTAGATCATCAACCTTGTCAGCTAGATCATCAACCGTGACAACTAGATCATCAACCGAATCAGCTAGATCATCAACCGTGACAACTAGATCATCAACCGTGTCAACTAGATCATCAATCGTGTCAACTAGATCATCAACCGTGTCAGCTAGATCATCAACCGTGACAACTAGATCATCAACCGAATCAGCTAGATCATCAACAATGTCAACTAGATCATCAACAATGTCAGCTAGATCATCAACACGTGTCAGCTAGATCATCAACAGTGTCAACTAGATCATCAACCGTGTCAGCTAGATCATCAACCGTGACAACTAGATCATCAACCGAATCAGCTAGATCATCAACAATGTCAACTAGATCATCAACAATGTCAGCTAGATCATCAACCGTGTCAGCTAGATCATCAACCGTGTCAGCTAGATCATCAACCGTGTCAACTAGATCAACACTCGTGTCAACTAGATCATCAACAATGTCAGCTAGATCATCAACAATGTCAGCTAGATCATCAACAATGTCAACTAGATCATCAACCGTGTCAGCTAGATCATCAACCGTGTCAGCTAGATCATCAACCGTGTCAACTAGATCATCAACAATGTCAACTAGATCATCAACAATGTCAGCTAGATCATCAACCGTGTCAACTAGATCATCAACCGTGTCAACTAGATCATCAACAATGTCAACTAGATCATCAACAATGTCAACTAGATCATCAACCGTGTCAGCTAGATCATCAACCGTGTCAACTAGATCATCAGCAATGTCAACTAGATCATCAACAATGTCAACTAGATCATCAACAATGTCAGCTAGATTATCAACAATGTCAACTAGATGATCAACAATGTCAGCTAGATCATCAACCGTGTCAACTAGATCATCAACAATGTCAACTAGATCATCAACAATGTCAACTAGATCATCAACAATGTCAACTAGATCATCAACAATGTCAACTAGATCATCAACCGTGTCAGCTAGATCATCAACAGTGTCAACTAGATCATCAACCGTGTCAACTAGATCATCAACGTGTCAGCTAGATCATCAACCGTGTACAACTAGATCATCAACAGATATCAGCTAGATCATCAACAATGTCAACTAGATCATCAACAATGTCAGCTAGATCATCAACCGTGTCAGCTAGATCATCAACAGTGTCAGCTAGATCATCAACCGTGTCAACTAGATCATCAATCGTGTCAACTAGATCATCAACAATGTCAGCTAGATCATCAACAATGTCAGCTAGATCATCAACAATGTCAACTAGATCATCAACCGTGTCAGCTAGATCATCAACAGTGTCAGCTAGATCATCAACCGTGTCAACTAGATCATCAACAATGTCAACTAGATCATCAACAATGTCAACTAGATCATCAACCGTGTCAGCTAGATCATCAACCGTGTCAACTAGATCATCAACAATGTCAACTAGATCATCAACAATGTCAACTAGATCATCAACAATGTCAGCTAGATCATCAACAATGTCAACTAGATGATCAACACTGTCAGCTAGATCATCAACCGTGTCAACTAGATCATCAACAATGTCAACTAGATCATCAACAATGTCAACTAGATCATCAACAATGTCAACTAGATCATCAACAATGTCAACTAGATCATCAACAATGTCAACTAGATCATCAACCGTGTCAACTAGATCATCAACAATGTCAACTAGATCATCAACAATGTCAGCTAGATCATCAACAATGTCAGCTAGATCATCAACAATGTCAACTAGATCATCAACACTGTCAGCTAGATCATCAACAATGTCAGCTAGATCATCAATCAGTGTCAGCTAGATCATCAACACTGTCAGCTAGATCATCAACCGTGTCAACTAGATCATCAACAATGTCAGCTAGATCATCAACAATGTCAACTAGATCATCAACAATGTCAGCTAGATCATCAACAATGTCAACTAGATCATCAACACTGTCAGCTAGATCATCAACAATGTCAGCTAGATCATCAACAATGTCAGCTAGATCATCAAGCAATGTCAGCTAGATCATCAACAATGTCAACTAGATGATCAACACTGTCAGCTAGATCATCAACCGTGTCAACTAGATGATCAACAATGTCAGCTAGATCATCAACCGTGTCAACTAGATGATCAACAATGTCAGCTAGATCATCAACCGTGTCAACTAGATCGATCAACAATGTCAGCTAGATCATCAACAATGTCAGCTAGATCATCAACAATGTCAACTAGATCATCAACAATGTCAGCTAGATCATCAACAATGTCAGCTAGATCATCAACCGTGTCAGCTAGATCATCAACCGTGTCAGCTAGATCATCAACCGTGTCAGCTAGATCATCAACAATGTCAGCTAGATCATCAACCGTGTCAGCTAGATCATCAACAATGTCAGCTAGATCATCAACAATGTCAGCTAGATCATCAACCGTGTCAGCTAGATCATCAACCGTGTCAGCTAGATCATCAACCGTGTCAGCTAGATCATCAACCGTCACAGCTAGATGATCAACAATGTCAGCTAGATCATCAACCGTGTCAACTAGATGATCAACAATGTCATCTAGATCATCAACAATGTCAGCTAGATCATCAACAATGTCAACTAGATCATAAACCGTCATAGCTAGATCATAAACAGTGTCAGCTACATCATCAACTGTGTCAGCTATACTAAAACAAGTGTCAGCTAGATCATCAACCGTGACAGCTAGATCATCAACAATGTCAGCTAGATCATCAACAATGTCAGCTAGATCATAAACAGTGGCAACTAGATCATAACCAGTATCAGCTAGACCATCAACCTTGTCAACTAAATCATCAACAATGTCAGCTAGATCATCAAACGTGACAGCTAGATCATCAACAATGTCAGCTAGATCATAAACACTGTCAGCTAGATCATCAACCGTGTCAACTAGATCATCAACAATGTCAGCTAGATCATCAACACTGTCAGCTAGATCATCAACAATGTCAGCTAGATCATCAACACTGTCAGCTAGATCATCAACACTGTCAACTAGATCATCAACAATGTCAGCTAGATCATCAACAATGTCAGCTAGATCATCAACAATGTCAGCTAGATCATCAACAATGTCAGCTAGATCATCAACAATGTCAGCTAGATCATCAACACTGTCAGCTAGATCATCAACAATGTCAGCTAGATCATCAACACGTGTCAGCTAGATCATCAACCGTGTCAACTAGATCATCAACCGTGTCAACTAGATCATCAACAATGTCAGCTAGATCATCAACAATGTCAGCTAGATCATCAACAATGTCAGCTAGATCATCAACCGTGTCAACTAGATCATCAACCGTGTCAACTAGATCATCAACAATGTCAGCTAGATCATCAACAATGTCAACTAGATCATCAACAATGTCAACTAGATCATCAACAATGTCAGCTAGATCATCAACACTGTCAGCTAGATCATCAACCGTGTCAACTAGATCATCAACAATGTCAGCTAGATCATCAACACTGTCAGCTAGATCATCAACAATGTCAGCTAGATCATCAACACTGTCAGCTAGATCATCAACAGTGTCAACTAGATCATCAACAATGTCAGCTAGATCATCAACCGTGTCAACTAGATCATCAACAATGTCAACTAGATCATCAACAATGTCAGCTAGATCATCAACAATGTCAGCTAGATCATCAACCAGTGTCAAGCTAGATCATCAACAATGTCAACTAGATCATCAACCGTGTCAGCTAGATCTCAAACACGTGTCAAGCTAGATCATCAACAAGTGTCAGCTAGATCATCAACAATGTCAGCTAGATCATCAACAATGTCAGCTAGATCATAAACAGTGGCAACTAGATCATAACCAGTATCAGCTAGACCATCAACCTTGTCAACTAAATCATCAACAATGTCAGCTAGATCATCAAACGTGACAGCTAGATCATCAACAATGTCAGCTAGATCATAAACACTGTCAGCTAGTTCATCAACCGTGTCAACTAGATGATCAACAATGTCAGCTAGATCATCAACAATGTCAACTAGATGATCAACACTGTCAGCTAGATCATCAACACTGTCAGCTAGATCATCAACCGTGTCAGCTAGATCATCAACCGTCACAGCTAGATCATCAACAATGTCAGCTAGATCATAAACCGTCACAGCTAGATCATCAACAGTGTCAGCTAGATAATCAACCGATACAACTATATCATCACCCGTCACAGCTATATCACAAACAGTGAAAACTAGATCATCAACAGTGTCAACTAGATCATAAACAGTGTCAGATAGATCATAAACAGTGTCAGCTAGATCATAAACAGTGTCAGCTAGATCATAAGCAGTGTCAGCTAGATCATAAACAGTGTCAGCTAGATCATAAGCAGTGTCAGCTAGATCATAAACAGTGTCAGCTAGATCATAAGCAGTGTCAGCTAGATCATAAACAGTGTCAGCTAGATTATAAACAGTGTCAGCTAGATCATCAACAATGTCAGCTCGATCATCAACCGTGTCAACTTGATCATCAACCGTCACAGCTAGATCATCAACTGTGTCAGCTAGATCATCAACCGTGACAGCTAGATCATCAACAGTGTCAGGTATATCATCAACAATGTTAGCTCGATCATCAACAGTGTCAACTTGATCATAAACCGTCATAGCTAGATCATAAACAGTGTCAGCTAGATCATCAACTGTGTCAGCTATACTAAAACAAGTGTCAGCTAGATCATCAACCGTGACAGCTAGATCATCAACAATGTCAGCTAGATCATCAACAATGTCAGCTAGATCATAAACAGTGGCAACTAGATCATAACCAGTATCAGCTAGACCATCAACCTTGTCAACTAAATCATCAACAATGTCAGCTAGATCATCAAACGTGACAGCTAGATCATCAACAATGTCAGCTAGATCATAAACACTGTCAGCTAGATCATCAACAATGTCAACTAGATGATCAACAATGTCAGCTAGATCATCAACACTGTCAGCTAGATCATCAACCGTGTCAGCTAGATCATCAACAATGTCAGCTAGATCATCAACAATGTCAGCTAGATCATCAACAGTGTCAGCTAGATCATCAACAGTGTCAACTAGATCATCAACAATGTCAGCTAGATCATCAACAATGTCAGCTAGATCATCAACACTGTCAGCTAGATCATCAACACGTGTCAAGCTAGATCATCAACCGTGTCAACTAGATCATCAACAATGTCAGCTAGATCATCAACAATGTCAGCTAGATCATCAACAATGTCAACTAGATCATCAACAATGTCAGCTAGATCATCAACACTGTCAGCTAGATCATCAACCGTGTCAACTAGATCATCAACAATGTCAGCTAGATCATCAACACTGTCAGCTAGATCATCAACAATGTCAGCTAGATCATCAACACTGTCAGCTAGATCATCAACACTGTCAGCTAGATCATCAACAATGTCAGCTAGATCATCAACCGTGTCAACTAGATCATCAACAATGTCAGCTAGATCATCAACAATGTCAGCTAGATCATCAACAATGTCAGCTAGATCATCAACAGTGTCAGCTAGATCATCAACAATGTCAACTAGATCATCAACCGTGTCAGCTAGATCATCAACACTGTCAACTAGATCATCAACAATGTCAGCTAGATCATCAACAATGTCAGCTAGATCATCAACAATGTCAGCTAGATCATAAACAGTGGCAACTAGATCATAACCAGTATCAGCTAGACCATCAACCTTGTCAACTAAATCATCAACAATGTCAGCTAGATCATCAAACGTGACAGCTAGATCATCAACAATGTCAGCTAGATCATAAACACTGTCAGCTAGTTCATCAACCGTGTCAACTAGATGATCAACAATGTCAGCTAGATCATCAACAATGTCAACTAGATGATCAACACTGTCAGCTAGATCATCAACACTGTCAGCTAGATCATCAACCGTGTCAGCTAGATCATCAACCGTCACAGCTAGATCATCAACAATGTCAGCTAGATCATAAACCGTCACAGCTAGATCATCAACAGTGTCAGCTAGATAATCAACCGTTACAACTATATCATCACCCGTCACAGCTATATCACAAACAGTGAAAACTAGATCATCAACAGTGTCAGCTAGATCATAAACAGTGTCAGATAGATCATAAACAGTGTCAGCTAGATCATAAACAGTGTCAGCTAGATCATAAGCAGTGTCAGCTAGATCATAAACAGTGTCAGCTAGATCATAAGCAGTGTCAGCTAGATCATAAACAGTGTCAGCTAGATCATAAGCAGTGTCAGCTAGATCATAAACAGTGTCAGCTAGATTATAAACAGTGTCAGCTAGATCATCAACAATGTCAGCTCGATCATCAACCGTGTCAACTTGATCATCAACCGTCACAGCTAGATCATCAACTGTGTCAGCTAGATCATCAACCGTGACAGCTAGATCATCAACAGTGTCAGGTATATCATCAACAATGTTAGCTCGATCATCAACAGTGTCAACTTGATCATAAACCGTCATAGCTAGATCATAAACAGTGTCAGCTAGATCATCAACTGTGTCAGCTATACTAAAACAAGTGTCAGCTAGATCATCAACCGTGACAGCTAGATCACCAACAATGTCAGCTAGATCATCAACAATGTCAGCTAGATCATAAACAGTGGCAACTAGATCATAACCAGTATCAGCTAGACCATCAACCTTGTCAACTAAATCATCAACAATGTCAGCTAGATCATCAAACGTGACAGCTAGATCATCAACAATGTCAGCTAGATCATAACACGTGTCAGCTAGATCATCAACAATGTCAACTAGATGATCAACAATGTCAGCTAGCTCATCAACAATGTCAACTAGATCATCAACAATGTCAACTAGATGATCAACAATGTCAGCTAGATCATCAACAATGTCAACTAGATCATCAACACTGTCAGCTAGATCATCAACACTGTCAGCTAGATCATCAACCGTGTCAGCTAGATCATCAACCGTCACAGCTAGATCATCAACAATGTCAGCTAGATCATAAACCGTCACAGCTAGATCATCAACAGTGTCAGCTAGATAATCAACCGTTACAACTATATCATCACCCGTCACAGCTATATCACAAACAGTGAAAACTAGATCATCAACAGTGTCAACTAGATCATAAACAGTGTCAGCTAGATCATAAACAGTGTCAGATAGATCATAAACAGTGTCAGCTAGATCATAAACAGTGTCAGCTAGATCATAAGCAGTGTCAGCTAGATCATAAACAGTGTCAGCTAGATCATAAGCAGTGTCAGCTAGATCATAAACAGTGTCAGCTAGATCATAAGCAGTGTCAGCTAGATCATAAACAGTGTCAGCTAGATTATAAACAGTGTCAGCTAGATCATCAACAATGTCAGCTCGATCATCAACCGTGTCAACTTGATCATCAACCGTCACAGCTAGATCATCAACTGTGTCAGCTAGATCATCAACCGTGACAGCTAGATCATCAACAGTGTCAGGTATATCATCAACAATGTTAGCTCGATCATCAACAGTGTCAACTTGATCATAAACCGTCATAGCTAGATCATAAACAGTGTCAGCTAGATCATCAACTGTGTCAGCTATACTAAAACAAGTGTCAGCTAGATCATCAACCGTGACAGCTAGATCATCAACAATGTCAGCTAGATCATCAACAATGTTAGCTAGATCATAAACAGTGGCAACTAGATCATAACCAGTATCAGCTAGACCATCAACCTTGTCAACTAAATCATCAACAATGTCAGCTAGATCATCAAACGTGACAGCTAGATCATCAACAATGTCAGCTAGATCATAAACACTGTCAGCTAGATCATCAACCGTGTCAACTAGGATCATCAACAATGTCAGCTAGATCATCAACACTGTCAGCTAGATCATCAACAATGTCAGCTAGATCATCAACACTGTCAGCTAGATCATCAACACTGTCAACTAGATCATCAACAATGTCAGCTAGATCATCAACAATGTCAGCTAGATCATCAACAATGTCAGCTAGATCATCAACAATGTCAGCTAGATCATCAACAATGTCAAGCTAGATCATCAATCGTGTCAACTAGATCATCAACAATGTCAGCTAGATCATCAACAATGTCAGCTAGATCATCAACCGTGTCAACTAGATCATCAACCGTGTCAACTAGATCATCAACAATGTCAGCTAGATCATCAACAATGTCAGCTAGATCATCAACACTGTCAGCTAGATCATCAACCGTGTCAACTAGATCATCAACCGTGTCAACTAGATCATCAACAATGTCAGCTAGATCATCAACAATGTCAGCTAGATCATCAACAATGTCAACTAGATCATCAACAATGTCAGCTAGATCATCAACACTGTCAGCTAGATCATCAACCGTGTCAACTAGATCATCAACAATGTCAGCTAGATCATCAACACTGTCAGCTAGATCATCAACAATGTCAGCTAGATCATCAACACTGTCAGCTAGATCATCAACACTGTCAGCTAGATCATCAACAATGTCAGCTAGATCATCAACCGTGTCAACTAGATCATCAACAATGTCAGCTAGATCATCAACAATGTCAGCTAGATCATCAACAATGTCAGCTAGATCATCAACCGTGTCAGCTAGATCATCAACCGTGTCAGCTAGATCATCAACCGTGTCAACTAGATCATCAACACTGTCAACTAGATCATCAACAATGTCAGCTAGATCATCAACAATGTCAGCTAGATCATCAACAATGTCAACTAGATCATCAACCGTGTCAGCTAGATCATCAACAATGTCAGCTAGATCATCAACAATGTCAGCTAGATCATCAACAATGTCAGCTAGATCATCAACAATGTCAACTAGATCATCAACACTGTCAGCTAGATCATCAACACTGTCAGCTAGATCATCAACCGTGTCAACTAGATCATCAATCGTGTCAACTAGATCATCAACCGTGTCAGCTAGATCATCAACCGTGACAACTAGATCATCAACCGAATAAGCTAGATCATCAACAATGTCAACTAGATCATCAACAATGTCAGCTAGATCATCAACCGTGTCAGCTAGATCATCAACCTTGTCAGCTAGATCATCAACCGTGACAACTAGATCATCAACCGAATCAGCTAGATCATCAACCGTGACAACTAGATCATCAACCGAATCAGCTAGATCATCAACAATGTCAACTAGATCATCAACAATGTCAGCTAGATCATCAACCGTGTCAACTAGATCATCACCCGTGTCAACTAGATCATCAACCGTGTCAGCTAGATCATCAACCGTGACAACTAGATCATCAACCGAATCAGCTAAGTCATCAACAATGTCAACTAGATCATCAACAATGTCAGCTAGATCATCAACCGTGTCAGCTAGATCATCAACCTTGTCAGCTAGATCTTCAACCGTGTCAACTAGATCAACACTCGTGTCAACTAGATCATCAACAATGTCAGCTAGATCATCAACAATGTCAGCTAGATCATCAACAATGTCAACTAGATCATCAACCGTGTCAGCTAGATCATCAACCTTGTCAGCTAGATCATCAACCGTGTCAACTAGATCATCAACAATGTCTACTAGATCATCAACAATGTCAGCTAGATCATCAACCGTGTCAACTAGATCATCAACCGTGTCAACTAGATCATCAACAATGTCAACTAGATCATCAACAATGTCAACTAGATCATCAACCGTGTCAGCTAGATCATCAACCGTGTCAACTAGATCATCAACAATGTCAACTAGATCATCAACAATGTCAACTAGATCATCAACAATGTCAGCTAGATCATCAACAATGTCAACTAGATGATCAACACTGTCAGCTAGATCATCAACCGTGTCAACTAGATCATCAACAATGTCAACTAGATCATCAACAATGTCAACTAGATCATCAACAATGTCAACTAGATCATCAACAATGTCAACTAGATCATCAACCGTGTCAGCTAGATCATCAACCGTGTCAACTAGATCATCACCCGTGTCAACTAGATCATCAACCGTGTCAGCTAGATCATCAACCGTGACAACTAGATCATCAACCGAATCAGCTAGATCATCAACAATGTCAACTAGATCATCAACAATGTCAGCTAGATCATCAACCGTGTCAGCTAGATCATCAACCGTGTCAGCTAGATCATCAACCGTGTCAACTAGATCAACAATCGTGTCAACTAGATCATCAACAATGTCAGCTAGATCATCAACAATGTCAGCTAGATCATCAACAATGTCAACTAGATCATCAACCGTGTCAGCTAGATCATCAACCTTGTCAGCTAGATCATCAACCGTGTCAACTACATCATCAACAATGTCAACTAGATCATCAACAATGTCAACTAGATCATCAACCGTGTCAGCTAGATCATCAACCGTGTCAACTAGATCATCAGCAATGTCAACTAGATCATCAACAATGTCAACTAGATTATCAACAATGTCAGCTAGATCATCAACAATGTCAACTAGATGATCAACACTGTCAGCTAGATCATCAACCGTGTCAACTAGATCATCAACAATGTCAACTAGATCATCAACAATGTCAACTAGATCATCAACAATGTCAACTAGATCATCAACAATGTCAACTAGATCATCAACAATGTCAACTAGATCATCAACCGTGTCAACTAGATCATCAGCAATGTCAACTAGATCATCAACAATGTCAACTAGATCATCAACAATGTCAGCTAGATCATCAACAATGTCAACTAGATGATCAACACTGTCAGCTAGATCATCAACAATGTCAGCTAGATCATCAATCGTGTCAACTAGATCATCAACCGTGTCAGCTAGATCATCAACCGTGACAACTAGATCATCAATCGAATCAGCTAGATCATCAACAATGTCAACTAGATCATCAACAATGTCAGCTAGATCATCAACAATGTCAACTAGATGATCAACACTGTCAGCTAGATCATCAACATTGTCAGCTAGATCATCAACAATGTCAGCTAGATCATCAGCAATGTCAACTAGATCATCAACAATGTCAACTAGATGATCAACACTGTCAGCTAGATCATCAACCGTGTCAACTAGATGATCAACAATGTCAGCTAGATCATCAACCGTGTCAACTAGATGATCAACAATGTCAGCTAGATCATCAACCGTGTCAACTAGATCGATCAACAATGTCAGCTAGATCATCAACAATGTCAGCTAGATCATCAACAATGTCAACTAGATGATCAACAATGTCAGCTAGATCATCAACAATGTCAGCTAGATGATCAACCGTGTCAGCTAGATCATCAACCGTGTCAGCTAGATCATCAACCGTGACAGCTAGATGATCAACAATGTCAGCTAGATCATCAACCGTGTCAACTAGATGATCAACAATGTCAGCTAGATCATCAACAATGTCAGCTAGATCATCAACCGTGTCGGCTAGATCATCAACCGTGTCAGCTAGATCATCAACCGTGTCAGCTAGATCATCAACCGTGTCAACTAGATGATCAACAATGTCATCTAGATCATCAACAATGTCAGCTAGATCATCAACAATGTCAACTAGATCATAAACCGTCATAGCTAGATCATAAACAGTGTCAGCTACATCATCAACTGTGTCAGCTATACTAAAACAAGTGTCAGCTAGATCATCAACCGTGACAGCTAGATCATCAACAATGTCAGCTAGATCATCAACAATGTCAGCTAGATCATAAACAGTGGCAACTAGATCATAACCAGTATCAGCTAGACCATCAACCTTGTCAACTAAATCATCAACAATGTCAGCTAGATCATCAAACGTGACAGCTAGATCATCAACAATGTCAGCTAGATCATAAACACTGTCAGCTAGATCATCAACCGTGTCAACTGGATCATCAACAATGTCAGCTAGATCATCAACACTGTCAGCTAGATCATCAACAATGTCAGCTAGATCATCAACACTGTCAGCTAGATCATCAACACTGTCAACTAGATCATCAACAATGTCAGCTAGATCATCAACAATGTCAGCTAGATCATCAACAATGTCAGCTAGATCATCAACAATGTCAGCTAGATCATCAACAATGTCAGCTAGATCATCAATCGTGTCAACTAGATCATCAACAATGTCAGCTAGATCATCAACAATGTCAGCTAGATCATCAACCGTGTCAACTAGATCATCAACCGTGTCAACTAGATCATCAACAATGTCAGCTAGATCATCAACAATGTCAGCTAGATCATCAACACTGTCAGCTAGATCATCAACCGTGTCAACTAGATCATCAACCGTGTCAACTAGATCATCAACAATGTCAGCTAGATCATCAACAATGTCAGCTAGATCATCAACAATGTCAACTAGATCATCAACAATGTCAGCTAGATCATCAACACTGTCAGCTAGATCATCAACCGTGTCAACTAGATCATCAACAATGTCAGCTAGATCATCAACACTGTCAGCTAGATCATCAACAATGTCAGCTAGATCATCAACACTGTCAGCTAGATCATCAACACTGTCAGCTAGATCATCAACAATGTCAGCTAGATCATCAACCGTGTCAACTAGATCATCAACAATGTCAGCTAGATCATCAACAATGTCAGCTAGATCATCAACAATGTCAGCTAGATCATCAACAGTGTCAGCTAGATCATCAACAATGTCAACTAGATCATCAACCGTGTCAGCTAGATCATCAACACTGTCAACTAGATCATCAACAATGTCAGCTAGATCATCAACAATGTCAGCTAGATCATCAACAATGTCAACTAGATCATCAACCGTGTCAGCTAGATCATCAACATTGTCAGCTAGATCATCAACAATGTCAGCTAGATCATCAACAATGTCAGCTAGATCATCAACAATGTCAACTAGATCATCAACACTGTCAGCTAGATCATCAACACTGTCAGCTAGATCATCAACCGTGTCAACTAGATCATCAACCGTGTCAACTAGATGATCAACAATGTCAGCTAGATCATCAACCGTGACAACTAGATCATCAACCGAATCAGCTAGATCATCAACAATGTCAGCTAGATCATCAACAATGTCAACTAGATGATCAACAATGTCAGCTAGATCATCAACAATGTCAGCTAGATGATCAACCGTGTCAGCTAGATCATCAACCGTGTCAGCTAGATCATCAACCGTGACAGCTAGATGATCAACAATGTCAGCTAGATCATCAACCGTGTCAACTAGATGATCAACAATGTCAGCTAGATCATCAACAATGTCAGCTAGATCATCAACCGTGTCAGCTAGATCATCAACAATGTCAGCTCGATCATCAACCGTGTCAACTAGATCATCAACCGTGACAGCTAGATGATCAACAATGTCAGCTAGATCATCAACCGTGACAGCTAGATCATCAACAGTGTCATCTAGATCATCAACAATGTCAGCTAGATCATCAACAATGTCAACTAGATGATCAACAATGTCAGCTAGATCATCAACAATGTCAGCTAGATCATCAACAATGTCAACTAGATCATCAACAATATCAGCTAGATCATCAACAATGTCAGCTAGATCATCAACCGTGTCGGCTAGATCATCAACCGTGTCAGCTAGATCATCAACCGTGTCAGCTAGATCATCAACCGTGACAGCTAGATGATCAACAATGTCAGCTAGATCATCAACCGTGTCAACTAGATGATCAACAATGTCAGCTAGATCATCAACAATGTCAGCTAGATCATCAACAATGTCAACTAGATGATCAACAATGTCAGCTAGATCATCAACAATGTCAACTAGATGATCAACAATGTCAGCTAGATCATCAACACTGTCAGCTAGATCATCAACCGTGTCAACTAGATCATAAACAATGTCAACTAGATCATCAACAATGTCAGCTAGATCATCAACAATGTCAACTAGATCATCAACAGTGGCTAGAACATTAACAGTTTCAGCTAGAACAATAGTAGTGTCAGCTAGAACAATAGAAATGTCATCTAGAACAATAGCAGTGTCTGCTGGAACATTAACAGTGTCAGATCGAACAATAGCAGTGACAGCCTAGAACAATAGCAGTGTCAGCTAGAATGTTAACAGCGGCTAGAACATTAAGAGAATCAGCTAGAACAATAGCAGTGTGAACTAGAACAATAGAAGTGTCAGCTTGAACAATATAAGTGTCAGCTAGAACAATAGCAGTGTCTGCTAGAACATCAACAGTGTCAGCTAGAACAATAGCTGTGTCAGCTACAACAATAGAAGTGTCAGCTAGAACAATAGCATTGTCCTCTAGAATAATAGAAATGTCAGCTAGAACAATAGCAGTGTCAGCTATAACAATAGCAGTGTCAGCTAGAACAATAGCAGTGTCAGCCAGAACAATAGTAGTGTCCGCTAGAACACTAGAAGTGTCTGCTAGAGCAATAGCATTGTCAGCTGGAACAATGACAGTTGCTAGAACATGAACATTGTCAGCTAGAACAAGAGCAATGTCAGCTAGAACAATAGCAGTGTCAGCTAGAACAATAACAGTGGCTAGAACATTAACAGTGTCAGCTAGAACAATAACAATTTCAGGTAGATCATCAACAGGGTTAGCTAGATCGTCAACAGTGTTAGTTAGGTCATCAATAGTGTCAGCTAGAACAATAGCAGTGTCAGCTAGAACTCTAACAGTGTCAGCTAGAACTTTAACAATGTCAGCTAGAACTTTAACAGTGTCAGCTAGAACTTTAACAATGTCAGCTAGAACTTTAACAGTGTCATCCAGTTCACCAATATTGTCAGCTAGAACAATAACATTGTCAGCTAGAACTTTAACAGTGTTAGGTAGATCATAAATATTGTCAGCTAGAACAATTACAATGTCAGCTAGATTATCCCTAAGTAACCCTAACCCTAACCCTAACCCGAATCCTAACCCTAACCCGAACCCTAACACTAAACCTTACACGAACCCGAACCCTAACCTTAAACCCGAATCCAAACCTTACACCCTAACCCTAATCCTCTCCCTTATTGTGCACCAGAATCCCCACTCAACGGAGCGACCCAGCCAATCTGTTCAACTCCTTCTTTTCCACACAACCAGCATGTCTGAGAGAAAAGATCGAACATATTCTCCCATTCTGTGACTTTTGAATTGAAGCATGTCAGTCTGCACGAAACATGTCAGTCTGCACGAAGCATGTCAGTCTGCACGAAACATGTCAGTCTGCACGAAACATATCAGTCTGCACGAAACATGTCAGTCCGCACGAAACATGTCAGTCCGCACGAAACATGCCTGTATTCAACTCCCTTAGCAAGCTCTGGGAGTCTGTTACAATGGAGACATGTATATGTTGTTTGTCCTCCAGGTAGCCGATCGCCGCTGTGACTTGCCTCCACCACCATGTCTTACAGAGCGGTGTTTGTCCTCCAGGTAGCCGATCGCCGCTGTGACTTGCCTCCACCACCATGTCTTACAGAGCGGGTATAAGGTAGCCGATCGCCGCTGTGACTTGCCTCCACCACCATGTCTTACAGAGCGGGTATAAGGTAGCCGATTGCCGCTGTGACTTGCCTCCACCACCATGTCTTACAGAGCGGGTATAAGATAGCGGATCGCCGCTGTGACTTGCCTCCACCACCATGTCTTACAGAGCGGGTAATCGCCGCTGTGACTTGCCTCCACCACAATGTCTTACAGAGCGGGTATAAGGTAGCGGATCGCCGCTGTGACTTGCCTCCACCACCATGTCTTACAGAGCGGGTAATCGCCGCTGTGACTTGCCTCCACCACCATGTCTTACAGAGCGGGTATAAGGTACCGGATCGCCGCTGTGACTTGCCTCCACCACCATGTCTTACAGAGCGGGTATAAGGTACCGGATCGCCGCTGTGACTTGCCTCCACCATCATGTCTTACCGAGCGGGTAATCGCCGCTGTGACTTGCCTCCACCACCATGTCTTACAGAGCGGGTAATCGCCGCTGTGACTTGCCTCCACCACCATGTCTTACAGAGCGGGTATAAGGTAGCGGATCGCCGCTGTGACTTGCCTCCACCACCATGTCTTACAGAGCGGGTAATCGCCGCTGTGACTTGCCTCCACCACCATGTCTTACAGAGCGGGTATAAGGTACCGGATCACCGCTGTGACTTGCCTCCACCACGATGTCTTACAGAGCGGGTAATCGCCGCTGTGACTTGCCTCCACCACCATGTCTTACAGAGCGGGTATAAGGTACCGGATCGCCGCTGTGACTTGCCTCCACCACCATGTCTTACAGAGCGGGTATAAGGTACCGGATCGCCGCTGTGACTTGCCTCCACCACCATGTCTTACAGAGCGGGTATAAGGTACCGGATCGCCGCTGTGACTTGCCTCCACCACCATGTCTTACAGAGCGGGTATAAGGTAGCGGATCGCCGCTGTGACTTGCCTCCACCACCATGTCTTACAGAGCGGGTAATCGCCGCTGTGACTTGCCTCCACCACCATGTCTTACAGAGCGGGTATAAGGTACCGGATCGCCGCTGTGACTTGCCTCCACCACCATGTCTTACAGAGCGGGTATAATTAAGTAGGCAGCATGGCATATCGCTTTAGTTACGTGTTAACAACGATACCCCCTACACACAACCTAATAATTGCAGTGTGTGTTTGGTGTTAGTG
This sequence comes from Cepaea nemoralis, assembly GCA_014155875.1. NCBI lineage: Eukaryota > Metazoa > Mollusca > Gastropoda > Stylommatophora > Helicidae > Cepaea > Cepaea nemoralis. Next base: position 21,547 of record JACEFZ010023489.1, read on the forward strand.
CTATCGTGCTGCAATACACGCCGAAGCAAATGAGTTCGTGCCCTGAGCTGAGATGCTCTTCTGTAAACTAATAAATAAAAGAAGGTATCGGAATTGTACAAAAAAAAAAAAAACAAATAAAAACGCTTTTTAGTGCAGTCAATCATCAGTCAGATAGTTTATCAATCGAATATTCAATCAACCAATCAATTAATCAATTATTCCAATCAATGATTAATTAATAAATTAGTTTGTCAGTTAAGTCAGTCCACCAATCAACTCGGAGGCCTAATATTTATTTGTTATTTCACTACCAAAACTCTTTCGTGGAAGTGAATATGTCCTCCACTAACCGAAGCTCACATTCTGGGGACGGTTATCTTCACGGGCAGGCCGTAGAGTTGCGTCATCATCAGTCCTAGTGTTATGTTATCTCAATAAACGACAACGAAATTATGTTGAAAGAAAAATATTACCGACGGGTTGAATAACTCATTATTTAATGGCACATCAAATATATTAAATCTAATCACGAAATGTTATTTGTTTTTTAATGTTCACAATTCAGGACATTGTTGTGAGTACCTATAGCATTAGGACCAACATATGTTGCAGGCCTGATTTCCCTGAGGAATAGGTGATGTCTTTCCCTGGCCTAGCGAACGCCTGTAGCGGACATGGAACCCTCGTGTGACCGTGCTTATACCAATGTTAGCATAGTTTCATAACCGATTACCCCAGCGTTTTCGCTATCTAACTGTAAGATGACAAAGAGGGGTTCAACTTTAAACAATACAATACAGAATAGAACACCACTGCAAGGTTGAAGAGCAAAAATGAGGAAGTGGTGACGTGTAATCACTAGCGTCGAGAGAGTGTGGTCTTAACATCAGACAGTGCAAATGTCTCGTACTTCTAAAGATGTGTTACCAAGCGGCACTTGACTATGACATACAAAGACACGATTGTCAATACAGCAAGAAGGGTGCAAGAGTGTGTGCATGGGCTTGTGTCTACACTATAACAGACATTGCTTTCATTCTACCGTCCACACGTGTTGGAGAGGAGAAACACGCGCTAGCGGCACTATATTCCAGTGACACACTTTAGACCAGGCTTGTCTTTGGCCTTGGCAACTGGCCACGTCCGTACTCACAGGCTGCGGCATTTCTCGCATGCTGAGATTTGGGCCAGCCAGACAGTGTGAGCATTGATCGGTGTCTGGCATAGTTGCAGTTTCTCTCTACCCAATGTGGATAATTGTTTGACATTGCAATTGTGCTTTCTAGAACAAGGTAGCGGGTAATGCGATCACAGGCATGGCTATACTGTGACCAGTGTGCATGGTAATTCATACATAATAACAGCAATCGACCGCCTAGTCAGGAGTGCCAGCTACCCGTGTGTGTTGTTCTGTGATGTTCTGAAATATCACACTCTACAAGGTAAGCAAACGGGGCTGTGTGGCAGTTATCGTTATTTTCAGGTGTGACCACATCGGGCCACAGTGTCAGCGAACACCAGCTCGAGGGCTCTTAGTGCCTTTGTCTCAGTAAAAGTGCTAAGCTGTCTCTGTCTCATCACAGGTACTAAGCTGTCTCTGTCTCAGTACAAGTGCTAAGCTGTCTCTGTCTCAGTAAAATCGCTAAGCTGTCTCTGTCTCAGTACTAGTGTTACGCTGGCTCTGTCTCATTACAGATTCTAAGCTGCCTCTGTCTTAGTACAGGTGCAAATCTATGTTTGTGACATGAGCACTGAAAATAGTAAGTAGACACACAGAGTAGTGCTTATCGGCATGGCGCACGATGATGATGATTCATAGAAGATATGTCATTTCAGAGGTCTGACTGTCTATCTGTTTGTCTATCTGTCCGCTTGTCTGTCTGTCTATCTGTTTGTCTATCTGTCCGTCTGTTGAAAACAGCACCAGCTAGCCAGCCCATCTTTCCAAGCGTTCGTCTGTCTGTCTGTCTGTCTGTCTGTCTGTCTGTCTGTCTGTCTGTCTGTCTGTCTGTCTGTCTGTCGAAAAGACCACAAGCTAGCCAGCCAGCCCACCCACCCAACCGTTCGTCTGTCTGTGTCTGTCTGTCTGTCTGTCTGTCTGTCTGTCTGTCTGTCTGTCTGTCTGTCTGTCTGAGAGATTGAGTGAGAGAATGAGTGAATCTGAGAGAGTGGGTGTGTTGTGTGTCTGCCTGTCTGTGTGATAGAGTGAGAATGTGAGTGAGTGAGTGTGAGTTAGAGAGTCAGTCAGTGAGTGAGTGAGCAAGGGAGCGTGAGTGAGTGAGAGAGAATTTGTGAGTATGCGTGTATGTGCGCGAGTGAGTGAGTGTGAGACCGAGTGAGTGTGTAAGAGAGAGAGAGAGAGAGAGAGAGAGAGAGAGAGAGAGAGAGAGGGTGAGTGAGAGAGTGCATGAGAAAGTGCATGAGTGAGAGTGAGGCAGTGTGTGTTTCTGTTTGCTTGTCTGTGTGTGCGAATATGTGATTTAGTGTGATTTAGAGGGTAAACGAGTGAGTGTGTTTGTTTGTGAGAGAGAGAGAGAGAGAGAGAGAGAGAGAGAGAGAGAGAGAGAGAGAGAGAGAGAGTGTAAGTGGGAGGGTGAGTGAAAGATTGAGTGAGTGGGAATATGTGAGTATGAGTGTGTGTGTGTGTCAGTGATGGCGAATGTGAGAGCGAGCGCGTATAAGCATGAGGGAGAGAAATTGTGAGTGGGAGAGAGGGAGAGAATGGGACAATGAGAGGGTTAGTGTGCCAGTGTGCGTGAAAGAAAATTAATAGAGAGAGAGAGAGAGAGAGAGAGAGAGAGAGAGAGAGAGAGAGAGAGAGAGAGAGAGAGAGAGAGAGAGAGAGAGATGAGCGCAAGCATATCATTATGCCATATTTTTTTTTCTGTATCATATTAGCATTTTTTTCTTTCATATTAGCATTTTTACTGCCAATTGAATTTAACATGCACAGCTTATTTCATCATGTTTATGTCAATTCCAGGAATTATCTTACTGGATTGGACCACTATTTTATTTTTACGTTACACAAAGTATACCATATATTCATCTCCAATTTCCATATTTTCCATGTTTTCCCATTGTTTCCCAATTTTGAATGTTCTTGTGAGGATGCTCACGATAGTCGACAGTGTGTACGTGTGAAAAGTGTGGGAGTTTATTCATATTAGTTTTAGTGATTATGTGAGGCAGCATATATGTGTGTGGATGGATGAGTGTATCTATGTGTGTGTGTGTTTTTATATGTGTGGATGTATGTGTGTGCATGTCTGTATGTGTGTATGGGTGTATATGTGTGTGTACATGTGAGTATCTGTGTGTGCCTCTGTGTGTGTGTATGTCTGTACGTGTGTTAAGGTGTGCGTTCATGTGTTTTTATATGTGTTTATATGTATGTGCGTGTGTATATTTGTGTATGTATGTGTGTGTGCTCGTATATGTATGTGTATATGTTTGTGTGTGTAAGTGTGCATGCATGCAGTTTATGCGAGGGAGTGTGTACGTGTGTTTTATGTGAGTACGTGTGCGTAAGTATGTGGATGTGTGTAGGCGTGTTTATGTGCGTGGGTATATGTGTGTAATTGCGTGTGTATGTTGTGTATGGGCGTGTGTGTGTATGTACGTGTGTGTGAGAGAGAAGAGAGAGAGAGAGAGAGAGAGAGAGAGAGAGAGAGAGAGAGAGAGAGAGAGAGAGTTGAGCGCACGCATGTCATCTAACATGCTGCTCCATATTTTTTGTGTATTCTCATTTTCATATTATCACTTTGAATGCCACTTGATTTTAACATGCATAAAATAAACACATGTAAATTGCTGTAGAGTGAGTGGGAGAGTTAGTGAGAGAGAGAGAGAGAGAGAGAGAGAGAGAGAGAGAGAGAGAGAGAGAGAGAGAGAGAATGAGTGTGATTGTGTGTGTAGGTTAAAGAGAGAGAGAGAGAGAGAGAGAGAGAGAGAGAGAGAGAGAGAGAGAGAGAGAGAGAGAGAGAGAGAGAGAGAGAGAGAGAGTTGAGCGCACTCATGTCATGTAACATACTATTCCATATTTTTTTATGCATTCTCATCTTTCATATTACGAGATATCATTTTGTATGCCACTTGATTGTCCTGTAACATGCCATTCCATATTTTTGTTATCTGTATTCACACCTTTCATATTATCATTTTGTATGCTACTTGATTTTATCATGTATAATATAACATTACTGTGATGTGAGTGAGAGAGTTAGTGAGTGTGGGAGAGAGAGAGAGAGAGAGAGAGAGAGAGAGAGAGAGAGAGAGAGAGAGAGAGAGAGAGAGAGAGAGAGAGAGAGAGAGAGAGAGAGAGAGAGAGAGAGAGAGAGAGAGAGAGAGAGAGAGAGAGAGAGAGAGAGAGAGAGAGAGAGAGAGTTGAATTGCATCACTAATTTTTACGCTACACAATGTATATGTACAATTTTTTCTCCACTTCTTACAATTTTTGCGAGAATGCTCACGACAATCATCAGTGTCTCAACTGTGTGTAAAGTGTGGGAGTTTGTTCTTATTAGTTTCAGTGATCATGTATGTGTGCAGATGTGAGGATGTTTGTATAGGTGTGTATGTGAGGGATGTGTGTGGGGGTTGTGGGGAATGTATATGTGGAGGGGTTGTATGTGGGGGATGTGTATGGGTTGATGGGTGGATGGGTGAAGGGATGTGTAGTCGGTGGGGGATGTATGTGTGTGTGTGAGGGATATGAGTGTGTGGGGGATATTTGGGAGGATTATTGGAAGTATGTGGGTGTTGGTGGGTTGGGGGGGTGTGGGTAGGTAATGTGTATTTGGGTGGGTGAATGGGTGTGGGGATGAGTGTGGGGAGTGTCCGTGAATGGGATATGCCTGTGTGGGCATAAGAGTGTGAGTGTGGATGGGGTAAGTGTGAGTGGGTGGAGGATGTATGTGTGGTGGGTGAGGATGTTTGTAGGTGGGGAATGTGTGGGTGCGTGGGGAGATGTGTGAGTGGGTGAGAGATGTGTGGGCGGGGATGTGTATGAGAAATGCATGTGGGGGATGTGTGTTGGGGGAGGATGTGTTTATGGGTGGAGTTTTGTGTGGGAGGGGAGATGTGTGAGAGTTGGGGGAGGTGTGGGATGTGCAGGTGGATGATGGATGTATGTGAGGATGGGGGATGTGTGTTTGGCTGGGTGGTTGGGGTGTGTGTGGGTGGGAGTGTAGATGAGAGATGCATGTGTTGATGGGAGGGTGGGTGATGTGTGGGTGTGAGTGAATGATGGATGAGTACGTGAGTGGGTGGATGTGTGTGAGAGATGAGTGTATGGTTGGGGGATGTGTGTGTTTGCGGGAAGATGTGTGTGAGAGGCGGATGTGTGTGGGTGGGGTATATATGGGTGGTGGCGTGTATGTGGGTGGGAGGTGTGTGTTTTTTGGGTGTTTATGGGTGGGGGATATGTGTGGGCAGGTGGGGTGATGTGTTTGTGGGTGGGGATGTGTGTATAGGTGGGGGATGTGTAGTTGAGAGGTGGCGGATATTAGGTGGGTGAGTGGGTGTAGGTTGGCTGATGTGTGTATGGGTGGGTGGGGAAAATTATGAGTGTGAGGGTGCGGGATGTATGTGTGGATAGGCGCGGGATGTGTGGGTTGACGGGGGTATGTGTATAAGGTTTTGTGATGTGTGTTTTGTTGGGTGGTTGAGGCTGTGTGGGTGTGTGGTGGAGAATATGTGGGTGGGTGTGTGCGTGTCGGTGTATGTGTGGGTGGGAAAATGTGTGTGGGTGGGGGATCAGTGGGTGGGTGGCGGCATGTATGATTGCCTGAGTCTGTGTTAGTGTGTGGAGATATGTGTGGGGGGGGGGGGTGTCTGGTTGGTGGGGCATGTGTGGGTGTCTGAGGGATGTGTGGTTGGCTGCGGGGTGTGAGGATGGATGGGGGATGTGTCTCACAATATTGCAATATGCACTGTTTATGTTTACAACTTTCATTTGACAATGTTTTTTCCCCCATGTGAATGTATCATGCGTAATATGCATTGTTTATGCTTACAAAATCCATTTGACAATGTGTTTTGTTACCCCTATGTAAATGTAACATGCACATTTGATGAATGAAAGATGAGTGATCGAAAGGGCCGAATGTAAGACGGGCCTGCGTGCCCAATTTGTTACCCTTTTAAAATAAAGCTTGTTCGTACATTTGTTCGTTCGTTCGTTCTGTCTGTCTGTCTGTCTGTTTGTCGAAAAGACTGCAACCTAGCCAGCCCACCCACCCAACCGTTCATCTGTCTGTCTGTCTGTCTGTCTGTCTGTCCATAAGAGAGTCATATAACTTCCAACAGTTAACCAAACAAACCACTATGTCAGAGCCTAGCTACGCAGCAACATCGTTACGGCACCCGGCGGACAAGAGTTGTCGGCTGGCGAGATTCTTACCTGACACGCGACCAGCGCTGACGACAGACGCACGCAAAGCCACGTGACTCCACCAGAGGCAGTGGACAGTGTGCGTGATAGCTCAGACCTAGCTGGGACAGGACTCTGAACGGACGTGTGTGACGAGAGCAAGGCGTTTGTGTGAATCTCCGTGGTTGTAAGCTGAACGACTGATATCTTGAGCGCCAGACCTATGAGCTGTATTGTGGTTGTGAGTTATATGTTGTACATTGCTGTAATTATCATTATGTATTTAATGTGGCAATAAATCCATAGAACTTGTGTTGCTGTGTCTTACGTCGAATCACGTTGTACTTGTACTGTCTCACATGTGTTAGCCAACGAGCCTAATAGAAGATCCTGACATGTGTGGACGTGGGTTGCTCGTCTTTATTTAAGAACCTAATATATTTAGACGTGTGTTGTTCGTCTTTGTTATTTAAAACTATAATTCTTGTACTTGTAAAATTTGTCAAGGTTATAGTGATGTACATGTGATCGGAAAAGTCTCAGTGTGATCCATTACTACATTGTCTAAATATGTTTAAGATCATTAGTAAATGTACAGTACATATTGTTTGATCCTGTAAACGTGTTAAACATTTGTGATTTGTGAAAATTGTCACCGTTTGACCTTGTCAACATTGTGATTTTGCCGCCATTTTGACCTTGTCGCCATCTTGTAAACTTGATGTCTTTGTCCTTACTGAATGTCATCTTGATGTAAGTGATGTGTCATCAATGTTATTGAGTGTTCAAATACAGATAGATTGTTTTTGTGTATTGAGTTTGTGGAACGCAAAGAGTTTTGGAAAGAGTGTAACTTCTGTTGAAAGAAACACTGTTGACGACAAATTTACGACATACAATTATACTCAACGCCATCCAAACCTAATCAATACTTAGTGACTTACAGGCACACACCAACAAACACACGCTAACTTATTTCTCTCCAAAAACAAAGCAGGTTTTTGCGTACCATCCATAACCCTGCCGTAGAGGTCATTAGTGGTTCTGAAGTACGACCCTACAGTTTTCTAGCCCGATTGCCCAACCTTTCGTCACCATATCCAAGGGCACTTGAGTATATTTTTCTTCACTTTAACTTTACGTATGCATTAGTGGGCACGCATCGTATAGTCAAATCAATTGTAAGTTATTTTTCTACTAACCATTTACAACATATTTTGTGTGGTTGATTTTCATTGACATATTTTCTCCATCATGTCGTCATTATTTGATTTCATCGATATGGGGTTAAAATTAAAGTTGGAAGGTGATGAATTAACACAATGGAGTGAGAAGAAATACGCAGAATACCTACTTGTTCAGGAAAAAGCTGCCGAACGCGATGAAAGAGCAGCAGAAAGAGCTCTAAAACAAGCAGAAATGGCTGCAAAACAAGCTGAGGCAGAAACAGCCTTGAAACAGGCAGAGATTGAAAAAGCTGCCAAGCAAGTAGAGGCAGAAACAGCTTTGAAACAGGCAGAGATTGAAACAGCATTAAAGCAAGCCGAAGTAGAAATGGCTGCAAAGACAAAGCAAGCTGAGATAGACAGTGAACTTAAGAAAGCAGAAATAGCAGCTCAGAGTAAGAGAGAAGAACTTGAATTACAATTGAAAATTAAACAACTCGACACTGAGACTGCAATGAATAAAGAGTCAAAGAAATCTGAAAGACTGGAAAAAGAAAACCAGTATAAAAAGTACCAAGGTATCGTTCGTAACTATACCTCGGGTGACTGCATAGCAGCCTTTACCCAAAATTTTGAGACTTTAATGGAACATTACCAAGTTCCACTTTCGGAATGGAATATTTTATATATGAGGAGTCTATCTGGGGAACCTCTTAAAGTCATTGAAACCATCCCCAAAGACCTCAGAAAAGAGTACCATTACATTAAATCTAAAATAATGGCACATTTCATGTTAGATGAAGCAGGGTACAGAGAACAATTCAGTAAACTGAGTCCAAAATCAACTCAAACGTTCTCTGACTACCTCTGTTTAGTCCGAGACATTTTCAGCAAATGGACGTCATCAGCCAAAATTAACAAAAATTATGATAAATTAGAAGATCTCATTATTCGAGATAAAGTTATTTCTTCTATCCCACCATCTTTTTCTAAGTTCTTGCAAGAGAATGAATGCACAAGTGTGGAAGAAATGGAAAAACGTGGGTCGGCCTATTATACGGCAAATAAACAGTGTTTTGCCACTGAAGCTACTGACAGTAACTGGGTAGCAGCAGCCAACTATGAGAAAAACTATAGTAGGCAAAAACCAAACAGGCCTACCTCTGAAAAATTTAGACATTGTGTTCACTGTAAAATGTCTCACTATTTGAACGAGATGTGCGATAAGAACCCAGGGTACCCAACATACTTGCAAAATATGGTAAACAGACAAGACAGAGAACGTAAATCGTTCAAAAGTGCACGTAAATGTTTTCTCTGCAAGGCTTACGGTCACCATCGCATGGATTGTAAAGGCAGGCATATGACCAACAAAGCCAATGCCGCCTTGTTCGATAGTTCAGCGTCAGAAGACGAAAATACAGAAAAACATCCTGTACATGCAGCACAGGCTTGTGATGCATTTAGTTCCAACACATGCACTGTCTGTAATACCTTCTTTGAAAATGGTATCTTAACATGCGGGCACGCCATCCCTATTGCCAATGAGGAAGCTAACTTGGTAATAGACTCAAAACCAGACTATGTACCATATTGTAATAATGTTATTAACATCACTCAACCTCATTCCTTATGTAAAGAGATCAATACTCAACAAGAAGGTGAGAAATTAACAAAACATCAAGACTGTCGTTAGGGAAACTAACGTTCCATAAAGGTTACATCAACGACACAGTATGCACATGTATACGCGACACAGGGGCTTGTCTTATCGGTCTTCGAAAGACCTTAGCTGATCCTAAAGACTACCTAGATGAGTACATCCATTGCAAAACTGTTTCAGGGACAGTAGAGAAATATCCCATGGCATGGGCCAATATAAAATCACCTTTCCTATCAGGCAGAGTAACTTGTGCTTTATTAGACAATCCATGTTGTGATTTATTAATTGGAAATGTATCAAATGTGACAGATTACACAGAGTCCAAACCTCACACAAAGCAAAAAGTTAACACCACAACAAATACTACCTTAACTACCCCACTCATCATACAACAACATGATGAACAGACCAAGATACCACACCGTACCAACGTGATGACCATCTCAGAACAAGAAGAAACAGAAACTGGTGTGTATCAGCACAAAGAAAAAGGTGCAGAAAACAAACAGTTCACAACAGCGAGGAAAGATCACAAATCATCATGGTGTATACTATACCTCCTATACTCTTTGTTAACTATACACATAACCAAGTGCACACAGTGGATAGTTATACTTGCACTACTGATTGTAAATACAAAACAAATGTCTTCACAAACAGTTATATTTCCACATCATCATGACACAACACAGATGATATTACTCATGACAAACCAGCAGACTTTGTTACTTATGTCATTACTGTTGAACCAAATTTTGTTACTGCCACTCATAATCTCTATGTTAAATCAACTCATACGAATACCTATGCTGAACAATGTAAAACATCAGTCGGTGGAATTACTGACAAAAATCAGCAACAAATTACCCTACATATTTTGGAAAATATACACAAATTGCAAAAGATCATACAAACATGCACGATTACATTTCACAACTATACATGGTGTATTATTATTGTTTGAACTATTGAATGTATACACACATGTACGAGTGCAGGTTTGGAGATAGCACTCAAAATGATCTCAACATGAAATTTGAAAATCCTTTTGGAAGATTTTAACCGTAACCCACTCTATATCTTTAGATCCAGTAACTCCAGACTGGCCTTGTCTGCCATACGACTCCTCCTATCTGACATTCCTAATATAGTTTGCTATATTGACGACATCTGTGTCCATACAGAGACAATGACGGAACATATAAAGATACTGGAACAGACACTAGAACGTATCAGACAGCACGGACTAACAGTGAAGCCTTCAAAGGTGAGCATGGCTTACCAAGAGATATCATTTTTGGGGTACAGAATATCCAATGGCTTTGTCCTGACAGACAACAAAATTGTCTCAAAATTCTAAAACTGTCACTTCCAACAAATAAGAAACAAGTCCGCAGTTTGTTGGGACTCATTAATTATTACAGAAATTTTATTCCTGATTTTTCAGAACTGACTGAGGTTTTTTCTAACTTACTAACCAAGAATAAACCCGAAAAAGTTGTAAACGATGAATGCCTACGAAATGCATTTGATAAAGTTTTGGCACACTTTTCAGATAAGAATTCGCCTAATCTCATCCTTAAATTGCCCAACATTCGTTTACCTTTCAGATTGAGAACAGATGCTAGCTCCATTGCGATCGGTGCAGTCCTATTGCAGGAATACAACGACATCCTGCATCCCGTTTGTTTCCTATCAAGAAAACTAAGGCCCCGAGAGCGGGCATGGTCCATTCCGCAATTAGAGGCATTGGCCTTAGTAGAAAGTGTAACGAAGCTGTCCAGATATCTTCTAGGACGTCACTTTATCATCGAAACTGACAACAGTCCATTAAGGTATATCAATTCCGCAGTACCATCAAATAATATGATTGCTCGCTGGTCCTTGAAGCTTCAGAATTTCAGTTTTGAAGTTCGCCATATTCCCGGCAGAATGAATACAATCGCCGACCTTTTGTCCCGTTGTCCGACAGACCCAGTAAGCAATGTCTGAGTGCACTGTGTAATATTACACTCAGCCCAACACAGCCACCAATGAGTGAATTTTTTCCATTCACCTACTGTGTAAGGTCTATAATGAAAATTGTGATACGGTTTAGAAACCGACATGTATAATATACTTATTTTAAACAAGTCATGTAATGAGTGTAGTATTATTGTGTAGTGTGTGTTAGAATGAGAACAATATTAATTGTATATATACACCAACAACAATGTCACAGACGCTTAACCACTTACCAGAAGCGAACTTTACCATTGTGACATTTGTGAGTGATTTTCTTCACCGTGATATTTTAACATGTGCAAATGTGGACCGAACATTGACTCCTACACCACCTCTACAGCGAATTTAATCCAAATTGTTCGACGTTTAACATCAGAAATAAGAACAGTCGATCTTTATCCAGAAGTTGTGAACACATCGGAAATAAGAACATTCCATCATAATCCGTTGTGAAACTATAACATCAAACACGAACTGTGAGAACATTTTACTATCCGTTCCGAAATAAAACCGGATCATTTGTGTTCAGAAAATGTAACATCAACCAAATTTTGCGTTTCGTGTGTATTTCCGGTGTAATTTAAAAAGTCTAGGAAAATTAGCAGACGACATACAAAATTTCAAAAATTTATGACACTTGTAAAATCCTTTTGAATCTATAAAATATAATATACCAATTGGGTACTTATTTATTTTGATTAGTGTAATCTTAGAATCATATCTTGATTAATGTATTCATATTACCGACTTTTTCTCGTTAATATGAAGGAACGTCAAGCAATGACGCTAAGAAATTAAATAATTATTGTAATGTATGGAATTTCTTAAATGTCAAAATTACTTCCCTTGCATTTGTGAATTACATCAAGGGCCATAAGTTGAAACATATTCATTAATGTATATTGTATGGATAGACATTTTGTTGCTCAAATGGTTAGCACAGCAGGTAGGCGTCCACCAAGCATGTCATAGAGCTGCCAACATTGCAAACCAACATAAGAACTCCTGACCAAATGAGGGCAGAGTTTAAGTGTTTAATACGACTAAATACAAAGCCGTATTTCAGTCTGGCTAGATGGTTGTTGCAAAACAATCATATTATTACGTTTTTTTCAAATAGCTGCGAGGTAGATGCGTGAAGCTGGTGCTACTGATCTGACTGGGTATTATTGCAATGAAGGTAACCAGGCATCAGGGGGATGAAACCTGAATTGTGTTAAAAGTTGTACTTCATTTGTCATTTCAATGCAACTTACATTTTTTTTTGTATATATTTCTATGCCTTATATGTATTTTCATGCATAACACTGGGAAAAAGTAGTCTCTGACATGAAATTAACACTACCCCAGTATATACATACATCATGAATGAAAGATGGCATCTTTCATTGAGGTACCCGGGGAGAATGTCAGAGCCTAGCTACGCAGCAACATCGTTACGGCACCCGGCGGACAAGAGTTGTCGGCTGGCGAGATTCTTACCTGACACGCGACCAGCGCTGACGACAGACGCACGCAAAGCCACGTGACTCCACCAGAGGCAGTGGAGCAGTGTGCGTGATAGCTAGACCTAGCTGGGACAGGACTCTGAACGGACGTGTGTGACGAGAGCAAGGCGTTTGTGTGAATCTCCGTGGTTGTAAGCTGAACGACTGATATCTTGAGCGCCAGACCTATGAGCTGTATTGTGGTTGTGAGTTATATGTTGTACATTGCTGTAATTATCATTATGTATTTAATGTGGCAATAAATCCATAGAACTTGTGTTGCTGTGTCTTACGTCGAATCACGTTGTACTTGTACTGTCTCACATGTGTTAGCCAACGAGCCTAATAGAAGATCCTGACACACTAGAATAGCAAAATCATCTGCAACACTTATAGATCACATTTATTCATGTGCTGACAACATCACAGAATGTACTGTACCTATTAATGGAATGAGCGATCACTACCCAGTATCTTGCACGTGGTCGAAAAGAGGTACTAACACTCCGAAACACAAATACATAAGTATAAAATATAGAAATAATAAAAATTTCAGTCAAGATGTCTTTTTACCAGATTTGCTCCACTCATCTCTGGACTATGTTTACCAGCTTCCTGTCCCAGACGATGCTCTGGACCACTGGCTGAAGACCTTTCTAAGTATATTTGATAAGCATGTTCCATTTAAGGAATTTCGAGTTATACATTACACTAAGCCCCCGTGGACCACACAGGAGGTAGTTTTACTTATGAGAGACCGGGTCAGGGCACATAAAACTAGAGATCTAACCACTTACAGTAGTCTGAGAAACAAAGTTCAATATGTTATTCGAAAGGAAAAGAAAAACTATTTTAAGAACTTAGTAATAGATAAAAGCAACACTAAAGATATATGGAAAGCAATTAATACCTTGACAAACAAACACAAGTCATCACAATCATTACAATCAAATGAGGTTACATGTGATCAATTCAGTAGTTTCATTCATTCCGATATAAACTAGCTGAAGACTGCAATATCAGATTCTCCTCATGACATATCTTTATTATCATCATTTTGTGAGAACAAATGCTATAGAGACATTCCCTCTAACATACCGCTAATGACGACCACTGAAGTATTTACTCATCTCAGTAACCTAAACAAAATAAAAGCTCATCAGGACTAGATGGGATCAGTAATCGGATCCTTCGCTATGCTGCACCGGTGATTTGCGAGTCACTAACTTGTATATATAATCAATGTATCACCAAAGGTCACTTCCCGTCAGCCTTTACAATCGCTAAAATGTATCCTCAGTTAAAAGCAGTGTCACAAAGTGAATGATGACAGAGTGACAGATAGAGTGGCTATGGTTGTGTCTAGGGTATGTCCTTGTAAATGTGATGTTAAACAACAGATTAACCAAGATGTATCCCAACCAAACACCAGTCAGTGAACAAGCGTTAATTTGCGCACATAATATTCCTTTAATTCTGAATTAACACAGACACATGTAACATATAAATCCAGGAACAATAATTCTCTAAGAATATATATCCATCCCAATGGAACACTTCGAATAACACTGACTCTCACGGCTTACTAAATCTCGTCCCACACGACAGGTATACTAGCCTCTCTCTAGGCCCGACTCAAAGTAACCCACTCTGGGTCTCGAATTCCACTCACTATCCCTGGAACCCACAGTGCGGAGTTATCTTCCGAACTCCGTCACAATTTTTCACTTCTCTCAGACCACGACCTTCTCCTGGTCCGGTCTAAACTCAACTCCTTCTCAGCTCGGAGTCAACATCAACTGCCCCCCGTCAGTCTTTGTCCCTCTCTTTTCAACCATTCTATCCCCCACATTGCCTCCCACACAACACACAACCTCACTGCTCCAACTGTCTGCCTCACCAGCTGACTTCTTCTCAGCTCCCTCTTTCAATTACTGTCTTCTCATTGTCGCCCTCTGGGGAACTTACTATCCGCCCTATTTTATCTCGTGAACTGTTTATATTGTACGGCCACTCACCTTAATGCCAATGACCACAGGCATGTGTCACTACCCCACCCTCAAAAGAAAACATCGTTTTCAAATGTTGGGAGACTAAAACTTATTAAATATGTGACCCAGACACATTGCCTGGGTAGTCGTAAGTATGAATCCAACTTACTCTAGCTCCCACCCTAAATAATATATCAAATACTCGTAGTACACTCCCATATTCCCCACACATAAATACAACCATCTTTCTATCTTGTGTACCAATGCATGAACTAATACATCACATAATAATAATACATTATAGAAAAGCATTATACTTATGTACCCACAGGTCTATTAATATCTTTAAGAAGACACAAGCTATTTGTGTACCGACCATATATCAGGTGGTTCTTTTCTTGCATCAACCCACCTCTGATTCCTGTCGATGCTGTGTCTACCTTTCATGTACCCATGACTCATGGTACCTCTACAATTACAACATCTGTTTGCTATCCCTAGCCCTGGGTCAGTAATGTCGCGAACACTCTTTTGACCTGACTCAACTTTCCTATCTGCATATTGTACTGTTACACTTGCGTCTCTGTTTAGTCTGAACTCTTTATTGAATCCTGGCCAATATACCTGGCATCCTGCTCTATGCTGCTTCCGCCTTACTCCTATGTGCCCTGCACCTGCCCTATCCTGAGCTGTTCTAGTATATCGGTCGCTATGTGTTAACGGTAATACTACTTGCCCACATGCAGTTCCGCCATCTGAAAAGCGGCGAGTGAGAACATTGTTCTTCCTCTCGAAGCACCATCTACCTTTCTTTGACTGCCTATGTTCTACTCTCCTACACCCTTGTGAACATTTGTTCAGAGTAGTATCTTGTCTCTGGGAGCCACTAGCACTATATTTGGGATCCATTCTCATCTGCTCAGCTGTACTATCCTTGTCCTGAGTTCCTGTGTCTACTTCAAGTGCCTCTTCTACCTCAGCTATACTCTCTAATTTAGGTTCTCTTGTGGTAACTACCTCATTACTGCTTACACTATATTTTTGGTCCCAATAAACTACTTCCTCTTCTGTACACTCTTTAACTCCTATAACATTTCCTATGATGAGATCTGCCACTGGTGAGTCTAAAACACATGCTGTCACTCTTCCTGTTATGTATGGTGTTTTTACTGTTATTATGGCTATTGGGTAGTATTCTATTGTCCCATTAAATGTTATGGATCTAATCTTTTCCCCTGTATAATCCGAGGGTTGCACTAAACTCTTTCTCACCCCGATGGACGTACATCCGGAATCCCTAATTGTTAACGCTGGCCTATCATTAACAAACCCATGATGCATCTTCAGACTTCCTCCTTCATGCACTGCTGATCCTGCTTTAACTGTGTGACCACATATTAAGACTGGCTGACCATCTTTTTCAAAAAGAGGTTTGCACCCACTACAATCTTCATTGTTCAGCGTCTCAATTACTTGTGCTGCATTTGAGTGCTCTGTTTCTCTCATCCTACATTGATGACTGACATGCCCGTTCCTTCCACATTTGAAACAAGTGATCTCCCTTTTACTGTTGTTCGTTGGTTCATCTGATGGATTGTGCATCACAATCTGCCATTTTGTGTCTCCAGCTCCCACAATTCCAACATCCGGCATAATTTGGACGTCTCTGGAAATTCCCTCTTCTATATGGGTACCGCCCTACTCTACCAACATTGTTTCCTCGGAAACCATTATCTTGAAGTTCTTGCTGCTCACCTTTATGTGCTGAATCCACACTTTTCGCCCTTGGTCTGATGACTGGATTCTGGTCCTGTTTAGTGTACGCTGCACAGACTATTTCCTCACTCATTAGTTTCCCAATAGAACTGTTAGGATGTGCAGTCATGTAATTTTGCCCTAACTGAGACATTGTGTCTATGTCCTTTGGCTTACGTTCTTCAAAGAAAGCTACTAAGTTAGTATTACATGAAGCTAATACTTTGTCTCTTAACACTAAATCTACTAATTTATTAAAATCTTTCCCTACATCTGCAAGCTCCATCCATTTGTTAAATGTATTCTTTACTGTGTTAACAAAGTCTGTGAAATCTTGATTTGTCTCTGGCACTAACTGTCTAAACTTTGTTCTATATCCATGTTCAGTTAGTTGGAACTTTGTGAGGAGACGCTGACGCAAAATAGTGTAGTTGTTTCTTTCTTCTACAGGTAAATTGAACATGGTGTCTAGTGCCTTGCCCGTAAGAAATTCGCCAAGTCGCATCCCATATTCTGCTTCCGGGATGCCTACATATTTCGCACTTGCTTGAAATCTATCCAAATAAGATGCAAGGTTGTCTCGGTCCGTAAAATATGGCAGTTTTAATCTCTGTGACGACTGCGACGGTCTTCTGCTTTCCTCACTTTGACCCTTCGAAGATATTTCTAGTTTTCTTAACTCGATTTCAGTTTGCATCTGACACTTGATCTTCTCTTTCTCAATTTCCATTTCAGCTAACTTTACTTCCTGTAGACGTTTGTTTTCCATTTCAGCTAGTTTTACTTGTGTCTCTTCCTGTAGACGCTTTGCCTCGCGTTCATTATGCCTCTCCTCTCTTTCCCAGTGCTGAACTTCTTTCAATTTTGCTTCTGCAAACTCCTGTAACTCTTTACCTTTCAGGCCTATTCGTTCCCCTGCTTCAATATATTCCATTAAAGTAGGCATCTTGTACTTGTGGACACGTTGCTGTCTGTCAGCCAACTATAAATGTGAAGACTCTGCTGTTAGTCTTTGTGTCACTTCCCTAAGTACACCAGCACTCCCTGTGTACGTAAATTCGTAGTGCTACAATATCACTCTGTACTCACCCAGTCACTCTCTAAGCACTAGGTAGTGAGGGGGGAATATTAACTATACTCCCTCGTATATATATATATATATATATATATATATATATATATATATATAAAATAACTGTAGAACAATTCCTGGAAATAGTTGTAAACATACATATACATACACAAATGAATGATCCACACTAAAGTGCCAACTATTAAACGCTAGACGCATAGGCCTGGTGAAACGCAGACGGATGATTACATAGAAATAAAAACCACTGACATAAACATGCCCATGAAAGACCATACCGTGCGCATAATATAAACTGACAGATACCATCTAGATAGAAGCTGTATTAACATAAGAATTACAACAATACCATATATCCAAAGAAATCAAATATCATATGTAACAGTAAAGAGAGAACAGTAAAAAGAACAAATATAAAATGAATAATGTACATAGATCTGACGTAGACACTTGGACACCGTGTATAATGTCGAGACGACCCAATGCCACAGCACAAAACAGACTCGTCAGCTGTCTCTCAACAACATACAATATGTACCTAGACAATTTCACCTTTGCTTTGTCTCCCGCATTTCGAGAAACAATGCAAAAATATCCTACTTATTACGAACACTGGACCACATACAAATAATTACGTAACGCACAACAACAATACTTAGGACGATGAGAACAACAGATGCAAACAAGGATTGCCGACACCAATGCGATGGTAGAATCTTACAAAAGTCCTTAATTTGTTTTTAATAGTGTCCGAAATCGCCTGGAAATGTCTGTCCGTTACTGTTTTGAAAAGATTACGACGTTAGATTCCCACAATGAATTAATGTTCTGATGCACTGTCACTTTTTGTTGACGTGATGACACGATTTTCGACTGTCGTAAAAGTTGAAGATGATGATAATTATCCCAACGCCTTGTCTCTACACAGTCCGTAACGTTTTTGTAATCCTCCCTGTAGAGTTGGCCTGTGATTGTATAATGTATGTGAACGCTCTTGTTTTGCCAGAAATATTGGGTTTTCGTTGCGTTTTGGGGAGCCGAAAATACCTTTAAAATCAATGAATGTTTATCTGTGTAGTCACTGTCGCTTTGAAGTGATGGTATGGTTTCACTGTTGCTGACCAGGTTAAACCAACGAATGGCAGAAAATGATCACGCGCTTTAAATCCGTTTTGCAAGTCTTTTTTGGTGAAGAAATGCGCTCATACTTGCGAAGACGGCACCTGAATGACTGTTGTGGTTTGTTTCGCGATGATGACACACACACACAAAGACGTTAAACGTAAATCCTAGTTTCAGTAGAAAAACAACGTGTTTATCTCGTTCTACTCTGGACAATTTTTCAGTAACTTTCCATTGTCCACGGCCTTGAACCCGCCGGTCATCTCTGTTTCTCTTTATTACAATAATCCGTGTAGAAACTTTTACTTTTCTGTGGAGCAACGATTGTCACCTTTGTGTGTTCCCCACACTTTACTCCTATAACTCCCCTCCTCCTGGCGAGTTTTTAACCATGAATTACCCTCGTAACTCCCCTGGCGCCCCTTTCCGTCTTATTATCTGCGCCGAACTCTGACGACGCCGTAAACACACACACTCGCTGTCCACAAGTTCACCTGACCTTCACCTTTGGCGCCTGTCTATTTTTCGTGAACACCCTGTTCTAAACAGCGCCGACTTTTTCGCCTGCTGTCCGCCAGACGACTCTCTCAGCAGCGCGAACCTTGTCTGTGTACTGTGAATAAACCCCGCTGTCCCCTCTCCCTCTCAGGGTGGGCAATGGTTTTACCTGTGGTGGCTTTGTTTTGAATTAGCTGTGGTTTGTAATCCTGTCTTCGCCTACTGGCTTTTACCGGATTGAACTTGGAAAACCATGTTGTTGCGCTTAATGAACTGATGTAAATCCATATACCGAAGTCCAAGATCGGACAGCCCTCACTTCATCGTCTGTCACAAAGTGAATGATGACAGAGTGACAGATAGAGTGGCTATGGTTGTGTCTAGGGTATGTCCTTGTAAATGTGATGTTAAACAACAGATTAACCAAGATGTATCCCAACCAAACACCAGTCAGTGAACAAGCGTTAATTTGCGCACATAATATTCCTTTAATTCTGAACAGACACATGTAACATATAAATCCAGGAACAATAATTCTCTAAGAATATATATCCATCCCAATGGAACACTTCGAATAACACTGACTCTCACGGCTTACTAAATCTCGTCCCACACGACAGGTATACTAGCCTCTCTCTAGGCCCGACTCAAAGTAACCCACTCTGGGTCTCGAATTCCACTCACTATCCCTGGAACCCACAGTGCGGAGTTATCTTCCGAACTCCGTCACAATTTTTCACTTCTCTCAGACCACGACCTTCTCCTGGTCCGGTCTAAACTCAACTCCCTCTCAGCTCGGAGTCCAAACATCAACTGCCCCCGTCAATCTTTGTCCCTCTCTTTTCAACCATTCTATCCCCCACATTGCTTCACACACAACACACAACCTCACTGCTCCAACTGTCTGCCTCACCAGCTGACTTCTTCTCAGTTCCCCCTTTCAATTACTGTCTTCTCATTGTCACCCTCCTGGGAACTTACTATCCGCCCTATTTTATCTCGTGAACTGTTTATATTGTACGGCCACTCACCTTAATGCCAATGACCACAGGCATGTGTCAAGCAGGTTCATTAGACGATCGTCTCATGAGTAACTATATACCAATTTCCATATTATTCCTACTATCCAAACCACTAGAAAAGCACATTCACAAAACAACACTAGAACAATTAGTTCGCCGCAAACTAATAGCTGACAGTCAGTCAGGGTTTCGGCCAAAATATTCCTGCCATACGGCACTAACAAACATGATAGAAACCTGGCATCAAAATATTAACAGGAGTTCTCTATGTGGAGCGGTGTTTATAGACTTTAGAAAAGCATTCGATATGATAGATCATACTATTCTAATTAAAAAATTGGAATCAATGAGAGTAAGCTTTAATATAGTGACTTTAATCAAATCATATTTATTAGACAGAAAACAAGTAATATCCCACAATAAATTTTTATCTCAAGCCATCACCATTAATATTGGTGTGCCGCAGGGTCTATACTTGGCCCTCTGTTATTTGCCAATTATATAAATGATCTTCCCATATATCTTTCGTCGTCCTGCGATCTATTTGCAGACGACTGCACAGTATGTACAAACGCTATTGATTGTAATGTTCTAGAATCATCCTTGCAACAGGAAATAAATAGTGTAATTAACTGGAGTCACGTAAACCGCATGCAAATCAACATTTCTAAAATAAAATTTATGTTAATAGCAACCAGGCAAAGACTTCACACTCTAAACTCGCAAAGAACTCTTCAGCTGCACATTAATAACATGCCTATAGAAAGTGGAACCGAGCACAAGCATTGGGTCTTATCATAGATACAAATCTATCCTTTAATTCCCATGTTCATGCTCTCGTTAAACAAATAGCCAAAACATTTCCTTGACGAAAACACAAGAAAGATATTCTATACTTCCCACAAACAAACACATCTTGATTATTGCTCCATAATCTGGGATGGAATTTTCCAAATCAATAACAAAACGCCTTTTTTTCACTCCAGAAAAGGGCAGTGCGTTTAATTAATGGTGAAACGCATACCGACAATTTTAACCTACATAATCGTTTTCAGTTACTGCCACTTCACAATCGCCTACTTTTAATAAGGCTAAACTAATTCACAAAATCCTATTTCGAAATGCTCCAAGCTACTTATATACCTCAAACATAACGCAAGACATAGCGAACGACTAAATATACGTCATGTCCCTAAATCTAGGAAAGACGTATATAAAATAAGCTTAGCATAGTCTGCCGCTCAGTTGTTGAACAATATTCCACAAGAAATCAAAGACACCACCAATCATTATACATACATTCGCACCCTGTTTGATCAATACATCAGTACAGGCTTCATATCCCCGTTAACAAAAAACAAAAACAAAACAAAAAACAATAATAATGGTAAATTATCTCAAACGAAAACTAGCCAATAAACACTCCCATATGTATGGCACGTTACACCTTCCTTACGTATTTATAATGCCAATGTTAAACATTGCCTCAGTGAGTCATGTATTATTGATTATTTTTCATGCGTTTTAATGCTTATTGTTCTTTTGTTGTCAAAGATTAGCTTCATAAGTGATGTTGAATGAAAGAATGTATGAGGGGAAATAGAGAAGAAGGGCAGAATGTCAGACGGGCCTTCGTGCTTAATTCTTACCCCTTTGAAAATAAAGATTGTTCTGTCTGTCTGTCTGTCTGTCTGTCTGTCTGTCTGTCTGTCGGTCGGTCGGTCGGTCGGTCGGTCGGTCGGTCGGTCGGTCGGTCGGTCGGTCGGTCGGTCGGTCGGTTGGCTGGTCGGTCGCTCGGTAGGTCGGTTTGTCGGTCTGTCTGTTTTTCTGTCTGTCTATCCATCTATAGCCATCGATCCATCCACCCAACCATCCATTCGTCAATTTGTGCCTTCGTTTGACTGTCTGCCTCTCATACCCTCTGTCCGTCCATACGTCTGTTCATTCCCCCCCCCCCCCCCTCTGTCTGTCAGTCTATTCGACAGTCTGTCTGTTTGTATGTCTGTCTGTGAATAAGAAGCAAGCAATGGACGCGTATAAAACATTAAGTGACGTTTATAAGATGTCAGTCGTTCAGATGTAATAGCAACGTTTCCCGTCCTTTCTAGCTCGTTGCCACCGGCTCCGGGTAGAATTGTTCGGCAATTTTACGTTTAGTAGTTTAATTTGTCAGGTCATAGTCAGATATGACTGAGCTACGGCATAGCAGCAGAGGTACTACTTGCTTTCTATTAGTGGCGAACGTTGGGCGGCGCTCACTAAACCCGACACCCCACATCGAACCCAGGTCTCGGAGGGAGAAGCGCTATAAAACCTTACTCTAGTGTGAGGTAACGTAACCAACCTAAAGACTAAATGTCATGGCAGACCAGATCAGGCCCTAAGCCTTGGTCAGCAACTGGTCTAGAACTGAAGCTCCCAAAGGCGGACAGTTTGAGCATTGTTTTGCTGATCCGGCAGCTCCTTCAGCTTGTCTTGTTCCAGACGTATTCGTATTACATTTCCCAGACGTATTCGTATTACATTTCCCAGACGTATTCGTATTACATTTCCTCTAGATTAAACTGGGCAGGCCGAGAAATGGATGACGCTGCATGGGCACCACGTGGCCTCTAAATTCAGCACAATTGTGTGCTATGGAGAAGTTTAACTGCATTTTACAAACTATCGTCTATCAAAACGGCAAGGTTGCCAGTCATTTTAATTACGACTTTATATGTTTTAGAAGTAAAAAGCTAATGCGAATAAGAAGTAAGTAGTTGATGTGCATAAGATGTAGGCAGTTGAGGTGGATGCGAAGTCAGCAATTGGCGTGTATAATAAGTAAGACATTGGAATGTATAAAAGGGTTTAATATGACGTGTATATCAATTAAGAATTTGGCTCATATAAGAAGTAAGTAGTTGACGTGTATAAGAAATAACCATCTAACGTGTATAAGAAGTAAGTATATGACACGGGCTCCGTGTCGATAAGATTACGGACGCGGTTCGTAATGCTGTTTAGCCGCTTTCGATTTGGCAACAGACCGCATTTAGCTGGGTGTTAACGAATTGGTATGGGAGCCGGTCGTTCAGAAAGCTATGGGGAACTATTGAACGTAAGCCTGCCAACACATCAACAACAGCAGTAAAATGCTGGTG
Source organism: Cepaea nemoralis (assembly GCA_014155875.1). Taxonomy (NCBI): domain Eukaryota; kingdom Metazoa; phylum Mollusca; class Gastropoda; order Stylommatophora; family Helicidae; genus Cepaea; species Cepaea nemoralis. Next base: position 44,843 of record JACEFZ010023489.1, read on the forward strand.
TTGACAGCGATGTCCTGTAAAAGGATATGCAAAAAACAAAATGACATAAATAAAAATGTAGTAGTTCAGTCTCCGTAGCGAAATGATCAAACCGTCTGCCTCGTGCTCTGAAGGTTGTGGGTTCGATTATGGGCTACGTCTTTCAGTTGAGGAGTACATTTGTCTCGGAGACTCCGGGAAGTCGTTCTATCTATCACATGTTGCATGTTTGGTCCATTGTTCTCTGCCCAGGGTGAAACCTGCCTGTGCTTCTTGTAATTCGTATTCTAACTGTATGTCAGCAAGGCCGAATGGATAAGAACACGTGTTATTATACATTTGGTGTTCTGATGCCTAGGTAAGAGTTTCAACCAATACACTGGACAGTTGGACTAAATTGTTGACCTATGACCCTTGACTTGAGAATGATAATTACAAGTACCTCTGAAGTCGGAGTGGGTTCGCCTGATGGCCAGGGACACTATTAACAGGTAAAAGCTAATCCACACGCAAAATTTAGTCCAGCACTACTGGAATTAATGTGTATGGACGACGCTTGAGTTCAAAGCGAGCCAGCGAGGGGAAAAGAAAAATAATTCTAACTTACTTTTAATATTATTGGTGGTGATTAGCAGAAGGACTTAACCAGATGACATATTAATGCCGTGTTACAATAATATTAATCGTGGTGATTAGCAGAAGGACTTAACCAGATGACATATTAATGCCATGTTACAATAATATTAATCGTGGTGATTAGCAGAAGGACTTAACCAGATGACATATTAATGCCGTGTTACAATAATATTATTGGAGGTGATTAGCAGAAGGACTTAACCAGATTACATATTAATGCCATGTTACAATAATATTATTGGAGGTGATTAGCAGAAGGACTTAACCAAATTACATATTAATGACATGTTACAATAATATTATTGGTGGTGATTAGCAGAAGGACTTAACCAGATGACATATTAATGCCATGTTACAATAATATTAATCGTGGTGATTAGCAGAAGGACTTAACCAGATGACATATTAATGCCATGTTACAATAATATTAATCGTGGTGATTAGCAGAAGGACTTAACCAGATGACATATTAATGCCGTGTTACAATAATATTATTGGAGGTGATTAGCAGAAGGACTTAACCAGATTACATATTAATGCCATGTTACAATAATATTATTGGAGGTGATTAGCAGAAGGACTTAACCAAATTACATATTAATGACATGTTACAATAATATTATTGGTGGTGATTAGCAGAAGGACTTAACCAGATGACATATTAATGCCATGTTACAATAATATTATTCGTGGTGATTAGCAGAAGGACTTAACCAAATTACATATTAATGACATGTTACAATAATATTATTCGTGGTGATTAGCAGAAGGACTTAACCAGATGACATATTAATGCCATGTTACAATAATATTATTGGTGGTGATTAGCAGAAGGACTTAACCAAATTACATATTAATGACATGTTACAATAATATTATTGGTGGTGATTAGCAGAAGGACTTAACCAAATTACATATTAATGACATGTTACAATAATATTAATGGTGGTGATTAGCAGAAGGACTTAACCAGATGACATATTAATGCCATGTTACAATAATATTATTCGTGGTGATTAGCAGAAGGACTTAACCAAATTACATATTAATGACATGTTACAATAATATTATTCGTGGTGATTAGCAGAAGGACTCTTAACTAGATGACATATTAATGCCATTCTTCTTCTTCCTCAGCTTTCCGAGCCATTGAGGTTCTTTGCTGCAGATACAATCCGTCTCCATTCGACTCTCTGGTGGACCTTCTCTTGCCAGTCGTTGATTCCAAGTGCTTGTAGGTCTGTACATGTATTATCTCTCCACCGTCTTCTTGGTCTATCTCGGGGTCTACGGTCATTTATTTCCTGAGTGTAAGCGAGTTTTGTTTCCCTATTATCTTCCATTCTTTCTATATGCCCCAGCCATTGTAGTCTATTAGCCTTCATGATACCAGTGATTAGCGGGGACTTAAACCGATCATAAATGTCTTTGTTACTTCTTCTTTTCCACTCTCCACTTTGTGTATCCCTAATGGGTCCAAAGATGCGTCTTAAAATTTTGTTCTCAAAGGTTTGTAACAAGGCTTCGTCTCCTTTCGTTGTACTCCAGGTTTCAGAGCCATACAGCACAACTGGTCTGATCAGTGTTGTGTATATTGTGATTTTGGTGTTACGAGATAGCGCCTTTGAGTTTAGTAGATGTTGTAGTGCATAGTATATCTTATTTCCAGAGTTGATTCTAGTTTGTATTTCTTCCCTTATGATGTTGGAGCAGTTGAAGATTGTACCCAGGTATTTGTATGTTTCCGTTCTTTTAATGGTCATATTATCTATTTGTATGTGGCCAGAGTTTTTAGCCATTCCGTCTCTTGAAATTACCATATATTCTGTCTTATCTTGGTTGATAACCAGCCCCATCTGTTGGGCTTTTTCCTTTAAGTGAGTCAATATTTCCAATGTCTTTTGTTCACTTTGCTCTATAATATCTATATCATCTGCATAACCAAGCAGCTTGGATGTTCCTCCAATATCACATTCCTCCTTTATCTTCCTTACAACTTTCTCTAGAGCCAGATTGAAGAGTAGCGGCGATAGTGCATCACCCTGTTTCAAGCCAGATGTTATTTGGAAGGGGTCTGATTTCCTGCCTTTATATGTTACTATGTCGGTCTCTCTGGCTGTGGGGTTACAACACTTTCTCTCTGTAATCCCGTTTATCACGCAGAGTCTCGTAGCGGAGCGAGAGCTGAGGCGGTTCGATCCCCGCTCGTGACTTGCGGGATACTGAGCCGGCCGCTCAGAAAGCAATGGCAAACTACTGAGCGTAATCTTACCAAGAGATCAACATACAGCTGAAAGATGCTGGTGTTGACAGCTAAGTCCTGTAAAGGATATGCTAAAAAAAAAAAATGTTACTATATTATAAGTTTCTTCCATGCATAGTCTGGTCATGTTGATTAACTCCCTTGATATTCCAAACTCCTGCATAGCATTCCATAACTATTCATATGGACACTAACATAAGCCTTTTTAAAATCCACAAAAATGTTATGGAGATCTCTTTTATATTCCCAATGTTTCTCGGCTATTTGTCGTAAGATAAATATCTGATCTATTGTTGATCTGTTTTGTCTAAAACCCGCCTGGTAGTCACCTAATATGTCTTCTGAATATGGTTTTAATCTATTTAGTAATACTGCGGATAGTATCTTATAGCTTGTGGACAGTAGTGATATTCCTCTATAATTTCCACATTGGAACTTGTCTCCTTTCTTAAAGATAGGTATCAATAATGACTCTTTCCAGTCATGGGGTAGTTCTTCTGTCCTCCAGATTTGTATTATTAGTTCGTATAGCTTTAGATGTAATGCATGGCCACCTGCCTTTATAAATTCAGCAGCAATTCCATCAGTCCCAGTTGCCTTATTTTTTTAAGTCGTGTGATTACATATAGGATTTCTTCAAATGTAGGTTCTTCAATTTGTGGTTCGCATGTTAGAACCTCTTCCTGTGGGAAAATGTTACTTGGAGCTTCACAATTTAGTAATTCAATAAAATATTCTTTCTATGTTGCACATTTCCTCATTGGTATTTATCATATTCCCATTTTTGTCTTTTAAACCATATGTGTTTTGTTGGTGCTCTCGTTTCATTGACTTCAGTTCTTTAAAAAAATTTCTGGATTCATTTTTCTGGTGATTAGTTTCCATATCTTTGATTATATTACTCATATATTCTCGCTTCTGCTGTCTGACTATTTTTGTAGCCTCTTTACATTCATTTCTATAATGCTCTTCCTTTTGGATGTTATTGATGTCATTTAACCATACATGTCTGGCATTCTTCTTCCTAATGACTGCTTCTTCACATTTTTGATTGAACCATCTGTTCTTTCTATGCGTGGTTAACACACCGAGACATTCTTCTGCGGTAGATTGAATTGTATTCTTGATGTTCAACCAAGTTTGGTCAACGCTTTCCTCCGAAGGGTTTTGCAGAGTTTCAAGTTTACATTTTTTTTCATCTGTAAATTTCTCTTTGACTGTAATGTCTTGTAGTTTTTCTCTGTTATATGTTGGGTGTAATCTTTGTAATTTAGTATAGAAAGCTCTCTTAAGTTTTATTTTAAATTTTGCTCCAACGAGGAAGTGGTCACTGTGGCACTCAGCTCCTCTATAACTTCTTACTTGTTGTATGTTTGATGCATTTCTGTTGTTAATTAAAATGTGATCTACTTGATTATAGGGTCTCTTATCACATGATTTCCTAGTTTGTTTGTGTATATCCTTTCTTTGTAGTCTGGTACTGCTAATCTGCAGTCCTTTGGCTTCTGCCAGGTTGATGACTCTCCATCCATTATCATTTGAAGTTGTATGTAGGCTTTCCATACCGGCCACTTTTTTATTAGTTTGCTCTCTACCTATTTTTGCATTGAAGTCTCCCAGCACAATCAGGATGTCCTGTTTGGGGGTTTCTTCTATGACATCTTCCAGATCATTATAAAAGTCTTCTTTAATTTCATCTTCTTTCTCTTCAGTAGGTGCATGTACATTAATCATCGTTATATTTTTCGATTTACCTTTTATTCGTAATTTACTAATCCTGTCATTAACAGCTTTAAAGTTTAAAACGTTCCCCCATAACTCTTTTTTGATGACGAAATATTAATGCCATGTTACAATAATATTATTCGTGGTGATTAGCAGAAGGACTTAGCCAGATTACATATTAATGCTATGTTACAATAATATTATTGGTGGTGATTAGCAGAAGGACTTAACCAGATGACATATTAATGCCATGTTACAATAATATTATTCGTGGTGATTAGCAGGACTTAACCAGATGACATATTAATGCCATGTTACAATAATTATGAAATGCATAATTCTTCTCCAGTAAAACCTAGCCGCAACATTTGAAATGAGAACATAAAAGCAACAGGGATACTTTTATCACTTCGTTATTATTTGTAATAGCGATGACAGAAACAATAGATTGCACGATTTATTGCCTGTCATAATTCGCTGAAACTCGTCGGGTACATATTGCAGAAATCACACAACATACACATTGGCACCTTTCCATCTTGACAGACGATAGTTTGGTACATTGTGCTTCAAAAAGGTTTAATACCTACGACCCATGGCGGTGGCGAGTGTGACTGGTAAGGCCAATTCTTGCTGCAAATGTTTGCCAACAGTAGATGCATGTGAAAACATCGTCATTTCCACCATTGTGCACCATTTTACGTCTCTCACGCTCTGTGTGTGCTTTATCTGCAATAATTTTCTCTTTTGTCTTTATTCCATTTCTGGCATTGGTTTTACAGCCTGCGATTCAGATTTTGTCCTAGCCCCAAGCACCCATTGAAGCAGGCAGGCTGTGGCGGATCAGCACCCAATTGGCCGGGGGCTGCCCAGCTTGAGGCAGGCGGTAGCTGATCAGTGACACCTATAGGTGTCTCCCACCGTCAGAGGCAACGCGTGGCGCCCCATGTCTACGCCAACTGACAAGGACTTACAACCCGTAACAGTTGCCTCTCCATAGCACACATCCTAGGCTAAAATAAAGAAACCATGAGTTGCCCATGCAGCATGATCCCTCTCTCGGCCTGCCTAGTTCACTCCAGAGGAAAGTTATCACCTATAATATGGAATAAGACAAGCTGCAGAAGCTGCCGGATCAGCAAAGCAATGCTCTAACTGTCCGACTGTCGGAGCTTCGATCCTAGACCAGCTGCCAACCAAGGCTTAGGGCCTGGTCTGCCCTGCCATGACTTATTTTGTTTTTGGGTTGCATTTCCTCGCACCAGGATAAGGCTTGTACCCTCCCAATTGCGCTCTTCCGCCCGAAGCTGTTGGCACAATGTGGTGTGTCGGGTTTGGTAAGCGCCGCCCAATATTCGGCGCTGACAGAAAGCAGGTAGTACCGTCTACTGTCATACGGTAGCTCAGTCATATCTTGCTAAGACCTGACATGAGGTCATAACACACAACATAATCTAAAGTAGGCTTAGTAGGTCGAAGATGGATCTGTACGTAGACAGTGGACTGAATCGCTGCGGAAGTCTGTTGTCCGTAAAGTTACCTTCATCTTCGTCCCGGGACATGCGGGAGTCGAGGGAAATGAACGAGCTGACAAACTGGCTGGCTCTGCACCCCCTGTAGATGGCCAGCCCATGGATCGTGCCGATGTTATTAACGTCCTTAAAGATATGGCGAGAACAGAGGACTTTGACGTCAGTGATTCCACATCGCTGTCCAGGATGAAAGACCTGGGAGTAAGAATCGGCACAGCCAGACGCGAGAGGTACATCGGGAAAACAAAGCGCCTCGTCAACCAACACAGAACTGGCACTATTAGCCACCGGACGCTGATGCATATGCTGGGGGGAGGATCTGAGCACCTATGGACATGTCCGGAGTGCAATGAAGATACCCCTACTGATAACTGATAACTGACTGATAATCTAAAGTAATTTAATATATTCTTCAAGCTGAAATATACACATATTCACACAGTGATTTCAATTGTCTACCATGATAGTCAGTTTAACATTACCTTCCGTGCCATGACACAAGACTCTCAAGAATTTTCTCACGCTGTCTTCCGCAATCTCTCTTTCGGCAAATCTTTCCGGTTGTCACGACATGTTCCATTTTCTGTCTTCTTATAATGTGGCCATAAAATTATGACTGCCTCTTTCTGATGTTTTTGATAAGTTTTCTTTGCGACTCAGCTTCACTTAAAACGTCCAGACTGATCATTTTGACTGCCCAATTAATTCTTAGCATTCTTCTATAAAACCACATCTCCCTGGATTTATTTTCGCCTGTGTACTTATTGTCCAGGACTCACAGCCATATGTTAAAACTATGTCACTGTGAGATTGTAAAGATAATAAATGAAAATAAGGACAAGTTTACTAGGGGTATTCTGGTTGGAATTGTGTCTCATTCCCAAACACGCCCTCTAGAGGAAATAATATACTGGCTCAAGAAACCCCCAAGCATTGAACAAGGCAGAAAAGGGTGCATGTTCAACACTAATATAGAAGAAATGTTTCCCATAGAAGGCTGGGAGAATCGGGAAGTTCTACCACAGACATCCGAGTAACTAGTCACTCTACCAAGAAGGTGTGTCTGTGTAAGTCCCCCGCCCCACTTTTAATCGCACACACATATATAAATAATGACAGGTATCAACTGCCATGCACAACCACTGTATTACGTAACAGATGGGAACAACCACTGTCACACGCAACACTGTATTACCTAACAGATGGGAACAGCCACTGTTAGACAAAGACACCACAATGAACCACTGTATTACATAACAGATGGGAACAACCACTGTTAGACAACAAAAGCAACCGTAATTTGAGTATGAACATCAACTTTGGAACAAGACGTTCACAATGAATTAACTTCAAGGCTTGGTTAAACCAAAAATAAACTACTGTATTGTGAAAACATTTGGGTCCTGGAAAAAAACCTGTTGGCTGAACCATGGTGACATATACATGAAAGAAATGATCATATTCAGGTAATCACACAAGTTATACAACCAGAACGACTTCCCCAACAATCCCCAAAAAGGTTCAAAACAAACAACATGTGTCACACACAAACCAAAGCAAGTGAAAACTAATCCATACAAAGACATATATAAAGAATATCTATCTAATCTGTTTATGGTACTGTCCTAGGTGTCTATTGATGACTCTTTCTTCTTAATTATCCATTCAAACGGGTCTGGCCACAATCCCACTTGCTATAATCCAGGAAACAGCTGGTATATATTCCCACATATCCAGAGAATTTGGAATTGTATACACACAAATGGGCAGTCCAATAGTATATTAGATATATCCACTAAGTCACAGCTGCAAGGTAGTTAGGTTAGAGGCATACCGGCGTGGTGTAACAGATCGAGGTATAATTCTCTAGCTGTCCGTATGCTTGCTAAATCCAAGATTAGGCACAGAGTTCTTCAGTATAGCTTGAATAAGGAAAGACATCGCAGTCGCCATAGCGTTTCATAAAAAATAGTTAACCTGCAATTGAGCATAAACATCTAGCCCCTTTTTCTGGATAAAGATGTAGGCTATATCCTTCTTCAGCTAAACACACAACTAGCATTTACCTGGAGTGAGTATAGTGCCTGATTGCCCATGGCTGGGATATGCTGGATGATGAGAACGAACGAACGAACGAACAAACAAACTTTATTTTCAAAGGGTTAAGAATTGGGCACGCAGGCCCGTCTAACATTCTGCCCTTCTGTCACTCTCTTTCATACATTATTTCATTCACACATCATTCAAGGCTAACAGAGAACAGCAACAATATAAAAGATATGCATTATAAAGGCATGGGCAAAATACGAACATCAAAACTACACAACACAGTAATATTAGATAATGGTCTGACACTTGTTATTAGCCATGTGGAATATACTGGCCTACCAAAAGGGGACTGGCTGTTATACTAGGGTTTTGTTATTATTATTATTATTATCTCTATTATTAAGGGGGAAGGTAATCCGTACTGAGATAGTGTTCGAATAGTTTGCGATTATATGAATAGGGACTGGTGATATCTTTGATTTCTTGTGGAAGATTGTTCCACAGCTGAGCTGCAGAGTACGTTAAGCTTGTTTTGTATAAGTCAATCCTAGGTTTCGGAATGTGTAGTATATTTAAACGTTTACTGTGTCTAGCATTATATTTAAACAATGGCCAAAGGTAATTTGGGGCATTCCGATGCAGGATTTTGTGAATTAGTTTAGCTTTATTGAAAAGCAGGCGTTTGCGGAATGGTAGTAACTGAAGGCGTTTATACAGCTAGGATTGTCAGATAAATGTTTGCTATAAATTAGACTCATGGCCCGTTTCTGGAGTGAGTAAAGTCGCTTGGTGTTTGAATTAGAACAGCCGTCCCAGATTGTGGAGAAGTAGTCAAAGTGTGTCTGTATATGAGAAGTATAGAATAGTTTCGTTGTGTCCTCATCAAGGAAGTTTTTAATTTTGGCGAGTTGGTAGACTTTTTTCGCTGTTTGTTTAATGAGCGCTTGAACGTGGCAATTAAAGGTTAGGTTTCCGTCAATGATTAGGCCTAATGTTTTGCGCTCAATTACACTTTCTACTGGCATGTTACCGATGTGAAGTTGAAGTGAAGTGTGTGAGCTTAGAGTTTGAAGTCTTTGTCTGGTTGTTAATAACATTGATTTTGTTTTAGTGATGTTAATTTGCATACGGTTTGAATAGCTCCACCTAACTACATTATTTAATTATTGTTGTAAAGACGACTCTAGTAAAATACAGTTTTCAGCGTTTGTGTACACTCTACAGTCGTCTGCAAATAGATCGCAGGATGACGAAAGATGCAAAGGTAGATCGTTAATATATAAGGCAAACAATAGAGGGCCAAGAATAGAGCCTTGCGGTACTCCAATATTGAAGTTAGTGGTTTGAGACAGAGATTTGTTATGTGATACTACTTGCTTTCTGTTTGATAGAAAAGATGATATTAGAGTGACTACATTAGGGCCAATTTTCATTGTCTCGAGGTTTTTAGTTAAAATAACATGGTCTATCATATCAAATGCTTTCTTGAAATCAATAAACACAGTTCCACATAGACTGTTGTTGTTTATATTCTGGTGCCAATTTTCTATCATGTTTTTTAGGGCCGTATGGCAGGAATATTTTGGTCGAAATCCTGATTGGCTGTCAACAATAAGCTTGTTGCGAACTAAATACTGTAATGTTACTTTATGGATGTGTTTTTCTAGTGGCTTAGATAGTAATGATAGTAAGGAAATGGGTCTGTAATTGTTCGGGAGACCATTGTCCAATGAACCAGCTTTAAGAAGAGGGTACACTTTAGCGATTTTGAGAGCTGATGGAAAGTGGCCTTTGGTGAGACACTGATTATATACATAGGTTAGTGATATACAGATCACTGGCGCAGCACAAAGGAGAATCCGGTTGCTGATTCAATCTAACCCAGATGAGATTGTGTTTTTTAGGTTACTGAGGTAAGTGAATATTTCAATGATTGTCATTAGCGGTATGTTGGAAAGAATTTCGCGGGAGCATCTATTCTCGCAAAACGATGACAGTAAAGATAAGTTGCAAGGAGAATTAGGTATTGAACCCTTCAACTGGTCTATGTCAGTTTGAAAAAAAAATTACTGTATTGGTCGCATGTAATATAATTTGATGGTAAAGAATGTTGGAAGTTATACTTGTTTGTCAAGGTGTTAGTTGCCTTCCATATATCCTTACTATTTGTTTTATCCATTATTGAGTTCTTAAAGTAATTTTTCTTTTCCCGTCGTATGGTATATTGAACTTTGTTTCTAAGAGTACAGTATGCGCTGAGATCCCGCTTTTTATGTGCTTTATCTCTGTCTCTCGTAATTTCAAGTATTTCCTGAGTGATCCAAGGTGGCTTGACGTGGTGTTTTACTCGAACTTCCTTGATTGGCACATGTCTATCAAAAACATCAATAACGGTTTTCATCCAGAATTCCAGAGCATCATCCGGGTCAGGAAACTGATAAACATTGTCTAGAGGTGAACTGAGCAAGTCCGGTAAAAATGTGTTTTGGTGAAATTTTTGTAACTTCTATATTTTACACTTATGTGTTTATGTTTAGGAGTTTTAATTCTTTTTTTTTAGACCACGTGCAGCATATTGGGTAGTGATCGCTCATTCAAATGAGATTCAAAGGAAGCTGGGAGTTCGAAAAAATAGTTGGTGAATCCATACTGTTAATTGCTGGTGAACCCGAGACTATCCATGAGCCTCTTGTGTAGGCCAGTTGAACGTGAAATTCCGAGATTAATTTAGTAAATAGGGTATCGCTCTGTGTCCAAATGAGCCAGGCAGATCCTCTGGCTCTTGCATGCAATGTATTCCTGAGCACCGTCCGGAAGCTCCCAGATGTAGGGAATCAACCTTCAACTGTCATAATTCCAAAAAAATGTACTGACATACAGGTTCAGTGTCCGCAGCAGTACTCAGTAGCACTCTTCAAACTCTAGCAGGTCCATATTAGGGGTAGGCTGATATACCAGTTTTCTGCCTCTAAATACAAGCATGTTGTCTATAACTCCATTGACAATACTCCACCCGCATCTTTCCAGCGCCTACATAATGAAGAAAAAACAGTGTCGATATACATTAGTAATAAAACCCATTACTTGTTAATATTGTATCATAATAAAAATAAAGGAAACAAAAAGGAAGAAGAAAGGAGGGTGTTTCCAGTATCCCATCACTCGTCGCCTACTGTAGACTTTTGCCTCACTCCAAAAGTGAGTGAGGTATCTACTCAATGTGTACATCTATTCTGGATTGATACTGGAGCTTCCTAGGGAGTCATCTCTAACCATCCAAACGTCCCGACAGTACCGCTGTCACAACATGGTCAGAATCCCTGAGACAATGGCCTCATGTCAACAATTCATAAATCTCTTTACCATAGCTACAAACAGCATTAGGTAAGTACCACTTACAAACGGCAGAAGTCTAGCTACCAGATTAGTCATTTCCTCCTTCATCATCATCACCATCACCATCACCTTCATCATCATCATCTGTTTGTCCCCACTGGGGAGAATTTAGAAGGTCTACTCCAGCAGTAACAATCACGAACATAAAAGGTAAAATACTCATAAAAGAGAAAGCCTATGAATCTTTTCCAAAACGTAGGAATCATCTAGTTGGTAATTACCCAACATCTCAAAGCCAAATACAAACAGATAGATGTCATCTTCCCCCTATTGACTATTGAAAGTAGGTGAGTTTAATGAACTGCTGTTTACCACATCCCACCAAATTCTGCCATCATAAGAAGTGCATTGACTTCAAGAACACTCATGTAGTAAGTCTAGCAGTAAGAATGTTGTTGGTAAATTCCTGGACATAAATTATTAGCCTAGACACCTACAACAGGGGTACAATGCAGACGGAGAATGCACGTCCTGTCAAGCCCTTGGTTATTTGGTGCATGTTTTCTTTCCTCGTACTTGAGATTATAACTAACTGACATTTCCTTCGTTCTCATAACATCATGTATGAAAAAAAAACTACAAGACAATCACACCCCTGTGTATTTACAACAATGTAAACAAAAGATTAACTCCCACGTGCACGAGAAGTCAAGCGAGAACATAACAGACTATTTATGTTGTACACAGTTCTCCAGTATAAGAAAAGAGATACAAAATATGCACTCAAAGAGAACACTTTATAATACAGAGACAAGTTGCAGATGATGCATTTGAGAGTAAGATATGTTCACAAAGCATATCAGAAAGATTGCACATAGCAAAATTGAGATTGCAAGCCCTAGGATAGTCTGGTGGGACGAAATGGCGGAGGGCGGGCATGCAGACTGCGAAGCTCCGACCAACCTTTCAATGAAATGTTCGTCTCACAGTTTTCACAAACCACTTCAGTCATGATACTGATTGCATCAAAGCAGCAATCCTAATACATAAAATAGGATATATTTTATAAATGCTTACCCAAAGCGCAGAGGATAAATGGGCGATTAATTATCCCCACTAACAATGGGTGACTCGCTAACTTGAAGATTACTGGGCGAGTGACTAACTTCGCCTTTGTCCAGCTAAGGCACACTTTTTGGCGGGGATTTAGCCATTCAATGGGCTGTATATGAAACAAAGTTAGTTTCAATTAATTCTCCCGTGGAAAATTTTTAATCGCTGGACTGTCTCTCTGAATCAAGGGTACATTTATATGAACGTTTCTTGGGAAGCACTACTGGATGACAAAAATACGTCACAGTAACATGCAATAACTCTTTTTCTAACGTTCAAGGACAGTGACTTTTTGCACAAACCGTTCTTCATTTGATAGAATGCAGTTTTTGCTTATCCTGTTCTGCTCTTTGTCTCAGTGATGCATCTTCTATCTGATGTTAGCCATGTGCCTAGATATATAAAGTCTGCACGTGTCCCAAAATAATAACTTAATTTACTTTAAATGCACATTTAGACACAATTTTTGATGTCACCATGACGTCTGTCTTTTTATTATTCAAACTAAGAACCATTTTTTTTTCATAATCTACAATCACTGTATCTATCATTTCCTGTATTTCCTTCTGACTTGTTACTATCAAGACTGTGTCATCAGTATAACGTAAATTATTTATGTTATATCCACCAACCAGGATCCCAAACATATTTTCTGTAGATCTCATTCTATGTTTATTGTACAATGAGAACACACCAGGATACATTACACAACTTTATCTGACAGCATCCTTTATACACCGAAATGTTCCTACCAGGTTGTTGATAATTATGGCTGCTATTTGTTGCCAATATATGTTGATTATTATTCATAGAGAAAAATTGCACTTTCGATGCATTATCAACTAGACACTCCAAAAAAAGTGTCTTCATTTGTCATGTGTATCATACATATGAACCTACAACTATGAAATACGGACAGAATTCCGTATCAAACCATTGAGATAGCACCTTAGGTCTCATAATTTATATTCAACCACCATAGGTCAAATAACAAAAACACAAACACATCAGACCGTAATGCTGTGTCCAGTATATTAAAAAACATTTAAAGAAGAGAAATGATTGGTCGGTTCTAATGGTGTACAATTTTTTTTTTTTTTTAGCCATGTTATGAGAAGACAAAAACTGGAACATGTCGTGACAACCGGAAAGATTTGAGAATAGAAGGATAGATAAAGACAACGGAAAGAGATTCTTGACAGTCTTGTGTCATGGTATAGAACGGAGTCAAGACACGAATTGATCCATGACCTCGGAGATGCCAATTTGTTGAAAGGCATGATCTCCCAGACCAGCCGTTAAAGCACAGGATGGTGATAATGATAGATTGGAATGAACAAAAAAAACAGAAATGAGTAGAGTTGCTCTGCAAGAACTACAGCAATTAGAAACATTATATATTGGAATAGACAGAAATGAGTAGAGTTGCTCTGCAAGAACTACAACAATTAGAAACATTATATATTGGAATAGACAGAAATGAGTAGAGTTGCTCTGCAAGAACTACAACAATTAGAAACATTATATATTGGAATAGACAGAAATGAGTAGAGTTGCTCTGCAAGAACTACAGCAATTAGAAACATTATATATTGGAATAGACAGAAATGAGTAGAGTTGCTCTGCAAGAACTACAACAATTAGAAAGAAACATTATATATTGGAATAGACAGAAATGAGTAGAGTTGCTCTGCAAGAACTACAACAATTAGAAACATTATATATTGGAATGGACAGAAATGAGTAGAGTTGCTCTGCAAGAACTACAACAATTAGAAACATTATATATTGGAATGGACAGAAATGAGTAGAGTTGCTCTGCAAGAACTACAACAATTAGAAACATTATATATTGGAATGGACAGAAATGAGTAGAGTTGCTCTGCAAGAACTACAACAATTAGAAACATTATATATTGGAATGGACAGAAATGAGTAGAGTTGCTCTGCAAGAACTACAACAATTAGAAACATTATATATTGGAATAGGACAGAAATGAGTAGAGTTGCTCTGCAAGAACTACAACAATTAGAAACATTATATATTGGAATAGACAGAAATGAGTAGAGTTGCTCTGCAAGAACTACAACAATTAGAAACATTATATATTGGAATAGACAGAAATGAGTAGAGTTGCTCTGCAAGAACTACAACAATTAGAAACATTATATATTGGAATAGACAGAAATGAGTAGAGTTGCTCTGCAAGAACTACAACAATTAGAAACATTATATATTGGAATAGACAAAAGTGAGTAGAGTTGCTCTGCAAGAACTACAACAATTAGAAACATTATATATTGGAATAGACAGAAATGAGTAGAGTTGCTCTGCAAGAACTACAACAATTAGAAACATTATATATTGGAATAGACAGAAATGAGTAGAGTTGCTCTGCAAGAACTACAACAATTAGAAACATTATATATTGGAATAGACAGAAATGAGTAGAGTTGCTCTGCAAGAACTACAACAATTAGAAACATTATATATTGGAATGGACAGAAATGAGTAGAGTAGCTCTGCAAGAACTACAGCAATTAGAAACATTATATATTGGAATAGACAGAAATGAGTAGAGTTGCTCTGCAAGAACTACAACAATTAGAAACATTATATATTGGAATAGACAGAAATGAGTAGAGTTGCTCTGCAAGAACTACAACAATTAGAAACTTTTTATAATGGAATGGACAGAAATGAGTAGAGATGCTCTTTAAGGACTAAAACAATTAGACACGTTATAGATTGGAATGGACAGAACATATTCTGTGAAGAACAGAATATACAATGACGAATTCATCTTTTCCCTTCATATAATTATTGAATCTAAACGTGTGAAATAGTTACGGAGAGCTCGCAAACTTGTCTTGCAGATAAGGCTAAAAGTAATCGGTTCATTACCAAACTCTCATCTGGTATGGGCGACCATCCCGAAACCAGCGCGTCCACAGGTGGCGGATCGTGGAACGGCCTATAGATATAGAGGTTAGCTGCGAATACCCAATAAGCAGCCGTGGACCAACATGTGGTGGGCACAGAGGGCGAGGAAGGATCTCAGGGCAGGACCTGGGTTCCTTAGAAAATACCTATTATGCTCGGAGACGTGCCTGTCAAGCGAGACAAGGGCGCTCTAACCCCTGCGCGGGTAGGTGGAACCCTTTAGCTTCGGACAGCAGGCCATCTAGGAGACGGAAAACTCCAAGTATAAACCCCTAAGTTCAAGGTGTACCAGCGTGCTGAGGAACTGGATGGCCATTGGTAAACTGGTCGTGAACGTTGGACATTTGGCAGGCGTGCGGGGCGGCACCAGGCGTATGGACTCCTGCGGGACATCCCCTGCCTCTTCCCTAGCAAGCAGGCAATGCTAGGGCGGCCGGTTATTTCCTGAAATATCCAAACTTTGCTTATGGAATTATGTCAACACGGGAATCGTCGCCGGAGCTAGGGAGCACGTGCTCTACGCTTGACACATCTTTCTGAGGCTAGCGATGAGAGAGTGCGGAGAAGAAGACGAGGAAATGGTGTAAGAAGTAAGCATAGAAATAGGAGAGCAGGCGCCAGGAGAACAAGACGAAAAATGGAGAGACTAGGTTTCAACCATGTAAGACTGTGATACTGGAATTGTCGTAGTGCTAGGCAGAGAGGTCCTGTATTGGAGAGGCTAAAATATGATTTTGGTGTCCTCATACTACAGGAGCTAAATACAGACAAATACCATTGCCCTGGGTACGCCAGTTATATAAATCCTACTGGGCAGAAGAGACATGGGCAAGTCTGCTGGTGAAGGGAGGAGTGAAGGATGTGGTACTTGACTTGAACCAGTGGAATCACAGTGCAAGAGAGGTCCAGGGTATACAAATGGAGATTGGTGGCTTACGTTGGAACATCATAAATGTATATGCCACAATGGACTGTTTTATCAGAAAGGAACACTGGGACTGGCTTAAGGAATTGGAGGAATTACCAGGTGATAGGCACTCATATGTGGAGACTTCAATGCGAGGAGCAGAGATTGGGACAGTAGTGGAGAAAATCGACAGGGAATTGCCCTTGCGGATGCCATGGTGGACTCCGCTGTGGTCTGCATAAATGACGGTAGGCCGACTAGAATTGCAATGTGGCCTGGAGATGCAGACATAGCTAGTGACTTGACACTTGTCTCCCAGTCATCAGCCCTTGATGTAAAGTGGACTGTTTTGAATGACCATGGGAGTGATCAGATGCCCTGCTCAGTCCTGATCTTTAAATCCAAGAAAGTTAAGGCTGGGAGAGCGCGCAAGACCTTCCGGTATGACTGGACCGATAGCCTTCTTGGATGCCTCAGGCAAGGGGCATGCAACAGGACATTTAAACTCCTTTTTCAGCCCCCATAGTAGACCCCAGAAGTAGACCATGCTTGGAAAGCAAAGAGAGCTGCAGTGAAGCAGCTAAGGAAAGTGCGATAGACATCCCAAGGCTCACGAGAGGAAGGGGATACAGCGGAAAATGTCAAGAAAGACAAGGTGGAGGTCTTCAAGCGCTGTGCTGCAGAGGCCAAAAAGGCAAAATAGGAATGTTTCGTGAAGGAGAATGGAGGTGATAAAACACTGCGGAAATTCTGGAAACTGCACAGACAAATGCAAAGAAAAGTTCGGCCTATGACAGTGGGAACAATTTATAGAGATGATGGTGTGCGCGTGACAACAAACAAAGAGAAAGGGGAAGCGTTTCTCCAGAGATATTTAGAGCAGACCAATCATAATGATGCGGACACCAGGGATGCAGTTAGAGAGGAGCTATCTGGCACCATGAAGAACATGCATTATGAAGACATCATACGGGTTGAAGATGTTAGACATATTTTGAAAAAGGCAAAAGACACGGCAACAGGGCCCGATGGGGTTAGGTATGGCCTCATGAAGGGTTTGAGCGAAGCAGACCTGGAGGAGATGACCCACTGCTTTAACCAGAGCATTAGGACAGCATCAGTACCGCAGGATTGGGTGCACAGCTATCTCATCCCTCTCCCAAAACCATTCAAGGATCATTCAAAGCTTAGCGGCTTTAGGATCATCACCCTTCAAAATACATTTGGGAAGGTTCTAGAGACGATAGCAGCTGTCAAGCTGCAAGAGTTTTTGGAAAGGGGGAAGCTACTTCCAAGGGGCCTAGGGAGCTACAGGCCAGGAAAAGTTACCTGGTCAAATGCAGCCACTTTTGCCTTTGTTTATGAGGGGTTCCAGAATGGACAGGAAATGATCTCGAGGATGCATACAATAGAGTTCGATATGATATTTTGATGACCGTACTGATGGAGCAGGGGGTCGATCCCTGGTTGGTGAACTTGGATCCCTGGTTGGATAGCAGCAGTCCTGCATTCTCGTCTGGTTGCTCTCCGTCTGGGTGCATGGACCTCAGGGCCACATATATTAACCCCGGAACTGCCACATGGATTTGCAATCTCACCGGTGCTCTTTAACGTGTATACGAGCAAGATTGCAAACCTAGAAGCAGCAAGGGTTGGCAGGATACTAACATTTGCAGATGATATTCTTGCATACAGGCAAGGGAGAGATAGGGAGCAACCAGCCCAGGAGCTACAGTCGACAGTAGACAAATTGATTGACTAGTGCACTGAAATGAGTGCTGTCATCCACCCGGAAAAGGAACGTGTTTTTGTGGTGCTCTCTGGACAACAGGATTGTGAGAGCTGATGTCCCAAGCCTCGCGATAGTTGGTAGAAGCGTCAACAGAGAGAACAAACTGAAGTATCTGTGAATCACATTTGTCAGGCGCCTGTCCTTCAAGGACCATGTGGAGACGGTTGTGACAAGGTCTCAAAAGGGACTCCATACAATTAAAACTATGGCTGCAATGGACACAGAGCAGAGAATGCTTTTGAGACTATAACAGCACTTGATCCTCTCAATGACTGATTATGGACTAGGACTGCTCACTGTCTCAAAGGGTCAGCTGGTGAAATTAGAGCGCATACAGAATGAAGCTTTGCGGGTCATTCTGGGATGCATCAGAGACACCCCAGTAGTGTGTATGCGTTACATCCTTGGTCTGACGACTGTTGCTGGTAGGCTCAAGGTGATGCAGGCGAATTCATACCTCAAAGTATCTGCAGACACAGATCACCCGTTGCATGAGGCGCTGGACGCCGGTAAGGGTAAACGACTGATAAGAGGGAAATCATGGATGGCTCAGGCGGAGGATACGATCAGAAAGGTTTGCCCCTTGGAGAACATTAGGCGAGGAGAGGAGTGGGTCAGAGTGTCAGCGGAGCAGTAAAACTTGTGCAGAGTTATAATCACATTGAGCCGGAGTGCAGGGAGTGGCCAGAAGGGGCCACGGAAGTAAAAATCCAGTAACTAATTCAGGATAATGCTCACTCGGGTGATGTGATTATCTACACAGATGAGTCGGTGTTGAGAGGTAGGAGAAGTGCGTGGGTGTTCTTAACAAAAGCTAATGGTCGAAGTTTGGTGCAGGAGAGCCTGGCATATGATAACAAAATATCTATCTTAAGAATGGAGGTGGAGGCGGTCAGTTCAGCTTTTCGCTGTATGGAGAATACGATACACACACTGACTCAGTAACTGACTCATAAAGCATGCTGAGGAATGTGAGGACAGGCAAGCTTCGGGCAGAGTGACTTGCTTTGCTTCGGAGGTCACGGGTGGCAAGCATTGCCAGGATCTTTTCTCCGGGGCATGCCGGTGTGCTGGGGAATTAACAGGCGGACAGATTGGCTGGCTCTGCAAAACATGGTGGAGTATTGATGCATGACAAGACAGACGTGGTTGCGGCCTTGTGGGAGCACGTGTACACCTCGGAGGAGCAAATGGATCACCATGGTCTGGCAAGAATGATGAGACTGCGAGGATCACGAGGGGATCTGGCCAACGCTCGACGCTCAGAGAAAAGACGAGACGGACTTATAATCAGATTGCTACTGGTACTATTGATGCTGGAACTCTTCGCTGGCTGCTGAGGATGGGGACGGAGCGCTTATGGGAATGCCCCGAATGCTGTGATGTCGATTCCTACATCAATCAATCATTCAATTAATCATCAATCAATCAATCTAGTATATGTGAACATTGTGCATTTTATTTCCAAATGGTTACATTTGTCGGAGAATTATTCGATGTATCATGTATAATGCGACTTTATTCTATTTCTTCAGCAACTGTTCAGATTTTGGTGTCTCCATCTGAAACCGGACAAGTCATTTGTCAGCTGTAGGGACATGTTGCTCAACTGACGTTGGAGTTACTACAGCAAAGATCACATTGAAACGTCTCTCCTCTGTGTATCTCATCACAATGAGTGTGACGTGTATTGGCAAATTCTGGGCATTGACCAGCTTCCTGGCCTCGGTTGCCTGCGCTGTCGGATATTACTTCCCTTACTGGCTGGAAGGTTTCTATGTTGCAGACAGCGGCGACCTTGTGCCCCTGTACTTTGGAGTTTTCCGGAGATGTGCCTATCCAACGCTTGGACTTGACGCTCGAGTGGAAATCGTCAATGAGTGTGGAATCTACAGCACCTTCGAGGACATACCCAGTGTTTACTGGCAGGTACTGATTGTGTTTGAATTCTCGTAATTGATCACCGGAAACACATTAGTTTATAGTTGAAGATAAAGGCTTTTTATAGTAGAAACTAGAATATATCATAGAAAACATTAGTTTATAGTTGAAGATACAGGTTTGTATTGTAGAAACTAGAATATATCAAAGGAAACATCAGTTTATAGTTGAAGATACAGGTTTTTATAGTAGAAATTATAATATATCATAGAAAACATTAGTTTATAGTTGAAGATGCGGGCTTTTTATCTTAAAAACTAGAATATATCACAGGAAACATCAGTTTATAGTTGAAGATACAGGCTTTGTATAGCAGAAACTAGAATATATCACAGGAAACATGAGTTTATAGTTGAAGTTACAAGCTTTGTGTAGCAGAAACTAGAATATATCACAGGAAACATGAGTTTATAGTTGAAGTTACAAGCTTTGTATAGCAGAAACTAGAATATATCACAGGAAACATGAGTTTATAGTTGAAGTTACAAGTTTTGTATAGCAGAAACTAGAATATATCACAGGAAACATGAGTTTATAGTTGAAGTTACAAGCTTTGTATAGCAGAAATTAGAATATATCACAGGAAACATGAGTTTATAGTTGAAGTTACAAGTTTTGTATAGCAGAAACTAGAATATATCACAGGAAACATGAGTTTATAGTTGAAGTTACAAGCTTTGTATAGTAGACTCTAGAATATATCACAGTAAACATGAGTTTATAGTTGAAGTTACAAGCTTTGCATAGAAGAAACTAGAATATATCACAGGAAACATGAGTTTATGGTTGAAGTTACAAGCTTTGTATAGTAGACTCTAGAATATATAACAGGAAACATGAGTTTATAGTTGAAGTTACAAGCTTTGTAAGCAGAAACTAGAATATATCACAGGAAACATGAGTTTATAGTTGAAGTTACAAGCTTTGTATAGCAGAAATTAGAATATATCACAGGAAACATGAGTTTATAGTTGAAGTTACAAGCTTTGTATAGCAGAAACTAGAATATATCACAGGAAACATGAGTTTATAGTTGAAGTTGCAAGCTTCGTATAGTAGACTCTTGAATATATCACAGGAAACATGAGTTTATAGTTGAAGTTACAAGATTTGTATAGCAGAAATTAGAATATATCACAGGAAACATGAGTTTATAGTTGAAGTTACAATGCTTTGTATAGTAGACTCTAGAATATATCACAGGAAACATGAGTTTATAGTTGAAGTTACAAGCTTTGTATAGCAGAAACTAGAATATATCACAGGAAACATGAGTTTAAGGTTGAAGTTACAAGCTTTGTATAGTAGAGTCTAGAATATATCACAGGAAACATGAGTTTATAGTTGAAGTTACAAGCTTTGTATAGCAGAAACTAGAATATATCACAGGAAACATGAGTTTATAGTTGAAGTTACAAACTTTGTATAGCAGAAATTATATTTATTTATTTATTTGGTACTGGGCGGGTTGGTCGCTGGCTTTGAACTCAAGCGTAGTCAATACCAGTGCTGGACTACACTGTGTGTGTTGATTAGCTTCTACCAGTAAATAGACACTGCTTCTACCAGTGCTGGACTACATTTTGTGTTGATTAGCTTTACCTATTAACAGTGTCCCTCGCCATCAGACGAACCCACCCCGACTTCAGAGATACTTGTAATTAATGTCCACGCGTCAAGGACGATACGTCAACATTTTATTCCAACTGCCCGGTATGGGGGTTAGACCCATTACCTTGACATAAGCACAGCGGGTGTTTCAGAACATTCGGCCACTCTGACCCACAGAAACTAGAATATATTACAGGAAACACCATTTTATAGTTGAAAATAAGAGCTTGTTATACTGGAAACTAGAATACGTGAGTTTATAGTTCAAGATTCAGACTTTTCAAAAGGTTAAAATATACATTATTACTTTGAATATGCTTTTATAGTGGAAGATACTTGCTTTTTATGCTAGAAACAAGAATATCTTTCTTTAGGCAAGTGTTTATGTCTTGAGAAAAGAATTTATTACTGGAAATGTATGAGATTATTTCTGATGACATCATCTTTTGTTAATTGAGGCTTATGTGTTTATTACTGGACACTCGAATGCACTATTGGAGTCAATTGTGTTTATTACTGGATACTGGAGATTACAAACGCAGACATAAATTACATTACCAGGGACAATTATTACTGGATATTTGAGATTGTTTACTGGAGATATTTGAGTTTATTATAGAAGACGTGATTGACTGATTGATCGATTGATCGATTTAGGAACCGACATCACAGCATTCGGGGCATTCCCCATCCGTCCCCATCCTCAGCAGCCAACGAAGAGTTCCAACACCAATAGTACCATTAGCAATCTGATTATATTTACGTCTCGCCTTTCCTCTGAGCGTCGACTGTCGGCCAGATCCCCTTGTCACTCCTCGCCTCATTCTTGCCAGACCATGATGATTCATTTGCTCCTCAGATGTGTACACGTGCTCCCACAAGGTTACAGCCACGTCTGTCTTGTCATGCATCAGTACTCCGCCAAGTTTTGTAGAGCTAGCAAATCTGTCGGCCTGTTCATTCCGTAGCACACCGGCATGCCCCGGAGAAAAGATCCTGGCGATGCTTGCCACACGTGACCTTCGAAGCGAAGCAAGCCACTCTGCACGAAGCTTGCCTGTCCTTACCTTCCTCAGTATGCTTTCTGAGTCAGTTACAATCACGATGTGTGTGTGTATCGTATTCTCGATCCAGCGGAAAGCTGCAGTGACCGCCTCCATCTCCATTCTTAAGCTAGATGTTGTGGTATCATATGCCAGGCTCTCCTGCACCAAACGTCGGTCATTAGCTTTTGCTATGAACCCCCAGGCACTTCTTCTACCTCTCCACGCCGAACCATCTGTGTAAATAATCACATCACCCGAGCGAGTATTATCCTAAATTAGTTGCTGGATTTCCACTTCCGTGGCCCTTGCTGGCCACTCCCTGCACTCCCGGCTCAATAAGATTATAACTCTGCACAAGTATGACTGTTCCGCTGGCACTCTGATCCACTCCTCTCCTCGCCTAATATTCTCCAAGATGCACACATGTCCGATCGTATCCTTCGCCTGAGCCATCCATGATTTCCCTCTTATCAGTCGCTGACCCTTATAGTATGTCCACATTTGTTTGCCTTTATTCACGATCAATTATTTTGAAAACTGTCTGTTGCATCGTTATGAAATTTTTCCAGCCGTCTTATATTTACCCCTACCCAAGGAATATGTCTTTGATAGGTCCAAAAGCAACTTAAATCATTGAAAGCGGCAACATTTCTTTGATGTTTTGGGGGAAATGTAGTGAATTCACGCTAACAAACTAGTCTTACAGTAAACCACGTTATTTTTGGTAAAGACACAAGTACAAGGCGTAGCCAGGTTCGTATGGGAGTGGGTGCAATAAAAAAGTAGCTTAAAGTAGCATTGCACCGGGTTTTTATCCCATATGGCTCAGTCTCTTTCCGCAGGGCGGAAATCGTGGCACAAAGCACGAACTCCGTATCTCCAGCGACGACCCTCTGGAGTCTCCGAAAAAATGCACTCGTGAAATGAAGGAATCGAACATACAACCCTCGGAGCCCGAGTCAGACGGCTTGACCACTTCACCACGGAGATTCCCGAGAGGGGTGCAATGTGTAATATTAGTAAAGACAGAGAATGTACAGAGGTATGGGGTAAATAATGTGTAAATTGACAGGAAAGTAGAAGGAATATATTTCTTACCTTATTTTTCATTTCCTTCTTGTTTCTTCAGCTGCTGGTTAATAATTGTACACAAGTATTCATGTTACTAGGATGCATTTAGCTTTTTATATTGAGCTCGTGAAAGCTTCCAAATAGCTGTGCGTTAATGTGCGTATGGAGTGACCAGAAATGATACCGCAATTTAGTCATCATGTTTCCATTTTTAAGGATCTGTTCAGCTGTCTGTGTAGTTTGTTCACACGTACACATGGGTGACAGACCCGCTGTGAGTCTTCGTGACAGACAGACAGACAGACAGACAGACAGACAGACAGACAGACAGACAGACAGACAGACAGACAGACAGACAGACAGACAGACAGACAGACAGACAGACAGACAGACAGACAGACAGACATTATTATATAGTATTCTCGAGCCAATCTCTAAATACATTACCATTAATCTTATTATGATAATCCCTATTGTCTGTATGCTTTGATACGAACACGAGCCCAGCATTCTGTTGCAAGCCATTATGCGTATTACCAGCATGGGCCATGACCAAAAGCTGTCCTATACTACTGGGCACATATCGCTTTATCTGTCCATCCACTGGTTGCCATTCCTTATCACTTGTGTGGTGCGCATTGATCCACATTTCATCCAAACACACTATGCCATAATTTTCTTTGCGCATTTCCCTTATTTCACGTAGGTATCTGCTTCTCATGGCTCCTAAATGCGGTTGCTCGCAAAGATTATTTCTACCGCCCTTGTACTTTCAAATAGTGAAGATAATGTCCTTATAATTTTCCACAAAGTTGTTTTGGATAGCTCTATGTTATTGTTCTTTCTGAACCAAACCCTAAGTTTTCTTACAGTCACTGTTTCTTTGGCATCCAGCATTTTTATAATGCTGGATAATCCTGGATATAAAATCCAAAATTTTTATAATTTTAGGAGTCTCTGTGGCGAAGTGGTCAAGCCTTTTGACTCGGGCTCCAAACGTCGTGGGTTCGATTCCAGTTCACGAGTTAAATTTTTCGGAGACTTCTGTGGGTCGTCTCTAGAGCTGCGGAGTTCGTGCTTTGTGCGATGCTTTCAGCGCTGCGGAAAGAGACCGAACCATATGGGATAGAACCCGGTGCAATGATGTCGACCCTGTCGTATATCAAGCGACTTTTTAAAGCATTTTTATAATAGCTCGCCTTATGGCATCTTTGTCAAAACTGTCTACAATAATCTTTCTACCTACCGTTTGGTTATTGCGTGGTGGTTTAATTCCAGATTCTTGCACCCTTTGACAAAATGCCCGTTTACTCAAGCCCAATGCATGCATTGTTCTTTTTTCGGAATTTGTAATAGTATAAAACAGTTTCTTGCGATCAGCTTCTTGACAAAAATATGTGTACAACTTCATAGCGATTCTTTGAAGTGTACAATTTCGCATTAAAGCCCATTGAAAAATATTCACACATTTCAATGTTAGCGATAAGTGATAAGATTTTTAAAAAAAAAGAAACATATTAATCAGGTTTCATGAAATAACCCACATTTTGAGACACCTCTGAACAGTCTTAGTTTGAACAACGCGGGGGGTTGGCAAAAGACCAATCCTGTGAAAACACGTACAATATTCAAAATTGAGCCCTGATTGTCTGGCTACACTGTAATACATTTAAAATTATGAATTTCATGTCAGATCCGTAAATTATATATCTCATATAAACAAACTTTAAAATCTGCTGTAAAATCTCCAGAACAAAAATGTTTTTGTTGGGTGGACATAATGATAAGGTTATATACTAAATTTCATAATTTTCCCTCAGTTGGTTACTGAGATATTGATGTTTATATTGCGGCAAACAAATGTGGACATACTATAACTGCGTCCAGCGCCTCATGCAAAGGTTGATCTGTGTCTGCAGCTACTGTGAGGTATGCCTTCGCCTGCATCACCTTGAGCCTACCTGCAACAGTCTGCAAACCATAGAGAAGAAGAATGTGACAGATGTCCGTGGTTACCGAGAGAAGAAGAATGTGACAGATGTCCGTGGTTACCGAGAGAAGAAGAATCTGACAGATGTCCGTGGTTATCAAGAGAAGAAGAATCTGACAGATGTCCGTGGTTACCGAGAGAAGAAGAATGTGACAGATGTCCGTGGTTATCAAGAGAAGAAGAATCTGACAGATGTCCGTGGTTACCGAGAGAAGAAGAATGTGACAGATGTCCGTGGTTATCAAGAGAAGAAGAATCTGACAGATGTCCGTGGTTACCGAGAGAAGAAGAATCTGACAGATGTCCGTGGTTACCGAGAGAAGAAGAATGTGACAGATGTCCGTGGTTATCAAGAGAAGAAGAATCTGACAGATGTCCGTGGTTATCAAGAGAAGAAGAATCTGACAGATGTCCGTGGTTATCAAGAGAAGAAGAATCTGACAGATGTCCGTGGTTACCGAGAGAAGAAGAGTCTGACAGATGTCCGTGGTTACCGAGAGAAGAAGAATCTGACAGATGTCCGGGGTTACAGAGTAAGGCAGGTCACGTGAACGGACTAATTGATGGAGTGAAATTTCGGCAATATCTTCACTTGAACATGTGGTATACATCGTTCTAAATGTTTGGTTTATTCAACAGATCAGCACTGTAACTGTTGGCACTGGGGCCTGTCTTGCCGTGTTGCTGTCCTTGACTGCCCTAGTCACCTTGTGTGTCAGAGACATTATCACAGTTAAACTGGCCAGGGTTGGAGGCGTTCTACAGCTAACTGCAGGTGAGTACACACTTTCTCTCAGTCAGAGACATTATCACAGTTAAACTGGCCAGGGTTGGAGGCGTTCTACAGCTAACTGCAGGTGAGTACACACTTTCTCTCAGTCAGAGACATTATCACAGTTAAACTGGCCAGGGTTGGAGGCGTTCTACAGCTAACTGCAGGTGAGTACACACTTTCTCTCAGTCAGAGACATTATCACAGTTAAACTGGCCAGGGTTGGAGGCGTTCTACAGCTAACTGCAGGTGAGTACACACTTTCTCTCAGTCAGAGACACACGTTCCACTGATTGCTAGCTTCGACGTCCATGTAACTGACTAAGCCAAAATTAACTGTGGCTAGATTAAATCCTTTTCTTTGTTACTGATTGAGACATACTCAAGTATCGATAAGTATAATCAACGTCTAACTCATTGACTAAGAGACTTGACACTATTTTAGGTCATATCTACGTGTATCGTTTTGATTGAGACATATTTACTCAACTCTCGGTAGGTGATATCACATCTATCTCTGTCACATGAGTATTCAACTATACGTATGTGATACATACTTGTATCTCATTAAATGAGACATATATACACAACTATAGGCAGGTTTCAGATACTTACAACCCATTGAAAGACATATACTAACCCAGTTATTGATATGTGACATCTACATGTACCCCATTGACTGAGACATACTAACCCCCTGTATCGCAATCACTGAGACATACTAACCCCCTGTATCGCAATCACTGAGACATACTAACCCCCTGTATCTCAATCACTGAGACATACTAACCTCCTGTATCGCAATCACTGGACATACTAACCCCCTGTATCGCAATCACTGAGACATACTAACCCCCTGTATCGCAATCACTGAGACATACTAACCCCCTGTATCGCAATCACTGAGACATACTAACCCCCTGTATCGCAATCACTGAGACATACTAACCCCCTGTATCGCAATCACTGAGACATACTAACCCCCTGTATCGCAATCACTGAGACATACTAACCCCCTGTATCGCAATCACTGAGACATACTAACCCCCTGTATCGCAATCACTGAGACATACTAACCCCCTGTATCGCAATCACTGAGACATACTAACCCCCTGTATCGCAATCACTGAGACATACTAACTCCCTGTATCGCAATCACTGAGACATACTAACCCCCTGTATCGCAATCACTGAGACATACTAACCCCCTGTATCGCAATCACTGAGACATACTAACATCTTGTATCGCAATCACTGAGACATACTAACCCCCTGTATCGCAATCACTGAGACATACTAACCCCCTGTATCGCAATCACTGAGACATACTAACACCTTGTATCGCAATCACTGAGACATACTAATCTAACTATTGATATGTGACATCTACTTGCATCCCATTGACCGAGACATATTAACCACTTGTATCTCATTGACTGAGATATTTTAAACCCACCTATTGGTATGAAAGAGAAAAAAATCAGGAACCTTGGAATGTGATCAACATAGAACAATTAGTATAATGACTCACATCACAAAGATTTTGCTACAAATTATTATGAAAGAGTGAGGAAGAAAATACAACATGAAATAGGGGAAGAACAGTTATCAGTTATCAGTTGGGGATCTTCGTTGCACTCCGGACATGTCCATAGGTGCTCAGATCCTCCCCCCAGCATATGCATCAGCGTCCGGTGGTTAATAGTGCCAGTTCTGTGTTGGTTGACGAGGCGCTTTGTTTTCCCGATGTACCTCTCGCGTCTGGCTGTGCCGATTCTTACTCCCAGGTCTTTCATCCTGGACAGCGATGTGGAATCATTGATGTCAAAGTCATCTGTTCTCGCCATATCTTTAAGGACGTTAATAACATCGGTACGATCCATGGGCTGGCCAGCCAGTTTGTTAGCTCGTTCATTTCCCTCGACTCCTGCATGTCCCGGGACGAAGATGAAGGTGACTTTACGGACAACAGACTTCCGCAGCGATTCAGTCCACTGTCTACGTACAGATCCAACTTCGACCTTCTGAATCATGCTCATTGAATCACTTAGTACACACACGTTGGTATAATGCTGTGACTTCAGCCATATGAAAGCCTGTGTAACTGCCATCACCTCCATCGTCATGCTGCTCGTGGTCATAGAGTGGGCACCACTGGATTCTTGAACGGTTCGGCCCGCTGAACGGGCTGTAAATGCCCACGCACTTCTCTGCTGCTTTACCACAGATCCATCTGTATAGATGAGCACTTCGGGGCTATCTGAGTGTTCATAGATGAGCGCGTTAACCTCTGCATTGACAGCGGCAGGGTTCTGCTCTCTGCACCGTCTGTCGAGTGTGATAATGCAGGAGAAAGTGCACCGGAACCCATTCCTTGCCGGGGTTGATACTGGTAAGACTGCAGACCTGTCTGATGACATCTTCCGCCCGACCCATCCATGATTTGCCCCTCTTTAGCCTGTCACCCTTTTCTCTGAATATAGCGTCATGCAGAGGGTGCTGCTCATCTGCACTTATTTTTAAGTATGCACGAGCTCTCCAGATCTTGATCCTGTGTTCCATTGTCGGGAAGTCAAGGAGGTATCTCATTGCTACACAGCTGGTGTCTCTCGTGCAGCCCAAAATGATGCGCATGGCTTCGTTTTGTACCTTTTCAAGTCTTCCAATCTGTGTAGGGCTGACAGTGAGGATGGCCAGAGCATAATCGATGGTGAAAGCACAAGTCCTTGGAACAGAAGTATTAGCAGTCTTTGCTCGATATTGGCAGTCGCCATGACTCTCATTGCTGACAAACCTTTTCGAGCCTTCGTTATGACATAATCGACATGATCTCTGAAGGACAGGCTACGATCAAGCCTCACGCCAAGATATGTCATTGACTGGGTTCTACTCAAACTGCTCCCATCCATTCTTACTGCCGGCAGGTCTGTTTTCACAATATGGATCTTTAGTGAGAACCATGTAACCGTTGCCTTTGCAGGGTTGACAAGGGCATCGGCATCAGCACACCATGAGGAAATTCGATCTAGTTCGCCCTGCATATCATTGGCAACCGCCTGTCTATCTCGACCCTGTCGATACACGAGGATGTCGTCAACGAATGACAGAGTCCTGCCCCTCCCGTCCAACTGTTGTTCAGTGATCGGCACCGTATACACGTTGAATAGTACTGGTGACAGTGGTGAACCTTGCGGCAATCCTGGACATATCGTTATCGGTTCAGAAGACCAACTCCCGCATCTTAGCACCACCTTCCTTTGGAGCAGAACTGCAGCTATCCATCGTACAATGTGAGGGTGCACTTTCAGTCTGTGGAGGGTTTGCATCAAGTGCTCGAACGATACTCTGTTATATGCGTCCTCTAAGTCTATGGCGGCCGCACATGTCTCTTCTCTGACCTGAAATCCTTCGTAAATTTCTTGAGCAAAGACCGCTGCATTCAGCCATGACTCTTGGTTGCGTCTGTATCCTCCAAGTGTGGGCGGGAAGCAGGCGAGCTGTTCCAAGTCCCAAGCAAGTCTGTGTGCGACAATTTTCTCCAGTAGCTTGCCAACAGTATTCTGCATCGTAATGATTCTGTAGCCGCTTATCTTGGAATGGCCTTTGTTCGGTTTTGGCAGCGGCAGCAAGTAACTGTGTAGCCACTCTTCTTTGACCTGACCCCTCTGGATACTGGTGTTGAATTCTCTGGCCAGTTCTTCTATGTCATCATCTGATATCACCAGTAGGTCACCACATCGGATGCCGTCTGGGCCTGGGGCGGTGTTAGGTGATTTCTTGAGCATCGCACGCAATATCTCAGCTGTGATTGTCCATTCTTCGTCTGTCCCGACCCCCTCGCACAACTGAGAGAGTGTCGTTGTGGTCCTCTGTCTGGCGGGCTCGTCTTTCTGGTCAGTCTGTTCTATGTAGCGTGCAAGAAGGGCCTTACCTTTATCCGCATCCAACGTTTTCCATGCGAGGTCTGTGCCTTGAAAGTCTGGAATACCCCTACGTTGTGCAGCACCGTTCATGCTCTTGTGGAGGCGCCAGAATGTCGTAAGAGATCGCTCGGAGCACACCTTCCTGCAGAACTCGTCCCATTTCTCGGCCTTGGCCTGTTTGGCGCAGGATTTGAATAAAGTCGTCGTCCTATCGACCTCAGTCTTCAGGTTCGCCAACTCAAACTGTGGCATGTTAGCCTTTCTGGCCTTTTGCCAGTCTTTGACAGCCTGCCTCTTTCCCAGCCATGCCTTCTCGACCTCTCCATTCCATCATGGTGGCTGCAACCATCTTTCTTGTCTCCTGCGGGAGGAAGTTAGTTTCCTTCTTCTGATCTTGCTTATGGCGTCTTGACCAGTGTTGTCGTACGGGAAGGCATTTGTCTTGTTTCCTTGACTCATGGCCCCGTCTTTCTTGATCAGGATGACACAAGGGTAGTGGTCACTATCGTGGTATCCCAGTGTGCCCCACCGGCACCTTGGTGCGATGGTGGCCGACACCAGAGCCAAGTCAATGATGCTGTCAGAGTCACAATGTGGGTTTGTAGAAGGAATGCTGTGTATATACTGCGATCCGTTATTGAACGTTCTATAGAAGTAAATAAAGATATACATCTTTGCTTTATTGACTACACAAAGGCTTTCGATAGAGTAAGACATGTCAACATGGTAGATATGCTTGCAGATCTACAAATTGTTTGGAAAGACATTTGACTTATGAAAAACATATATTGAAAATAACAAGCTGCCATAAGGATTGATAATGAAGTGGGACAATATCAGGCTATTTAGATAGATGTGAGACAGGAATGTATAATGTATCCAGATCTTTTTTTCCTATATAGGTTTAAAGGTTTGTCACTTAATTTAACTAGTAGAACTCTGACACAGCCTAATATCCCTGTACAGATTTTGATGTTTGCCGATCCAAGATAATTGCTACCCCTTTTTGTCTTTCTTCTCCTCTAGAATAAACAATCTTAAAATCTGCATCTGTCTTAATCCTTACTCCTTTCCATCTCGTTTCGCACATCTCTAATATATTAATCTTCTCCCTTTCCATTTCTTGTTTGATAGTATCTAATTTTCCTTCATCGCTTAACGTCCTAACAGTCCATGTTGCGAATTTTAATGCCCATGTCCTTTTCTTGTGATGATCTGTAATTAGGTGAATCATAATAAACTAGGCACTTTTAAAGAAGGTAGTTTGCCGTCGCTTTCCTTCCTGGCAGTAACCATACTGGCCGAAGACCGTAGCCATTGTCCCGTGAACGAGATCTTCTGTCTACCGTCGTGAAATTTGAGACCATAACCAACAACTGTCTGTCGGCTGCCGTCAAAATTTCATCCACCACCTGCCTTCCGTGGCTTCTTGTGAACAACTTTCAAATACGAATATGAAATAACAACACATAATCACCAGAAATACACTAAAACAGCGTCTCCTGAAGAATGAGCGTTAGGTCGCCGCAATTTTACCGGTTATAGGAATGCGACCATTAAATGCAAACGTAAAATAAATACTGACACAAGAAATGGCTGTTCTAGAAATGCTCCTACAGGAAGCGACTGTTCAAGAAATACTGGTACAAGAAGTCTTTATTCAAGAAATACTGGTAAAATAAGACACTGTTCAAGAAATACAGGTACACGAAGCGACTATTCAAGAAATACTAGTACAAGAAGTGACTGTTGTGGAAATACTGCTACATGAAGCGACCGCTGTAGAAATTGTGGTACAAGAAGCGATAGTTGTAGAAGTACTGGTACAAGAAGCGATAGTTGTAGAAGTACTGGTACATGAAGCGACTGTTGTAGACATACTGGCACATTAAGCGACTGCTGTAAAAATACTGGTTCAAAGAGCGACTGCTCTAGATCTGCTGGTACAAGAGGCGATTGTTCTAGAAATGCTAGTACAAAGAAACGACTGCTATAGAAATGCTGGTAGAGGAAGTCATTGCTGTAGAAATACTGGTACAAGATGACATTGCTGTATAAATACTGGTACAAGACGCCATTGCTGTAGAAATAATGGTACAAGATGCGATAGCTGTAGAATTACTGGTATACAAAGTGACTGTTCTAGGAATACTAGTTCAAGAAGTGACTGCTGTAAAAATAGTGGTACAAGAAGCGACTGCTGATCACATCAATAGTGGTACATAAAGGGACTGCTCTAGAAATACTGGTACAAAAAGCGACTACTATAGACATAAATGCACAAGAACAGACTGTTCTAGACATATTAGTACACGAAGTGACTGTTCTATAAATACTAGTACAAGAAGCGAAGGCTGTAGATATACTGGTACTAAAAGCGACTGTTCTAGAAATACTAGTACAAGAAGTGACTGTTCTAGAAATACTGATCCTAGAGACAATTGTAAAATAAATCATAATATATAAATAATACCAGCTGTTTAGAACGGAATGCACTTAATTACAAGCACAGCGGTCACGGGTTGGATTCTCCGTTTGATCGGCTTGACGTGTATTACCCTGAACTACTTGAGTCCACCCAGCACAACATAATATATTTATTCCCTTGAACTACTTAAGTCTACCCAGCATAACATAATATATTTATTCCCTTGAACTACTTAAGTCTACCCAGCATAACATAATATATTTATTTCCTTAAACTACTTAAGTCTACCCAGCATAACATAATATATGTATTCCCTTGAAGTACTTGAGTCCATACAGCATAACATAATATATTTATTCCATTGAAGTACTTGAGTCCTTACAGCATAAGATAATATATTTATTCCCTTGAAGTACTTGTGTCCACTCAGCATAACATAATATATTTATTCCCTTGAAGTACTTGAGTCCACCCAGCATAACATACTATATTTATTCCCTTGAAGTACTTGAATCTATACAGCATAACATAATATCGTGTGTTGCCGGAGCCCATAAGGGAAGCAAAGAATAGCAATACTGTAGCCTACCACGCATGTCGTAAGAGGCGACTAAGGAGGCTTGATGGTTCCGTCGCCCTGCTACTGAGTGAGTGCATGGCGCGACACTGTGAGCTGTGAGTTTCGTGTGAAATGCTTTTGAATCTGCCTGAGGTTTTTTGGAACGTGACTGCATATTCGGAGTGACGGCAGGTGGCTATGTCCCAGAGTTGACCGGTTTTTGCCTTATGCAAAAATGCGTGGCTTCTGGGCTTCTGGTTGACCGCCATTGCCATCAACGATGAACTGTATTTTCGTGGACTGTGTGGGTGAACATCTAGGAAACATTCAGATGGGAAAATGACTGCCGATTCCATCAGAGACGAACAGGATGTTTCGTGGGAGACTGGTGTGTTGACATTCTGGTGGCGGCATTATGCACAGTGTATCTGTGCGGCTGTTGGTTGTCGAGACTCCTGACTATACCACTTTTCACATTGGGCAGTGGGGAGCGTTTTGTGTGATATTCACTGGCACAGGAATGGAGCATAATGGGGACGACCCGTTGCTGTGAAGTTGGAACTGCGACTAACTAACTAACTAACTAACTAACTAACTAACTAACTAACTAACTAACTAACTAACTAACTAACTAACTAACTAACATAATAAATTTTTTCCTTTGAAGTACTTGAGTTCATACATCATAACATAATATATTTATTCCCTTGAATTACTTGAGTCCACCCAGAATAACATAATATAGTTATTCCCTTGAAGTACTTGAGTGCATAGAGCATAACATAATATATTTATTCCCTTGAAGTACTTGAGTCAATACAGCATAACATAATATATTTATTCCCTTAGTTAGTTAGTTAGTCGACAGATCATCCTCGTTGCACATCGGACCATTCAGTCCATAAGTGCTCGGATCCCCTCCTCAGCAAATCCCGCAGCGTGTAGCGGCTAACGACGCCAGTTCTGTGTTGGTTTATCAATCTTCTTTGGCTTCCTGCGTAGTGTTCTTGTTTGGCCACCCCTCTTTTAATTTGCTGCTCTCGCAGTCTGGCCATTGTTGTAGATTCACAGTCATCACTTGGTTCTTGCAAAAGTCTCACTTCTCGTAGAGCATTCAGAATGTCAGCCTGGTCCATGGCGCGTCCGCCCTCAACAGTAGCCTCACCTGCGAGCTTGTCAGCCCGCTCATTTCCTTGTACTCCCTGCATGCCCTGGCACGAAGATGAAACTAATCTTTGCCAGCCGAGACCGCTTCAGAGGCAGCAACCATTCTCTTCGAATCGACCCCTCCTCTATCCTCTTGATCATGTTCATTGAGTCGCTAAGGAAACAAGCCCTAGTGAATGTCTGTGTCTCGAGCCATGTTATTGCTTTACTTACTGCCATGACTTCCATGGTCAGGCTACTTGTGGTTTCAGTGAAAGCACCAGAGTCCTCCTTCACAATTCTCCCTCCGGCCCGAGCTGTAAAGGCCCATGAGCTTCTCACATGTCGGACGACCGACCCATCTGTGTAGATGACCGCGTCACTGTCTAGCGAATTCTCGAAAATCAACGCTTGTACTTCAGCCTCAACAGCAGCCGGATTTTCTTGTCTGCATTTTCTATCTAGTTGGATGCAAACTGAAAAGGATGTGCAGAAGTCTGTTGGCACTTGCACCCACTCCTCGCCAGGTTCTAAGTCCTCAAGTGAACACACCTGTTGAAGAATGTCCTCGGCTTGACCCATCCACGACCGTCCTCTTTTTAACCTGCTGCCCTTCACCTTCCTAATTTCACTATGCAGTGGATGCTGTGTGTTTGCGTTAATTCTGAGGTAGGCACGTGCCCTGCAAACTTGCATTCTCTCTTCAATGGTTGGAAAATCAAGAAGGTAGCGCATCGCCCTGCATGCTGTATCTCTTGTACATCCAAGAATAATGCGCATAGCTTCATTCTGTATCCTTTCCATCCTTTCTATCTGCTTATGGCTGACAGTCAGGATTGCCATTGCATACTCCAAAACAGACATGACCAGCCCCTCGTACAGAAGACATAGATGGCGCTGCTCACAGTTTACTGCCGCCATCACCCGCATCGCTGCCAAACCCCGCTTGGCCTTTGTTATCACCTGGTCTATGTGCACATTATAAGCAAGGCTTCGATCAAACCGTATCCCCAGGTAATTCATTGCCTGCGTTCTTTCCACCGTCTCTGAACACAGCATTACAGTTGGTGTTGGATTGTTGACAATATGATTATTCAACGAGAACCAAGTCACTGTTGCCTTAGTTGGGTTGACCATTGCCCCAGCTTCATCACACCAAGTACTTATGCGATTGAGTTCGGTTTGTAGTTCCACAGCAACCTCCTCTCTATCCTTACCCTGACGATACACTAAAACATCATCGGCATATGACAATGTCCTGCCAGGTCCAGTGATCTGCTCACTGGTGATTCTCACTGTGTAGGCGTTGAACAGTACCGGAGATAATGGTGATCCCTGTGGTAGGCCAGGATTATTGTTGTTGGTTCCGAAGTCCAACTGCCACATCTAAAAACTACTTTCCGTTGGAAGAGAGCTGCAGCGATCCAACTAAGGAGGAATGGACTTACGTTTAGTTCAAGAAGCTGAAACATTAAAAAATCCAGTGGTACTCTGTTGTATGCGTCCTCAAGATCAATCGCTGCAGCAACGGTTTCAGTGCCTGAGTGGAAACCTTCATAGACATCGTGGGCAAAGACTGCTGCATTGGTCCAGGTTTCTCTTTTTGGACGGTACCCACCCAGGGTAGGTGGGAAAACACCTTGCCTCTCTAGTTGGCTTGATATTTTCCTGGCAATTACCTTCTCCAGCAGCTTGCCTATTGTATTCTGCATGGTTATAATTCGATATCCCTGAATTTTCTTGTGGTCTTTGTCAGGCTTCGGCAAGGGAATCAGATAGCTGTGTAACCATTCCTCCTTGATGCTAGCACTCCCTATACTGTTGTTGTACATGTCTGCTAGTTTCTCTAGCTCATTGTCGGTACACCTATTTATGTCGTCGTATCTTATGCCATCAGGACCTGGAGCACTGTTTTTTGATCGTCGAAGCACAGCCTTGATTTCTTTCACTGTCACTGTGTCTTCATCCGAAGTGTCCTGGGCCTTGCATCTGTCTGAGGTGACCTCCTTGGCCAGATTCCGGCCTCCCATGTCTGTCTGGTTGCTCTGCTCAAGGTAGCGTTCAAAGAGGGCTTTGCCCTTGTCCTCGTCAGTCCTCTGCCAGATGAGGTCAGCACCTTGGAAGTCAGAAATGCTCTTATTCTTGACTACACCACTCATGCTTTTATGTAGTCGCCAGAACAATTTCAGTGACTTGTCTGTGCTTACTCTTTGACACACCTCTGCCCATTTTTCGCTTTTAACCACCGTGACCAGTTTTTTGAAATAGCTTACTTTTGTGTGCATCTCTCTTTCTAAGTGCAAGCAGGGACTAGGATGACCAGCTCTGTTCTTCTTGGCATTTTGCCATCTCCTTACAGCACTACGCTTATCCACCCAAGCCTTCTCCACCTCGAAACTCCACCACGGTGGCTGCTCCCAGCTTTTTTTCCTTTTCTTCCTGCCCTGAAACGTTCTGCGCTTGTCACGTCTTATTTTACTCACCACATCTTGCCCTGTACTGTCATACTGGAACGTCTTTACCTTTAGCTTGTGCTGCCTGGTTCTGCCTTTCTCCACCAATATGCTGCATGGGTGGTGGTCGCTGCCATGGTGTCCTAGGACACCCCATCTACACACTGTAGTGAGTGAAGGTGAAACTAGCGCCAGATCAATAGCACTGTCCTCATCGCCAGGACGGCTTGCTGTCCTGGTGACACAGCCACTGTTGATACAAACCAGGTCGATGGTTTCCAGTGCAGTCTCGAGCTCCTCCCCTTGTGTATTGGAGGAAGTGTTTCCCCATGATCTGCCTTTAGCGTTGAAGTCACCACAGAAAATAACATTTCTCTCGTGGCCTAATATGCCACTTAAGCACTGCCACTTCTGGGCGTCCACACTCGCATTGCGGGCATAAACATTAACCAACACGAATGGTATACTGGAATGAACTCTCAACGCCTGTATTTGTATATCGTCACTGTTCCAACTGGACATGTCTAGCTCTGACGCCACCATGCTGTCGCGAACGAGAATCGCCGTTCCCAGATGTCGTCTGTTATAGAAACATTTGAAGCCGGCAATTCGGAGTAGCTGATCGCCCAGTCTCGTCTCCTGGAGTGCTACAATGTCGTTCCTGTAAACTAGGGTTTCTAAAATAGAGCCCCGTTGTTTTACACTGGCACAGTTCCAATATAGAATACGGATGTTCCTGAGTCCTAGACGGTGACACTTGAGTCTAAAACGTCTCAAGCCACCGCGCTTACCTGGCTTCTTTTTCCCTGCGCGGTTACCACGCATCTGATCGATCCCTCATCTCGCACACATCTAATGCCACGAGAAGGCCAAGAATGTGTCCGTGCATCTGCTAATCACGTTTTGCCAATTTTGTTTACCCGCTATTCAGCACATCCCTTGTTGATGCCTTCATGTGTTAGTTCCACATTATCCACAGACTGTTGTTTGGTCTCCCCTCCCCCTTTTCTACCCCTCCCCCAAGCCATGCTCTCTGTCCTTCCCGTCGCAATACTGGATTTCCGGTTTCAAGATTTATTCCCTTGAAGTACTTGAGTCCACCCAGCATAACATAATATATTTATTCCTTTGAAATACTTGGGTCCACCCAGCATAACATAATATATTTATTCCCTTGAAGTACTTGAATCTATACAGCATAACATAGTGTATTGATTGATTGATTGATAGATCTAGGAACCGACATCACAGCATTCGGGACATTCCCATAAGCGCTCCATCCCCATCCTCAGCAACCAGCGAAGAGTTCCAACACTAATAGTTCCAGTAGCAATCTGATTATATGTCCGTCTCGCCTTTCCTCTGAGCGTTGAGCGTCGGCCAGATTCCCTCGTCACTCCTCGCTGCCTCATTCTAACCACGGTGATCCATTTGCTCCTCCGAGGTGTATACGTGCTCCCACAAGGCACATAATGTATTAATTCCTTTGAAGTACTTGAGTTTATAGAGCATAACATAATATATTTATTCCCTTGAAGTACTTGAGTCCACCCAGAATAACATAATATAGTTATTCCCTTGAAGTACTTGAGTCCATACAGCATAACATATATTTATTTTCTTGAAGTACTTGAGTCCATACAGCATAACATAACACAGTGGATAGCAGTAAAACAGTGGATAGCAGACTCCAGGAAAATTACAGGTTGAGGCGACGGGAAGGACAGAGAGCATGGCTTGGGGGAGGGGTAGAAAAGGGGGAGGGGAGACCAAACAACAGTCTGTGGATAATGTGGAACTAACACATGAAGGCATCAACAAGGGATGTGCTGAATAGCGGGTAAACAAAATTGGCAAAACGTGATTAGCAGATGCTCGGACACATTCTTGGCCTTCTCGTGGCATTAGATGTGTGCGAGATGAGGGATCGATCAGATGTGTGCTTACATCGCGCTGAATCCTTAAAATAGTTTCTGGAGACAGGTCGATAATATAATTCAGGCAATGTCTCTTGCCCTGGTCAGTATTTCAGCAAGAGAAGTGGTATCTTTTATTTCTTTAACAACAAAGACAAATGTTCTGGTGTAAGCACAGTGTTTCTGTGTAGTCAGAGTAAGACACAATGATGTGATCTGGTGTAAGTAAGACACAGTGATGTGATCTGGTGTAAGCACAGTGTATCTGTATAGTCAGTGTAAGTCACAATGATGTGATCTGGTGTAAGCACAGTGTTTCTGTGCAGTTAGAGTAGGACACAAAGATGTCATCTGGTGTAAGCACAGTGTTTCTGTGCAGTTAGGGTAAGACACAATGATGTAATCTGGTGTAAGTATAGTGTTTCTGTGTAGTCAGAGTAAGACATAATGATGTGATCTGGTGTAAGTAAGACACAATGATGTGATCTGGTGTGAGCAGTGTTTCTGTGTAGTCAGAGTAAGACATAATGATGTGATCTGGTGTGAGCAGTGTTTCTGTGTAGTCAGAGTAAGACACAATGATGTGATCTGATGTGAGCACGAAATGCAAGAATTCTGAAGTAAACATCATAATGGGTGACTTGAATGCCAAAGTTGGAAATCAACAAGACTGAGGCATAGTAGGCAAGCATGGACTAGGGGAACATAATTAAAGAGATTGCAGACTTGTACAGCGGGTAAAAGAGCATGATGTGATTATTGGAAACACCTGGTTTCAATATCACCCAAGGAGATTATGGACATGGAGGAGTCCTGATCATAAGATCGGGAATCATATTGATTACATTCTCATCAACAGAAGATTTCGAAATGCTTTAAAAGTCGCAAAAACTATACCAAGCGGAGACTACTACAGCGACCATAGATTAATCTTAAGCAATTTACATATAATTTCTCCGTAACCTCGAATTCTCTCGTGGCTGACGTAAGCTCACGAGAATTGGAAGCGGTTCGAGTCGCGCCAGTGACTTATGAGAGTATGGAGCCGGTCGCTCAGAAAGTCGTGGCGTGCTGATGAGCGTAATCTAGCCTAGGAATCAACATACAGCTGAAAGATGCTGATGTTGACCGCAATATCCTGAAACAGTATGGAAACGCGGAAAAACAAATTTACATATAAAATTAAAGAAAGTCAAATATACACCAACAAACACAAAATTTGATCTACGGGCACTGAAGAGTGAGGCAATAACAGATAAATTCAACGTAGAGGTAGAGAACAGACTAGATGCATTGTCCGATATGGAAATGTTATTTCAAAACGTCGGTGACCAATGAGAAATATTAAAGAAATCAGTCAACAAGCCGCAGAAACAACCATCCCAAAAATAAAGATAATAGGACGCAAGAAATTGATGACGGAAGACATCTTAAAACTCAATAAGAAATATAGAAGATTTTATAGATATATAAAATTCAATAGGAAATAAGAAGAAATAACAAAAATAACAAGGAAAAATATGAAGAGATTTGAGGAAAATTAGGAAGTCATGCAAAGAGGCAAAAGAAACATGGTTTGCGGAAAATTGCAAGGAAATTGAAAACCAACACAACACCCAGAATAGCAAATTAATGTACACAAGAATTAATGACATCACTAACAAAAGAACACACACATCAACAGGTTGATTAAAAACCAAAGACGGCAAAAGCATAATAGAAAAAGATCAAATTTTACATGCGTGGTCAGATTATGTGAAAAA
Source organism: Cepaea nemoralis (assembly GCA_014155875.1). NCBI lineage: Eukaryota > Metazoa > Mollusca > Gastropoda > Stylommatophora > Helicidae > Cepaea > Cepaea nemoralis. The sequence goes on from JACEFZ010023489.1 coordinate 85,738, forward strand.
CCTTTATGATGATACAAGAGAAGAACAATATGATCATCGGAATAATAATGAAGGACAATCAGTTTTGAAGATGGAAGTTCGGAATGCTTTTAACCATATGAAAACTGGCAAGACACCGGGTACAGAAAACACCACAATAGAAATGATCAATGCCTTAGAAGAATATGGAATAGACCAAGTCGCCAGACTGCTGAACGTAATATAGGATACTGGAGATATACCTCCTGAATTATGTAATTCTATATTTATTTCAATCCCGAAGTAATCAGGAAACTTGGAATGTGATCAACATCGAACAATTAGTACAATGAGCCACATCATAAAGATAGTGCTGAGAATTATCATGCAAAATGTTTGGAAGAAAATACAACCCGAAATAGGAGGCGAACAATGTGGGTTTGTAAAAGGCAATGGTAAGTAAATGTTGTGTATATACTGATAACAGTAATTGAAAGTTCTATTGAAGTAACAATAGCTACACATTTGCTTTATTGACTACACAAAGGCTTTCGATAGAGTGATACATGTCGACATGATAATGATGGTTGATTTTGCCATCTTTGGTTTTTAATCAACCTGTTGATGTGTGTGTTCTTTTGTTAGTGATGTCATTTATTCTTTTGTACATTTTTTTTTCTCATTGATGGAAAAGACCTTAGACTTGTAAAAATCATAAATTGGAAACAACAAGCTGCCATCAAAATTGATAATGCAATAAGATAATATCAGCCTATTAAAAGAGGTGTAAGACAGGGATGTTTAATGTTTCCAGATGGTTTTCCTGTACAGTGAACATATTTTCAGAAATATAGAAGATATGGAAGGAATCAACATTGGGGGACGATACATAAATAACATTAGATATGCAGATGATACAGTCTTGATTTCAGACAATAAGCACGACCTGCAACTTTTAGTAGATGCGGTTGTTGTACACAGTGAACAACTAGGGTTAGAATTGAATTATAAGAAGACACAGATTATTGTCGTCACAAGGAAGAAGGAAATACCACAATGTAATATACAAGTGAATGGGCATTTTTCTTAACAAGTGAATCAGTTCAGTTATCTCGGAACAGTCACAAAATCTGATCGGAGATATTTTTTTTCGTTTTTTTTTGGATCGCATATCCTTTACAGCACATGCTGTCAACATCATCATCTTTCAGCTGATTGTTGATTTCTTGGCAAGATGATTTGTGAGTGATCTATGACTGTGTCATTGTCAGTGATCTATGACAGTGTCATTGTCAGTGAGTGACCTATGACTGTGTCATTGTGAGTGATCTATGACTATGTCATTGTGAGTGATCTATGACTGTGTCATTGTCAGTGAGTGACCTATGACTGTGTCATTGTGAGTGATCTACGACTGTGTCATTGTGAGTGATCTATGACTGTGTCATTGTGAGTGATCTATGACTGTATCATTGTGAGTGATCTATGACTGTATCATTGTGAGTGATCTATGACTATGTCATTGTCAGTGATCTATGACTGTGTCATTGTCAGTGAGTGACCTATGACTGTATCATTGTGAATGATCTATTACTGTGTCATTGTGAATGATCTATGACTGTATCATTGTGAGTGATCTATGACTGTATCATTGTGAGTGATCTATGACTGTGTCATTGTAAGTGAGTGATCTATGACTGTGACATTGCAAGTGAGTGATCTATGACTGTGTTATTTAAGTGAGTGATCTATGACTGTGTCATTGAAAGTGAGTGATCTATGACTGTGTTATTGTTAGTGAGTGATCTATGACTGTGTTATTGTAAGTGAGTGATCTATAACTGTGTCATTGTAAGTGAGTGATCTATGACTGTGTTATTGTAAGTGAGTGATCTATGACTGTGTTATTGTAAGTGAGTGGTCTATGACGGTGTCATTATTATAAGTGAGTGATCTATGACTGTGTCATTGTAAGTGAGTGATCTATGACTCTGTCATTGTAAGTGAGTGATCTATGACTGTGTCATTGTAAGTGAGTGATCTATGGCTGTGTCATTGTAAGTAAGAGATCTATGACTGTGTCATTGTAAGCGAGGGATCTATGACTGTGTCATTGTAAGTGAGTGATATATGACTGTGTAATTGTGAGTGAGTGATCTATGACTGTGTCATTGTGAGTGAGTGATCTATGACTGTGTTATTGTGAGTGAGTGATCTATGACAATGTTATTGTGAGTGAGTGATCTATGACTGTGTTATTGTGAGTGAGTGATCTATGAAAGTGTTATTGTGAGTGATTGATCTATGAATGTGTCAATGTAAGTGAGTTATCTATGACTGTGTTATTGTGAGTGAGTGATCTATGACTGTGTTATTGTGAGTGATTGATCTATGAATGTGTTATTGTGAGTGAGTGATCTATGACTGTGTCAATGTAAGTGAGTTATCTATGACTGTGTTATTGTGAGTGATTTATCTATGAATGTGTTATTGTGAGTGATTGATCTATGACTGTGTCAATGTAAGTGAGTGATTTATGACTGTGTCATTGTGAGTGAGTGATCTATGACTGTGTCAATGTAAGTGAGTGATCTATGACGGTGTTATTGTAAGTGAGTGATCTATGACTGTGACATTGTAAGTGAGTGATCTATGACTGTGTCATTGTGAGTGAGTGATCTATGACTGTGTTATTGTGAGTGAGTGATCTATGACTGTGTCATTGTGAGTGAGTGATCTATGACTGGTCATTGTGAGTGAGTGATCTATGACTGTGTTATTGTGAGTGAGTGATCTATGACTATGTCAATGTAAGTGAGTTATCTATGAATGTGTCATTGTGATTGAGTGATCTATGACTGTGTTATTGTAAGTGAGTTATCTATGACTGTGTCATTGTGAGTGAGTGATCTATGACTGTGTCAATGTAAGTGAGTTATCTATGAATGTGTCAATGTAAGTGAGTTATCTATGACTGTGTCATTGTGAGTGAGTGATCTATGACTGTGTTATTGTGAGTGAGTGATCTATGAATGTGTTATTGTAAGTGAATGATCTATGAATGTGTTATTGTAAGTGAGTGATCTATGAACGTGTGATTGTAAGTGAGTGATCTATGACGGTGTTATTGTAAGTGAGTGATCTATGAATGTGTTATTGTAAGTGAGTGATATATGACAATGTTATTGTGAGTGAGTGATCTATGACTGTGTCAATGTAAGTGAGTGATCTATGACTGTGTCATTGTGAGTGAGTGATCTATGACTGTGTCAATGTAAGTGAGTGATCTATGACGGTGTTATTGTAAGTGAGTGATCTATGACTGTGTCATTGTAAGTGAGTGATCTATGACTGTGTCATTGTGAATGAGTGATCTATGACTGTGATATTGTGAGTGAGTGATCTATGACTGTGTCATTGTGAGTGAGTGATCTATGACTGTGTCATTGTGAGTGAGTGATCTATGACTTTGTTATTGTGAGTGAGTGATCTATGACTGTGTCAATGTAAGTGAGTTATCTATGAATGTGTCATTGTGATTGAGTGATCTATGACTGTGTTATTGTAAGTGAGTGATCTATGATTGTGTCATTGTGAGTGAGTGATCTATGACTGTGTCAATGTAAGTGAGTTATCTATGAATGTGTCAATGTAAGTGAGTTATCTATGACTGTGTCATTGTGAGTGAGTGATCTATGACTGTGTTATTGTGAGTGAGTGATCTATGACTGTGTCATTGTGAGTGAGTGATCTATGACTGTGTCATTGTGAGTGAGTGATCTATGACTCGTGTTATTGTGAGTGATTTATCTATGACTGTGTTATTGTGAGTGAGTGATCTATGACTGTGTTATTGTGAGTGAGTGATCTATGACTGTGTCAATGTAAGTGAGTTATCTATGAATGTGTCATTGTAAGTGAGTGACCTATGACTGTGTCAATGTAAGTGAGTGATCTATGACTGTGTCATTGTGAGTGAGTGACACATGACTGTGTTATTGTGAGTGAGTGATCTATGACTGTGTTATTGTGAGTGAGTTATCTATGACTGTGTCAATGTAAGTGAGTTATCTATGAATGTGTCATTGTAAGTGAGTGATCTATGACTGTGACATTGTGAGTGAGTGACATATGACTGTGTCAATATAAGTGAGTAACCTATGACTGTGTCAATGTAAGTGAGTGATCTATTACTGTGTTATTGTGAGTGAGTTATCTATGACTGTGTTATTGTGAGTGAGTGATCTATGACTGTGTCATTGTAAGTGAGTGATCTATGACTGTGACATTGTAAGTGAGTGACCTATGACTGTGACATTGTAAGTGAGTGATCTATGACTGTGTTATTTAAGTGAGTGATCTATGACTGTATCATTGTAAGTGAGTGATCTATTACTGTGTTATTGTAAGTGAGTGATCTATGACTGTGTTATTGTGAGTGAGTGATCTATGACTGTGTCATTGTAAGTGAGTGATCTATGACTGTGTTATTGTGAGTGAGGGATCTATGATTATGTTATTGTGAGTGAGTGCTCTATGACTGTGTCATTGTGAGTGAGTGATCTATGACTGTGTCATTGTGAGTGAGTGATCTATGACTGTGTTATTGTGAGTGAGTGATCTATGACTGTGTTATTGTGAGTGAGTGATCTATGACTGTGTTATTGTGAGTGAGTGATCTATGACAATGTTATTGTGAGTGAGTGATCTATGACTGTGTTATTGTGAGTGAGTGTGACATGTTGTAGATTGAGTTGCCAGAGGACCTAGTTGTAGTGTTCTCTGGAGATATATCTTGAATAATAAATAAGATAAAGGATATGATTTAGCACGTTTTGTCTAGAGGTCACTCAAATGAGCTAAACATTCCCGCAATAGCCTTTTTGGAGAACCATTTTTCTTTGGCTCAACCCCCACTGTGAGACTATTATGTATCTACACAGAAATTTATAAAAGAAGTAAAAGGTTCCCTTAAGGCCAGAAAAGATCTGAACTATTAGCGCCTGTACAACTGAGGATCCCTCTCACTCATTATACTGTTGACAGTGTGCTGTTCGTCCGTCACAGAGATCTCTTCTTTCTTTATTTTGTCAGTATGACCTATATCAGTTCAAGTAGTCCTTCAATTTTGCAGACAAACAAACTTCAACAATAACTGTACATTACATCTGTTGGACAGGACATCTACATGACAGTTTCTTGACAAAAGTGGAACATACATTCACAAGGAATTGGTTTACACCACAAGTGTACAAGATAGACACCATGAGATACCTGACAACATCTATACAGGACTTTTCACAATATGTATAACCAACCACAGCACTTAAGACAGTCACCAGAGACAACACTTGACAGCAACTGTACAAGAAATTCACTGGGGACATGTACTTAAAACACTGGTTCAATCATACTGTTTATTGAGCTGATGGTGAGTCTAGTGCTGACCATTGTTCATCCCATTTGTCATGTCAACACCTCAACAAGGTACATACAAAATGTACAAATATGCTAACATGCATGCAGATAACATGATACACCACCTCCCCTTTACTCCACCAACTAATAACTCTTATCCACCTCTCCTCTCTAATCACCACTACCACATCATTTCGTTTCAGTATCAGTCTCTATCCTCATCTCATGTCTCTTGGGAATTTAGGAAATCCTATCCATGGGCAACTCAAGGAAGAAACTACTGTTCTGGGTCTGTTGAATCCTTTTATCATCAGCATGGATGTTGGACTAGCTCCAGTTAGCAGCCTTCCCAAAATAAGCTTCATGGCAGATTCATTCCTCTTGAAGACAAGAATTGGTAGGATATTATGATACTGTCTCTCCCCGTTGACCAGACTGTCTGTGAATGCTGATACTGGGATACTTCAAAAGTTGAGGATAACACTCTCCTGACATTGGGAGATGTATACTCGGTACATGCAAAACATGACTTGCTGAAGAAACCCAGAGATAGGAACAAAATCCAATATACTACAGCCCCTCAGTCAGTCCAATCTCACCTACACTTCAAGTCACATTCTTCAACACTGTGAGCACCAGGCTGGAGATTAACCAAGATAAGTCCTAGCTAAACAATCCATTGCACCAGTCATTTCACAAGTTGTCTTGAATGGGGTTAACAACCAGACTTGTTGTTTCTTTCTCAGATGACATTTGATTAATGATCATTGTACTTCTTATTATTGAAGTCTTCAGAACTGTTTTTCTCTCTTTCTTTTATATCCAGCTGTTTGAGAGCTGAGCTGAAAGTCTCTAGGAAATTCCCATATTGTGGGTTCTAGAAGATTTCACTTATAGAGAGTTGGTTCTGGATTCTGGGACTACTGGTTAGTTTTCCCAGATGATATATGGATGCCTCTCCTCCATCCTCTTGTTCTCTGTGGATATATAGAATGGCACAACATCTCTTCACATGTGTTAAAAGATGATGTTGTCATACATTAACATACACAGATGGAGATGGGGAAGGTTAAGGTGGGTGTTGTCCAAGCACACCTCTCCTAGTTGATGATGTAGTGAATTTCACTGTGATGCACTGTGGTAATCACAAGACCATATGCTGAGACAGGGTAGCTTAACACAATTACAAGCATTTATGTGGTCTAAATTCCACCATGTTTGAACCACAGTAGACCTGGGCACAAGGAGGACCAGACACAGTACAGCAATCATTGTGACATAGCAACATGGGACAGGCATTGTGAAGGGAAATGGAAAATAGGCATTTACAACTGCAATATGCATTATGTATTAACTAATGGCATTTACCAAATTAGCCGACCAGACATCCATTCCTATGGCTGTGATGTCGGTGCATGAACGTCTTATTCCATATTCACACAGCAATGCCAGACCTCACCCCTGTTTCACCAGACTTGTCTCACAGATACATCATCATCATCATGTGCTCTTTCCCCACTGAGTAATGTCCACAGTAGGTAACAGAAGCTCAATTGCATAGCAATGGTTCACATATGCACCAAGCACATATGTGGAAAACATGTTTAGTCCTTGTAAGTTTGCATGAGCCATACATTATATTCAGCCAACTAAAACACAGGTTCACACACCTATGGTTCTCTGAGGAACTAGTTTATATGAACCATCCAACAGTAGAGGTAACAGTGTAATACTTCAAAGAGAAATTATAGTAATTCTCTTGAGTTTATAGCAACCAGGCATCACATGGACTTAGCAATTCTGGCGTGCCATCACCGTCCTGTTTACATATGGATATTTGAAGCATCTTTCTTTCTACTAATGTGAGAGGCTATTTATTAAATCACCAACTCACTCACTCCATCATTCTCTGCGTTTTACAAAGGAACTTGTACATGTTTCATCACTCATTCCATTCAGACTGCCATTTGTTAACTCGCACGAGAGCAAAGGTACAGTTGATTTTAAGAATAAGTCATCCTAGGCATGTAGAATGCACAAGGGGTTTTGGTTTGCGAATCTGCATGAGTGTACTACATTCCTCAAGCATACGCAACCAGTCACAACAAGGGATTGATATGCACTTGGAGTATACAGCGTGAAAGACGTGTCAAGGTTGAATATTCAGAATTCTGGCGCACAGAAGTTAGGTTTTCCACTTTCACACATTATTCATAAAATACTCTTATATTCTTCTCTTTCGTACATTAGGTTTAGCCACAACATTAAAGTATGTTTTAAAGTGGTACCTGTTGTCCAGAGAACAATATATTGAATCTACAAGGGCATTGTTGGGTCATCACATCACACTAGCGACCGCTCCTGGTGAAATTCCCGCTCCTACTAATTAGATTTTAAAATATGGCCCAGGGAATAGCGTGGGCTCATTATTTATGAACCAATCATAAGACAAGTGCATACCGCCGCCTCCCCCAACTCGTTCTGGAACCTTCGATCTAAAAATAGCCCTTATTTTGGGATGGTCCCTGTTAAGACTCAAAGTATATTTATGAAATGTGTCGGACTGGAAATGGGGATTCTGTTCCATCATGCTACAGTGAGTGATCTATGAATGTGTTATTGTGAGTGAGTGATCTATGACTGTGTTATTGTGAGTGATTGATCTATGACTGTGTTATTGTGAGTGAGTGATCTATGACAATGTTATTGTGAGTGAGTGATCTATGACTGTGTTATTGTGAGTGAGTGATCTATGACTGTGTTATTGTGAGTGAGTGATCTATGACAATGTTATTGTGAGTGAGTGATCTATTACTGTGTTATTGTAAGTGAGTGATCTATGACTGTGTCATTGTAAGTGAGTGATCTATGACTGTGTTATTGTGAGTGAGTGATCTATGAATGTGTTATTGTGAGTGAGTGATCTATGACTGTGTCAATATAAGTGAGTGATCTATGACTGTGTCAATGTAAGTGAGTAATCTATGACTGTGTTATTGTGAGTGAGTGATCTATGACTGTGTCATTGTGAGTGAGTGATCTATGACTGTTTCATTGTGAGTGAGTGATCTATGACTGTGTCATTGTGAGTGAGTGATCTATGACTGTGTTATTGTGAGTGAGTGATCTATGACTGTGTTAAATCAAATCAAATCAAATCAAATCAACTTTTTTAGGGTCACAATTTGGGCGCGCAGGCCCGTCTTACATTCGGCCCTACCAATCACTCGTCTTTCGTTCATCAAGAGCATTATACATTTACATAGGAAGAAAATAAACATTGTGACATGAATGTTGTAAACATAAACAGGCTAAACATGGAGAAAAATTTGTACATAAAAAGTATGTGACTAAAAGTATTGATGCCAGCGCGTAAACACACACACACACACACACACACACACAAAGCACACTAAAATCATTGACGTAAAAGTATTGATGCCAGCGCGTCCCACACACACACACACACACACACACACACACACACACACACACACACACACCACACACACTCTCTCTCTCTCTCTTTCATTCACTCTCACTCATTCACTCACACATACACACTCTCACTCATTCACTCTCCCGCTCACTCATTCACTCTCTCGTTCACTCATTCACTCTCCCGCTCACTCATTCACTCTCCCGCTCACTCATTCACTCTCACTCATTCTGCCTCTCCCGCTCACTCATTCACTCTCCCGCTCACTCATTCACTTTCCCGCTCACTCATTCACTCTCCCGTTCAATCATTCACTCTCCCGCTCACTCATTCACTCTCACTCATTCACTCTCACGCACTCATTCACTCTCACTCTCAATCATTCACTCTTCCGATCACTGATTCACTCTCACGCTCACTCATTCACTCTCACGCTCACTCATTCCTTCTCACGCTCACTCATTCACTCTCACGCTCACTCAATCACTCTCACGCTCACTCATTCACTCTCACGCTCACTCATTCACTCTCACGCTCACTCATTCACTCTCCCGCTCACTCATTCACTCTCACTAATTCACTCTCCCGCTCACCCTTTCACTCTTCCGCTCACTCATTCACTCTCCCGCTCACTCATTCACTCTCCCGCTCACTCATTCACTCTCACGCTCACTCATTCACTCTCACGCTCACTCATTCACTCTCACTCATTCACTCACACTCATTCACTCCCACACACAGACACTCTCACTCATTCACTCTCCAGCTCACTCATTCGCTCTCACGCTCACTCATTCACTCTCCCGCTCACTCATTCACCCTCACGCTCACTCATTCACTCTCACGCTCACTCATTCACTCTCACGCTCACTCATTCACTCTCACGCTCACTCATTCTGTCTCTCATTCACACTCACTCACTCTCTCACTCAAACTACAGTAATGAACATAAGTTTAGATTATACATGATAAAATCAAATGGTATTTAACTTATAATATGACAGATGAGAATACACATACATATGGATTCGCGTGTTACATAACATGCGTGTTACATGACATGCATCTGCTCAGCTCTCTCTCTCTCTCTCTCTCTCTCTCTCTCTCTCTCTCTCTCTCACTCTCTCTCTGTATTCTTTCATATACACACACTCACACGCATGCGTACGCTCACAAACACACACACTCTCTCTCTTTCTCTCTCATTCACTCTCACTCTCACTAAGTCACTCTCCCGCTCACTCATTCACTCTCACGCTTACTCATTCACTCTCCCGCTCACTCATTCACTCTCCCGCTCACTCATTCTGTCTATCCCGCTCACTCATTCACTCTCCCGCTCACTCATTCACTCTCCCGCTCACTCATTCACTCTCCCGCTCACTCATTCACTCTCCCGTTCAATCATTCACTCTCACTCATTCACTCTCACGCTAACTCATTCACTCTCACGCTAACTCATTCACTGTCCCGCTCAATCATTCACTCTGCCGCTCACTCATTCACTCTCACACTCACTCATTTACTCTCACGCTCACTCATTCACTCTCACGCTCAATCATTCACTCTTCCGCTCACTGATTCACTCTCACGCTCACTCATTCACTCTCACGCTCACTCATTCACTCTCACGCTCACTCATTCCTTCTCACGCTCACTCATTCCTTCTCACGCCCACTCATTCACTCTCACTCATTCACTCTCACGCTCACTCATTTACTCTCACGCTCACTCATTCACTCTCACGCTCACTCATTCACTCTCACGCTCACTCATTCACTCTCCCGCTCAATCATTTACTCTCCCGCTCACTCTCACGCTCACTCATTCACTCTCCCGCTCATTCATTCACTCTCCCGCTCACTCATTCACTCTCCCGCTCACTCATTCACTCTCCCGCTCACTCATTCACTCTCCCGCTCACTCATTCACTCTCACGCTCACTCATTCACTCTCACGCTCTCATTCACTCTCACTCATTCACTCACACACACAGACACTCTCACTCATTCACTCTCCCGCTCACTCATTCGCTCTCACGCTCACTCATTCACTCTCCCGCTCACTCATTCACCCTCACGCTCACTCATTCACTCTCACTCATTCACTCTCCCGCTCACTCATTCACTCTCACTCATTCACTCTCCCGCTCACTCATTCACTCTCACGCTCACTCATTCACTCTCACGCTCACTCATTTACTCTCACGCTCACTCTTTCACTCTCACTAATTCACTCTCACGCTCACTCATTCACTCTCACGCTCACTCATTCTGTCTCTCATTCACACTCACTCACTCTCTCACTCAAACTACAGTAATGAACATAAGTTTAGATTATACATGATAAAATCAAATGGTATTTAACTTATAATATGACAGATGAGAATACACAAACATATGCATTCGCCTGTTACATAACATGCGTGTTACATGACATGCATCTGCTCAGCTCTCTCTCTCTCTCTCTCTCTCTCTCTCTCTCTCTCTCTCTCTCTCTCTCTCTCTGTATTCTTTCATATACACACGCTCACACACACACACACTAACACATCAACTCTCCCACTGTCTCACTCTCTAACACACAATCATACACACACACACACTCACTCTCTCAATCACACTCTCTCACACATACACGTACACATGAACGCATGCACGCACGCACACACTCCCTCACTCACTCTCACACATACACGTACGAATGCATGCACTGACACATTCCCCCACCATTTCTCGCTCAATCACTCTCTCCACACACACGCATGCACATACGCATTCACTCTCTCCCTCTCTCTGACACCCACTCTCTCTCTCTCTCTCTCTCTCTCTCTCTCTCTCTCTCTCTCTCTCTCTCTCTCTCCCACACGCACACACATATATAGTGAACAATTATAATGAACAATTATACTGAACAATTATACCAGTAAATGAATTATGGTGGCATATAGTCGGTATGGATTAAGTATTGAAAGAGTTTTCGTTATTGTTATTGTGAGTGAGTTATCTATGACTGTGTTATTGTGAGTGAGTGATCTATGACTGTGTTATTGTGAGTGAGTGATCTATGACTGTGTAAATGTAAGTGAGTAATCTATGAATGTGTCATTGTGAGTGAGTGATCTATGACTGTGTTATTGTGAGTGAGTGATCTATGACTGTGACATTGTAAGTGAGTGACCTATGACTGTGACATTGTAAGTGAGTGATCTATGACTGTGTTATTGTAAGTGAGTGATCTATGACTGTGTTATTGTGAGTGAGTGATCTATGACTGTGTCATTGTGAGTGAGTGATCTATGACTGTGATATTGTGAGTGAGTGATCTATGACAATGTTATTGTGAGTGAGTGATCTATGACTGTGTTATTGTGAGTGAATTATCTATGAATGTGTCATTGTGAGTGATTGATCTATGACTGTGTTATTGTGAGTGAGTTATCTATGACTGTGTCAATGTAAGTGAGTAATCTATGAATGTGTCATTGTGAGTGAGTGATCTATGACTGTGTTATTGTGAGTGAGTGATCTATGACTGTGACATTGTAAGTGAGTGACCTATGACTGTGACATTGTAAGTGAGTGATCTATGACTGTGTTATTGTAAGTGAGTGATCTATGACTGTGTTATTGTGAGTGAGTGATCTATGACTGTGTCATTGTGAGTGAGTGATCTATGACTGTGTTATTGTGAGTGAGTGATCTATGACAATGTTATTGTGAGTGATTGATCTATGACTGTGTTATTGTGAGTGAATGATCTATGAATGTGTTATTGTGAGTGATTGATCTATGACTGTGTTATTGTGAGTGAGTGATCTATGACTGTGTTATTGTGAGTGAGTGATCTATGACTGTGTTATTGTGAGTGAGTGATCTATGACAATGTTATTGTGAGTGAGTGATCTATGACTGTGTTATTGTGAGTGAGTGATCTATGACTGTGTTATTGTGAGTGAGTGATCTATGACAATGTTATTGTGAGTGAGTGATCTATGAATGTGTTATTGTGAGTGAGTGATCTATGACTGTGTTATTGTGAGTGAGTGATCTATGACTGTGTCAATATAAGTGAGTGATCTATGACTGTGTCAATGTAAGTGAGTGATCTATGACTGTGTTATTGTGAGTGAGTGATCTATGACTGTGTTAATGTAAGTGAGTGATCTATGACTGTGTCATTGTAAGTGAGTGATCTATGACTGTGTCAATGTAAGTGAGTGATCTATGACTGTGTCATTGTAAGTGAGTGATCTATGACTGTGATATTGTGAGTGAGTTATCTATGACTGTGTCAATGTGAGTGAGTGACACATGACTGTGTTATTGTGAGTGAGTTATCTATGACTGTGTCAATGTAAGTGAGTGATCTATGACTGTGTTATTGTGAGTGAGTGATCTATGACTGTGTTATTGTGAGTGAGTGATCTATGACTGTGTCAATGTAAGTGAGTTATCTATGAATGTGTCATTGTAAGTGAGTGACCTATGACTGTGTCAGTGTAAGTGAGTTATCTATGACTGTGTCAATGTAAGTAAGTGATCTATGACTGTGTTATTGTGAGTGAGTGATCTATGACTGTGTCAATGTAAGTGAGTGATCTATGACTGTGTCATTGTAAGTGAGTGATCTATGACTGTTTCAATGTAAGTGAGTGAACTATGACTGTGTCAATGTAAGTGAGTTATCTATGACTGTGTCATTGTGAGTGAGTGACATATGACTGTGTCAATATAAGTGAGTGACCTATGACTGTGTTATTGTGAGTGAGTTATCTATGACTGTGTTATTGTGAGTGAGTGACATATGACTGTGTCAATATAAGTGAGTGACCTATGACTGTGTCAATGTAAGTGAGTGACCAATGACTGTGTCAATGTAAGGGAGTTATCTATGACTGTGTCATTGTAAGTGAGTGATCTATGACTGTGTCATTGTAAGTGAGTGATCTATGACTGTGACATTGTATGTGAGTGATCTATGACTGTGTTATTTAAGTGAGTGATCTATGACTGTGTCATTGTAAGTGAGTGATCTATTACTGTGTTATTGTAAGTGCGTGGTCTATGACTGTGTTATTGTGAATGAGTGATCTATGACTGTGTTATTGTGAATGAGTGATCTATGACTGTGTTATTGTGAATGAGTGATCTATGACTGTGTTATTGTGAATGAGTGATCTATGACTGTGTTATTGTAAGTGAGTGATCTATGACTGTGTCAATATAAGTGAGTGATCTATGACTGTGTCAATGTAAGTGAGTGATCTATGTCTGTGTCAATGTAAGTGAGTGATCTATAACTGTGTCAATATAAGTGAGTGATCTATGACTGTGTCAATGTAAGTGAGTGATATATGACTGTGTCAATGTAAGTGAGTGATATATGACTGTGTCAATGTAAGTGAGTGATCTATGACTGTGTCATTGTGAGTGAGTGATCTATGGCTGTGTTATTGTGAGTGAGTGATCTATGACTGTGTCATTGTGATTGAGTTATCTATGACTGTGTTATTGTGAGTGACGTCTGACTGTGTCATTGTAAGTGATCTGTGATCGTGTCATTATGAGTGGTCTATGACTGTGCCATTTAAATTTGAATTATCTATGACAGTGTCATTATACGTGAGTGATCTGTGACAGTGTCATTGTAAGTGACTGATCTATTGCAGCGTCATTGTGAGTGACATATGAAAGTGTCACTGTGAGTGTTCTATGGCTGTGTCATTGTACGTAAGTGACCTATGACTGTGTAATTGTGAGTTAGTTATCTATGGCTGTGTCATTGTAAGTGAGAGACCTATGACTGTGTAATTGCAAGTAAGTGATTTGATAAATGACAGTGTCATTGTAAGTCAGTAATCTATGACTGTGTCATTGTAAGTGAGTGAACTATGACTGTGTCATTGCAAGTAAGTGATCTGATAAATGACAGTGTCATCACACGCGAGTTGTCTAATGCATGATGGTTGTATTACACGCGAGTTATCCTATTTATGACTCTTATCTTGCACATTAGAGATCTGTTATAGTTATATCACTCAACCTGAGCACCATACACGAATGTCCAAGCAACACGGCTACTGAGGCAGTAATTCCAGAACATTGTTAAATGTCACATCCAGGATCTAGGTTTGCTGTTCTCCACATGGACGACAAATTACTTCCCAAAGTTCACAACCATTTACACAGCTGAGAGGTCAAAGGTTATTTATGTTATAATCTAGCTCCTGTCTGTCTATTTGTCTATAGGACTGTCTGTCGGTCTGTCGGTGGGTGTTTTGGTCTATTTGTCTGTCGGTCTGTTGGTCTATTCAGCTGTAGAACTGTTCGCTTGCCGACCTGTTCGCCAGTCGGTGTGTTGGGCTGTTGGTCTGTGTGTCTGTTGGTGTCTTGGGCTGTGGGTGTGATGGTCTGTTGGTATGTGGGTTTGTTGGTCTGTTGGTCTGTGGGTGTGTTGGTCTGTTAGTGTGACGGTCTGTTGGTCTATTGGTGCGTTGGTCTGTTTGTCTGTTGGTCTGTGGGTGTGTTGGTCTGTTGATGTGTTGGTCTGTTGGTATGTGGGTGTGTTGGTCTGTGGGTATGTTGGTATGTTGGTCTGTTGGTCTATTGGTCTATGTGTGTGTCGGTCTGTTGGTCTGTTGGAATGGTGGTCTGTTAGTCTGTTGGTGTGTTGGTCTGTTTGTCTGTTGGTGTATTGTTCTGTTGGTATGTTGGTCTTTTGGTCCATTGGTCTGTGTGTATGTTGGTCTGTTGGTGTGTTGGTCTGTTGGTATGTTGGTCTGTTGATCTATTGGTGTGTTGTTCTGTTAGTCTGTTAATCTGTTGGTGTGTTGTTCTGTTGGTCTGTTAGTCTGTTGGTGTGTTGGTCTGTCGGTCTTTAAGTCTGTTGGTGTGTTGGTCTGTCGGTCTGTTGGTGTGTTGGTGTGTCTGTCTTTTAGTCTGCCGGTCTGTTCACCAAACAGTCTGTTAGTCCTTTCACCTGACGGCATATTTGTCTGTTCGCTTGTCTGGTCTGTCTGTCGCTATGTTTGCATATCGGTCTGTTGGTCTGTCTATATGTCCGTCTGTTCGCTTGTCTGGTCTGTCTGTCGCTATGTTTGCATATCGGTCTGTTGGTCTGTCTATATGTCCGTCTGTTCGACTATATGTCTGTTGGTTTGTCTACCTGTCTCTCCTCTACATGCAATGGCAAGCTATTTGAGTACGACATTGGTACAGACTACACACACACAATTAAAATAACCATTACACCACTGATCATTCTCTTGTCTTGTTCTGTGATATACTTCTCACAATCTATTATTAAGTCTTGTTCTGTGATATATTTCTCACAATATATTATTAAGTCGTCATGCAGAAATGATTTGTGCGCATGCCCAATGCATTTAGAATAGGTTTATTGGTGGTTGTTCTTTTTTTTAATGTTTTTTTTTTTGTTTGTTTGTTTGTTTGTTTAAGATCAAACTTATACCAGATGTATCAATGAAAGATTACCTGAATATAAGATGTGTGTATGAAATATTGTATGTTGAAGATCACAATACCAGATGTAGGCGATTGAGAAGAGTTATGGCCTCACGGCTCATCTCGATCAAGGTCTTCTTCCTGAGAGTCAATGTGGCTTCAGAAAAGACCGAGGAACTGTTGACATGAATTTCGCTGGAAAGCAGCTGCAAGAGAAATGTCAGGAACAGAACTGCGAAATGCTTTTGATACAGTCAGCAGAGAAGGACTTTGGAAGATTATGGAGAAATATGGCTGTCCACGAAAGTTTGTCCAAATAGTGCGGTTATTTCATGATGGTATGCAGGCAAGAGTTCAGGAAAATGGTGAACTGTCTGAGCCCTTTCCTGTCATCAATGGAGTGAAGCAATGCTGTGTCCTGGCACCAACACTGTTCTGTCTCCAGTTTTCAGCTATGCTGACGAATGCCTTCGAAAACAGGAAAACAACGACATTAGAAAAATCATCAATTACAGCATGGATGGAAAGTTGTTCAATCTCAAAAAGCTGAATTCTAAAACCAAAACTACCTGCGACACCGTCAGAGAGCTCCTGTTTGCTATGACTGCGCTCTATATGCCAGACAGTTGTTCACTGTGTTCAACAACCTCATCTACTAATTGTTGCAAATCCTGCTGATTGTCTGCAATCAATACTGTATCATCTGCATATCTAATGTTATTGATGTTTCGTCCGCCGATGATGATTCAATTATATCTTCTACATTTCTTAACATATTTTCACCGTATAGGGAAATAAATATCTGGAGACATTACACATCCCTGTCTCACACCTCACATATCCCTTTCATACTTAACAGACAGATAGTGTCCCACTTCATTATCAATCCTTATGGCAGCTTGTTGTTTGCAATATATGTTTTTTATAAGTCTAATGTCTTTCCCATCTATTTGTAGATCTGCAAGCATAACTGCCATGTTCACATGTCTTACTCTATCGAAAGCCTTTGTGTAGTCAATAAAGCAAAGATGTATATCCTTGTTTACTTCTACAGAACGTTCATTAACTGATCGCAGCAAATACACATCATATACTGTACCCTTACTTTCTACACACCCACATTCTTCTTCTCTTATTTCAGGTTGTATTTTCTTCCTCACTCTTTGCATCATAATTGGTAGCAAAATCTTCGTGATGTGATTCATTATACTAATTTTTTTATGCTGATCACATTCCAAGGCTCCTGATTTCTTTGGGATTACAATAAATGCAGAATTACATAATTCAGAAGGTATATGTCTGGTATCATATAATGTGTTCAGCAGTCTAGTGACTTGATCTATTTCATATTCCTCTAAAGAATTAATAATTCCTGTTGTGATGTTATCTGAACCGGGGATCTTGGCAGCTTTCATATGTTTAAGAACATTCCCAACCCGAACCTCCATTTTCAAAATTGGCGGACTTCATTATTAATTCGAATATCGTACTGTTCATCTCTGTTATCATCATAAAGGTTTTTTACATAATCTGACCATATATGTAGAATCTGATGTGTTACTATTAGGATTTTGCCATATGTTGTTTTAAGACAGCCTGCACATGTCATT
The DNA here is from genome assembly GCA_014155875.1 of Cepaea nemoralis. Taxonomy (NCBI): domain Eukaryota; kingdom Metazoa; phylum Mollusca; class Gastropoda; order Stylommatophora; family Helicidae; genus Cepaea; species Cepaea nemoralis. The sequence goes on from JACEFZ010023489.1 coordinate 103,629, forward strand.
ATCATCAAGTGCCGTGCCGGCTGGCGTAGGCGTTCATGGCTCTCCATAGATCTCGGTCTTTGGTTTTCTGGATCAACTCTGGTGCTGATATTCCTCCATGCCACCGTCTCAATCCATCCAGCATCACTTCTCTTGGTCTACCTCTGCCTCTCTTCCCCTCGATCTTTCCAGTTGTTACGATGTTCTCCAATGCCTCTCTTCTCATCACGTGACCGAAGAAAGATGTTTGTCTCTGTCTTATTGTTGTATATAATGTTCTAGTTTCATTAGCCTGTTTCAGGCAGTCGTCGTTAGTTACTCTGGCAGTCCAAGGAATTCGCAACATTCGTCTCAGGAACCACATCTCTGTTGCTTCTAATTTCTTCTTAATTTGTTCATTTACGTTCCAAGATTCCCTGCCATACAGCAAAACTGGTTCTACATATCATTTCAGCACTCTCTTTCTTACATTCAGTGATAGTGACTTATTGCAGAAGATACTCTTCATTTTCTGAAAAGCGGCTTTTGTCTGCCCTATTCTACTCCTAATCTCTGTTGTACATCTTCCATCTGATGTTATAAATGCCCCTAGGTATCTAAAATTATCAACTTGGTTAAGGATTTTCCCTTCTATTTCTATGTCACATTTTCGTGTCACCATTTTCTTTGATATTACCATTGTTACTGTTTTCTTGATATTCAAGGAGAGTCCTTTCCTTGCACTCTCTGTTACTACAACGTCTAATAATTGTTGTAGGTCTGTTGAATTATCCGCCACCAATACTGTGTCATCTGCTTAGCGTATATTATTTATATTATAACCTCCAACTAGTATTCCTGGTATCTCTTTGATCTCTCTCATTATTACTTCGCTATATAGGGAGAAAAGATCTGGTGACAAGACACACCCTTGTCGTACTCCTAGCTTTATCTGTTCGTAACTACCCTCTTTATTTCCCATTTTAATTGCTGCTACTTGATTCCAGTAAACATTCTTTATTATTCTTAAATCTTTTCCATCAATGTTGATATCTTCAAACATTTTAATCAGTTCATCATGTTATACTTTATCAAATGCCTTAGTATAATCTATGAAGCACAAATATATGTCTCTCTGTTTCTCTATTGACCTTTCTATTAGTGTCCGTAATGTATAAATTGCATTGTTTGTGCCCTTTCCTTCCACAAATCCATACTGTTCTTCACTAATTTCCATTTGTATTTTCTTTTTGATTCTTCTCATTATGATTCTGAGTAGAAGCTTAGTGATATGGTTTATAAGGTTAATTGTACGAAAATCTTCACAATCAATTGTTCTGGTCTTTTTGGTATAGCTATAAATAAAGATTTCAGCATATCACTGGGTAAATATCCACTGCTGTAAATATCATTCAACATTTTGGTTAATATATCTACTCCAAATTCTCCCAATACTTCTAATTCTTCTATTGTGATTTCATCTGGCCCAGCTGTTTTTCCTTTCTTCATACGTTTCATAGCGTCAGCGACTTCTTCTTTCAGAATAGGTGGACCTTCTAAGTTACTATCTTCTGTTAATTCTCCCCTTTCTCCTTCATATAATTCTCTTATATACTCATTCCACCTCTTCATTATAGCATCTTCCTCTAATATTATCTTTCCTGTTTTTGATTTCAAACACCCTGTATTTATTCTTATTTTTCTTCCTGTAAGCTCACTGATTTGTCTGTGCATATTGTTTGTATCTTTAATGGAATTTAATTCACAGTTCCAAGATGGCGGTGTAAACCGCGTCGCTCGATTCGGAGATTAATTATGTGTTCTGTGCGTGTTTCTTAACATCAATTTGTTCAAATAAGGATGAACCTACGACAGGTCCAGCAAGCCGGTAGGGAATTTATTTGTTCAAGAACTATTGCTCGAGAATTATGGAGGAAATTGAGAGAAAAACGCAGCTCTATCAGCGTTCACGCCGGAAACTACACACCGAAGCGACACAACAAGCGACTAACGACGACAACTGCTAAATTTCGACACACTTCAAATAGAAAAGAGATTTTTGCAACTTGGAATGTTACAGGTCTAGGATATAAGGAACCAGCTCTCGTAGAGTTTATGAAACAATCAAATATTCAATTATTAGGACTCGCAGACACTAGGAAAAAGGGGCAGAACACGAAACAAACACACGAAGGTTACGTCCTTATATGGAGTGGCGTCGACCAGCGAGCTACAGCTAAACATGGAGTGGGTTTTTTGTTGCATCCAGACAAAGCGAAAGCAATTATCAACACTAAATTTATATCAGAAAGGATAATACTAGTACAGATCAAAGAAGGAAATAGAACAACAACTTTTATACAAACATACGCCCCATGTAATGACACTTACAGCGACGAAGACAAAGACGAATATTTTGATAAACTTGCAGACACGTTAAATAATGTCAAGGAGACAGATGAACTAGTTGTGATGGGTGATTTTAACGGACGAATAGGCACACGAAGAACACCGTGGGAGGATTGCATGGGGCCATTCAGCGACACAGAGACTGATTGTAACAGCAATGGTCAACATCTACTCAACATATGTTCGGAACATGGACTAATAATAACAAATAGTTTTTTTCAACATCGTCGTAGCCACACCAAAACCTGGTATAAATGGAATGACATAAACCAAGCATCCCAAATTGACTTTATTCTAATTAGGAAATCAGACAGAAGGCTACTATTAGATTCAAGAGCACTCCCAAATACAGATGTTGATACTGATCACAAGCCAGTCATAATAAAGAAGATTTCACCACACAGGAAAATAAGAAACAAAAAGGTAACAACACATATCATCAATTATAGGAGGCTGCAGGAAAATACGGTTAAAGACGACTTCAATCAAGAAATCCAAAACCTACATAAGAACATCCCTGATGTCCACTCAAGCGTAGATAAGGAATGGACATGTTTCAAGGCTGCCATGCTCGACACACTGAAAAATAAATGTGGAACAAAGAAAGTAGGGCAGGACAAAAGATTCAGAACAGCCTGGTGGAACAACGAAGTTAAAGATAGCATATTCAAAAAGAAGGTAGCATTCAAAAAGTGGATCACAACTAAATCTGAACAGGACTATATTACTTATAGAATAGCACGACGTAAAGCCAAACGAACAATTAGAGCATCTAAAGATGAATCCTGGAGAATATACGGTGAACAGATGGCGACCCTTAGCAAAGACTGCCCAAGAGAATTTTATAAACGTGTCACCACAATTAGAAACAGAGATGCATGTTACAACCCAACCACCATCATAAACAGCAAAAGAGGTATGCCAATATTTAATCCACAACAAAGACTAGCAAGGTGGGCAGAATACTTTCAAGAACTACTTAACCCCACAGATAACATAGGAAACCTCACTTTTGTGCCTAAATGCCAGGGACAACAATAACCAAATTTCATACCTGCAGAAGTCAAAGCTGTTATACAGAAAAGCCCTAAAAACAAATCACCAGGTCCAGATGGAATAACCACAGAAGCTATTCAGGCCTGTGGGGAAACAGGAGTTAAATGGCTCACAAGACTTTTTAATATAGCATGGGAAGAAAGAAAAGTCCCAGATGATTGGCAACAGGCAATAATATTACCAATATGGAAAAAGAAAGGCAATATGAGAGAGTGCGAAACATACAGAGGTATATCACTCCTGAGCCATATAGGGAAAATGTATGCAAAACTTTTGGAACAAAGAGCTAGACCAATAGTTGAACAACAGTTAAGCAAAGCACAATTCGGTTTTCGGAAAGGTAAAAGTTGCACTGATGCATTATTTACACTTAGACAAATTTGTGAAAAAACTATTGAATATAGTGACCAGCAGAATATTGTGTTTGTAGATCAGGAAAAGGCTTTTGATAGAGTAGACAGATACAAATTATGGACCATCCTTGAAGACTATGGGATAGAAGGCCAACTGCTAGAAAACATCATAGCCATGTACCACTCGAGCCAAAGTGCAGTAAGAACACAGGAAGGTATATCAGACATGCTCACAGTCAATACAGGAGTGAGGCAGGGATGTGTGCTCTCTCCCCTGCTATTCAATATCTACATGGACAGAATTTCCAAAGAAGCAAGTCTCGACAGACCAGATTCAGAAAATTTAGAACTCTTTACTCCAGATGAAACAACTGACCCACAGGGAATAAATGAACTTCTATTTGCAGATGATCAGTGCCTGTTTTACAGCGACGAGGGCAGACTACAAAATCATATTACTAATCTGAGTTCAACCTGCAGCAGATACAATATGAGTATAAACACAGCCAAAACCGAAGTAATGCAAGTTAGCAGATCGCCAGGCCCACTAAGTATACAGATAAATAACACACCTCTGAAACAAGTTAAAGAATTCAAATACCTTGGAAGTATGATCACAGAAGATGGCAGATTAGACAGAGAAATTGAAATCAGATGTCAAAAAGCTAGTGCACTTACATATCAACTGTCACCCTTACTGAAACATCCAAACATACCCATGTCCGCAAAACGACAGATAATAAACAGCATATTCACACCAACCCTTCTACCAATCTCAAACCTGGACTTTATCCAAATTACACCTTCGCAAAATCAACACCTGCGAAATGAGATGCCTGAGGAGAGCTGCCAACTTAACAATCCGAGACCGAGTAAGAAATGTTACTATCAGACAGACTGTGGGATCAACACCTTGTGCCACATTTATTGAAAGACAGAAGATCAAGTGGTTTGGCCATGTTGTTAGAATGCAACATCAGCAACTACCATCACTGGCCTTACATCAAAGATCATCTGCGACGAGACCACGAGGACGTCCAAGAAGAAAATGGATTGACGACATCAGAGACATTGTACAACCACACGGAATGACACTATCCAGTGCCGCCCACCGGGCGCTGGAACGCAAATTATTCCTCCCCACGACGCTTGACGGCAGAAGTGGAAGATGATGATGATGAATTCAATTTTTTTGCATTGCTCGTTTAACCAACTTTCTTTAGCCTTCCCACATTTATCTTTTATTTCTGTATTTATCTTAGCGTATTCTTGTTTGTCATTTTTACTCTGTTTTCTTTTGTCCATCAGTTTTAAGATATCTTCATTCATCCATTTTTTCTTAGCTATTTTGCCTCTCTCCGGTAATACTTCTTTGCTAGTTTGATGAATGGAGTCCCTTAACATTTCCCAATGTTCATCTATACTCTGTATTTTAGTTATTGCATTGTACCTATTTTTCACAGTCACTCTGTATTGTTCTTGCATTTCTTTATCTATTTTCAGAACCTCTTTATTAAGTCTCATGTTCTTAATCATTTTTTTCCCTCTCTTTAATCTTACTTTTATTTGTCCACATAGTGGTACATGATCACTATTACAGTCAGCACCAGGCATTGTCTTTACATTAATTAAAGCATTTCTGAATCTTTTATTAATTAGTATGTAGTCAATTTGGTTGCGTGTTTTCTTATCAGGGCTTATCCATGTGTACAGTCGTCTGTTATGGTGTTTAAACCATGTGTTTCCAATTATCATCTCATTGATATTTGCCCATTCTATTAGCTTTTCCCCTCTTTCATTTCTTGTACCTAAACCATAATTCCCCACTACATCTTCCATTTTTCCCTTTCCTACGTTTGCATTAAAATCACCAAGTATTATTTTTATTTCTTGTGATCCAATTTGAGCCATCGCCATTTCTATTTCGTCGTAAAAGTGTTGTATTTCTTCATCACTACTGCTTGCTGTTGGTACATATACTTGTATAATATTTATGTCTATTGGTTTGCCTTTGATTTTTACCATAATAACTCTATCTGAAATACACCAGTATCTATTAATTGACTTGGCTGTTTTTTCGTCTAATATTATTCCTACACCTTTTTCATGTGTATCCCCTCCAGAATAAATTATTGTATGATTGTCAGCTATAATTTTGCCCGATCCCTTCCATCTCATCTCACTAACGCCTAGTATATTCATTTTCATGCTATCCATCTCTCCTAGAACATTGGTCAACTTTCCTAGCTCATTTAATGTCCTAACATTCCATGTTCCTACTCTAAATTCATTTATTTTAGTTATGATTTTGCCATCAGTAGCTGGATGACGGTCTGGTGTCACCTGTGGCTCCTGACTGTCCCTACCGACGAGGATGCCCTAAGACAGCCATTAACGTCCTTCACTAACTTTGATTTATGTTTTGCCATGAAGTCTTGGGAAGATAATGTGGTGGTTTCCCCTTGCCTTCCACATCCACATGGTGGTCTTTTACCTCTGCCTTTGACAGCCATTTCCGACTGTAAGGACAAGTGAGTGCCCTGCCCTGCTCAGCTGCAGAGTTGTCCACTTATACCGGTGGATACTCGGAACATGACACAGACACTGCACATGTACTTGTTCTTTTATTAGTAATTTCCTGAATTCTTTTGTGCATTGACATGGTAATTTGACTGTCGTGTTTTTTTTTCAAATTTCTATGCTATCTTTCTCATAGCATGCTTCTTTTGTCCCCTTACATAATATTCTGACTTGTCTGTGAATTTTCTCATATTTGGCAGGATTAATTTTGTTGAGTCTTCTTGTTTCTATCCAGTCACATGGTGAAACTGTTTATACTTCACTGACAGATCTAGTCACATAGTGATACTGTTAACACCTCACAGACTGATCCAGTCACACAGTGACATTATATATATACATCACAGACTGATCTAGTCACACAGTGACATTATATATACCTTACTGACAGATCCAGTCACATAATGACACTGTTTATACCTCTCAGACAGATCCAGTCACATAGTGACACTGTTTATATCTCACAGACAGATCCAGTCACACAGTGACATTATATATATACATCACAGACTGATCTAGTCACACAGTGACATTATATATATACATCACAGACTGATCTAGTGACACAGTGACATTATATATACCTTACTGACAGAACCAGTCACATAATGACACTGTTTATACCTCTCAGACAGATCCAGTCACATAGTGACACTGTTTATATCTCACAGACAGATCCAGTCACATAATGACTCTGTTTATACCCCACGAACAGATCCAGTCACATAGTGACACTGTTTATATCTCACAGACAGATCCAGTCACATAGTGACTCTGTTTATACCTAACAGAATGAACTACATTGTAACAATGCTTATACCTCACAGAGAAAATCAATCACATAGTGGCACCATTTATAATTCACAGAGAAACCAGTCACATTGTCTCATCTTATCTCATCAAAATAAAGTTTGTTCATTCGTTTGTTCATCTCATTTTGCTCCTCTTGTATCTTGTGGTGTCCAAGTGAAGCATAATCAACGGGAAAGTGCTCGCTTATGGGCTTCATGTACCGATATTTCCATGGATTCACATTGTGGCATAGTTTATATCTCTTAGTCACGTGGTGACTTTCTTTATATCTCACAGAGAGAACCAGTCGCATCGAGGTTCTGTTTATACCTCAAACACAGATACTGTCATATAGTGACAATGTTTATAACTCGCAAACAGAACAAGTCACATTGTGACATTGTTAATACCTCATAGGAAGAATAAGTCACATTGTGACAGTGCTTATACTTTATAGACAGAACAAGTCACATTGTGACAGTGCTTATACTTCATAGACAGAATCATTCACATTGTGACAGTGCTTATACTTCATAGACAGAATCATTCACATTGTGACAGTGCTTATACTTCATAGACAGAATCATTCACATTGTGGCAGTGCTTATACTTCATAGACAGAACAAGTCACATTGTGACAGTGCTTATACTTCATAGACAGAATCATTCACATTGTGACAGTGCTTATACTTCATAGACAGAACAAGTCACATTGTGACAGTGCTTATACTTCATAGACAGAATCATTCACATAGTGGCAGTGCTTATACTTCATAGACAGAATCATTCACATAGTGACAGTGCTTATACTTCATAGACAGAATCATTCACATAGTGGCAGTGCTTATACTTCATAGACAGAATCATTCACATAGTGACAGTGCTTATACTTCATAGACAGAATCATTCACATAGTGGCAGTGCTTATACTTCATAGGCAGAATCAGTCATATACAGACAATGTTCATACCCCATAGTCAGAAACATTCACATAGTGGCAATGTTTATAACTCACAGAGTTACATAAATCAACAGTGATTGTTGTTAATACCTAAACAATGTAAAGAAATCACAATTTGCAAAGTTCATAAATCATATATTTGAAGACATTAACTGTGTTAATGTTAATACCCCAAGCACTTTGAAATAATCAATAGTAATCAACCTTTATAACTCACATAGTTAATGAAATCAATAGCACAATGTTTATAACTCTCAAAGTTAAGGAAATCGACAGTAACAATGTTTATACCTAACAGAGTTAAAAAAATCTAATGTGACAATGCTTATAATTAACAGTGTTAGAGAAATTCAAAACAATGTTTTCCCGTAGTGAATTTGAATAACGAAGACACAAACAATAGATTGCACGATTTATTGCCTGGCATATTTCGCTGCATCTCGTCAGGTACATACTGCAGAACTCACACAACTTACGTGAAATTAACTAGATAAATCCTTCAAGTTGAAATATACACAATTTCGCACAGTAATGTCGATTGTCTACCACGGTAATTTTAAGCTGACTAACATGTGAGTCAGCTTAAATTACCGTGGTAGACAATCGACATTACTGTGCGAAATTGTGTATATTTCAACTTGAAGGATTTATCTAGTTAATTTCACGTAAGTTGTGTGAGTTCTGCAGTATGTACCTGACGAGATGCAGCGAAATATGCCAGGCAATAAATCGTGCAATCTATTGTTAGTGTTAGAGAAATCAATAAAGATAAACGTTAATACCTCATAGATCAAAAACAAAAACAATAGTGACATGGTTTATTACTTATATAATTAAAGAAATCAATACATTTCTTTAATGTTCAAATTAAACATTTGAATTTTTGAAATTTTTTGAAAAAAGACACTGTTAATACCTAACACAGTTACAACAATCAATAGTGTAAAAAGATTCACATATTTAAATAAATCAATAGTGACAATTTTAATACCCCCCATAGGTAAATAAATCACTAATGATAATGTTTATAAATCACACAGTTAAAAAGATCAGTAGTGACAATGTTTATAACTCACAGAGTTAAAGATATCAATGGTGACAACTTTAATACGACACAGAGTTAAACAAATCACTCATTCATTCAGTAGCATGTCCTTTGCAGAACCTCGCTGCCATAACAACCTTCCGGAAAACCTCTCGATCATAAGTAAGATGTCCCGTGTCTGATACACCTATCTGGAGATCATCCGCCACATCCTGCACCCATCTTCTCTTTGGCCTTCCTCTTCTTCTCTTCCCAGGCATATACCCTTCCATTATTGTTCTCTCCAAACCGTCGTGACGTTTCAAGTGACCACAATATTTCAATTTTCTTTGTTTTATCGTCTTTAATAGCCAACCTTCTTCAATATTCAATTCTTGAAGTATGGATGCATTTGTTCTTTTCTTTACCCAAGATATTCTTAGAACTCGTCTATAACAATTATGTTCAAAGGCATTTATGCGCTGTTCAGCTTGTTTAGTAAGTGTCCATGTCTCACAGGCGTATGTTGCAATGGGAAAGATACATGCTCTTAAAAATCAAATTTTTGTAGTTCTGTCTGTTTCACTCCATAATTTATTCAGTTGTTTTAGTCTTTGAAGAGCAATTGGTAGTCGCTGTTTAATTTCTGTCATTGTGTCACTATTGTTGGTAATCAGTGACCCAAGATATTCAAAATTTTCCACCACCTCCAATTTTTCCCCATTAACGTATTTTTCTTTCTCCATTGCAGTTTTGTCTGTATGTATGCATTATCTTTGTTTTTGCTATGTTAAGATATAAGTTGTGATTTTCACTATTCAATTGGGTTGAGGCTATGAGGTTTTCTATGCCATTCTGTGTTGTGGATAGTAATACTGTATCATCAGCATATCGAATCTCTGGTATGTCATGACCACCGATATTCAGGGCTTCATATAGCTCCCTGTTTATATCATCTCTTACATTTCTCATTATATTTTCGGCTTACAGTTTAAACAAATAGGGTAACAGCACACAGCCCTGCCGGACTCCTTGTTTAATGTCAAACCAATCTGATGTCTCGCCATCTATTCTAACTGCTGCTTGTTGGTCTAGACTCTAGATAGAGCATTTTTATGAGTTGTACTACATGTGATGGAAAGCCCATATTCCTCATGATTTCCCAAAGTTTCTGATGTTGTACACAGTCAAATGCCTTTGAATAATCCACAAAACATGAGAATAGGTTTATATTAAATTCTCTGCACTTCTCTATTATTAATCGCATGTTGATTATGTGATCTCTTGTTCCTCTTCCTTGTCTAAATCTAGCTTGAACCACGTTAATCTCTTCTCCCATTTTCTTACGAAGTCTTCCCATTATGACTTTTAGTAGAATTTTACTTGCATGACTGATCAGGGCAACAGTTCTATAGTTGGTGCATAATTTCAGGTTGCCCTTTCTTGGTATTGGAATGAAGATAGTTCTCTTCCAATCTTTTGGCCATATACCATATTTCCAAATCTTTTTACATAATGCATGATATATGTGTATGCTTTCTTCTCCTCCCGCTTTAATTAGTTCAGCTGGTATCTCATCACATCCAGGTGATTTACCATTCTTCAGGTTCCTTATAGCCCAAGCAATTTCATCTAATGAGGGTTCAGGTTCTGTCTCTGCTGTCATTGGCTCATGTATCTCATTCATATCCTCACTGTCACTCATATCATACATTCCACTGCAGTACTCCTGCCATCTTTCTAGAATTTGCCTAGATTCTGTTAAGGTATTTCCCATCTTGTCACAGATAACATTCACTTGAGGTTGAACATTTCTTGTCAATACCTTCATTTCTTTGAACATTTCATAATCTCTTGCAGTCTTATGACATTGCTCTATTCTGGTACAGCAATCTTGTATGTATTGATTTTTGTCCTTTCTTATGTTCTTTCTTATTTCTCGAGTTAAAGATTTATACTTCACCCTGCTGTTATCGGATTCATCTCCTTTCTTTTTCAGCTCCCTTCGTTGTTTTATTAATTCTAACGTTTCTGATGTAATACATGGCTTAAGTTGCTTTTTCTTGGTCTGAATTAAATCTGTGGCTGCAGTTATCAAGATATCTCTAGCTTGTACTGTCAGTTCATTAGGTGTCATTTCCTCTTGTACAGACATCAAGACCCCAAAGCGATTCCCAACTTCTATGTTGTATGCATCTGGTATTTTTGTGAGATCAAAACGAAGTGGCCTTGGTCCTCAAGTAAGCATTTTGAGTTTTAATTTCAGAACTGCTTCTAATAACTGATGATCTGTATCACAGTCTGCACTTCGTAGGGTTTTTGCAGATGTTATGCTTGATCTCCATCTTCTTTGTATTAAAATATAATCTATCTGATTTTTGGTAATACTGTCCTGAGACTTCCATGTGAAGAGTCTTCTTGGATGTTGTTTAAAAAGCGTGTTAGCTATCGTGAATTCATTTTCTGTGCAAAATTCAATTAATTTGTCACCTGCATCATTTCTATTTCCCAATCCACATTTTCCTAAAACGTGTCTCTCATTTTCAGCTCTTCCTGCACCTACTTTTGCATTAAAATCTCCCATTATTATTGCTATATCATTATGTCCAATCTTATGTAATGTGTCTTGCAGTGTGTTGTAAAAATCTTCAATTTCGTCCTACTCTGCTGTTGAAGTAGGTGCATATATCTGTATGAGAGTTGTGTTTTTTGGACGGCCTTTAAGTCTAATAGTGAGGATTCTATCACTAACTGGATTATATCCCATTAAAGCTTTTGCAGTTGTCTTATCTAAACAAAATGCCACTCCACTCTGGCCTCCGACGTCTCTACCAGAATAAATTAAAAGACTTCCATTTTCAGTTGTAAAATGTCCCTTGCCGCTCCATCGATGTTCACTAATTCCTAAAATTTGTATGTTTGACCTCTCAATCTCATCACAAACTACTTTAAGCTTTCCCTCATACAGACATCTCACATTCCACGTTGCTATTCTCACTCTGTTTCTTAGTCTGACACAGGGGATTTCCTTGGTAACACAGTCAGGATTAACTCCGTCATCACGATTACTAGAACTGGCCACTGTGTCACACTCTACCCCAGTGTTATCTGATCTGCCTGGCCTGGGGGTCTCGCCACCAGATCTCTTTCTTATTATGTTTTCTTTCATGGTTGCTATGGTTTCTTGGTACGTTTTGCAGAAGGTAGTTTGAAACAAATCACTAATGACAATAATTATAACTTACACATTTAAACAAATCAAGAGTGACAAAGCCAATAGCTCACAAAGTTAAAGACAGCAACGGTGACAAATGTAACTAATACCTAACAGAGTGACAATGTTTATAACTTGCAGAGGTAAACGAATCACTACTGACAATGTTTGTAACTCATAAACTTAAAGTAATCATTAGTGGCAATGTTTATAACTCACAGAGCTAAAGAAATCACTAGTGACAACTGTGTATAACACACAGAAGTAAAGAGATCATTAGTGACAATGTATTTAACTCACAAAGGTAATGTAATGACAATGTTTATAACTAACAGGTTAAAAAAAGTCAGTGATGACAATAGGTTAAGTTTAAAAAAAGTGGGCACCTAATGTCTGTATTACGTTGGGCAATGTCTGTATTACGTTGTCTGTAATACTTTGTCTGTATTACGTTGTCTGCATTACGTTGTCTGTATTACGTTGGGCAAGCTAGTGTTCAAAAGTTATATTCTCTGACGCTTCTTTCTGCAGGACTGCTGGTTGGAGCTGGCGTGGCTGTCTACCCCAACGGCTGGAATTCAACTCAAGTCGTGCAAGCCTGTGGACACAGATCAGATACCTATCAACTAGGTCAGTTACCCGAAAACGACAACTATCAACTATGTCAGTTACATGAATCATGACAACTATCAACTATGTCAGTTACATGAATCATGACAACTATCAACTATGTCAGTTACCCGAATAACGACAACTATCAACTAGGTCAGTTACCCGAATAACGACAATTATCAACTAGGTCAGTTACCCGAATAACGACAACTATCAACTAGGTCAGTTACTTGAATAACGACAATTATCAACTAGGTCAGTTACCCGAATAACGACAACTATCAACTATGTCAGTTACATGAATCGTGACAACTATCAACTAGGTCAGTTACATGAATCATGACAAATATCAACTATGTCAGTTACATGAATCATGACAACTACCAACTAGGTCAGTTACATGAATCATGACAACTATCAACTATGTCAGTTACATGAATCATGACAACTATCAACTAGGTCAGTTACATGAATCAGTACAACTATCAACTATGTCAGTTACATGAATCATGACAACTACCAACTAGGTCAGTTACATGAATCATGACAACTATCAACTATGTCAGTTACATGAATCATGACAACTATCAACTATGTCAGTTACATGAATCATGACAACTATCAACTATGTCAGTTACATGAATCATGACAACTATCAACTATGTCAGTTACATGAATCATGACAACTATCAACTAGGTCAGTTACATGAATCATGACAACTATCAACTATGTCAGTTACATGAATCATGACAACTATCAACTATGTCATTTACATGAATCATGACAACTATCAACTATGTCATTTACATGAATCATGACAACTATCAACTAGGTCAGTTACATGAATCATGACAACTATCAACTATGTCATTTACATGAATCATGACAACTATCAACTAGGTCAGTTATATGAATCATGACAACTATCAATTAGGTCAGTTACATGAATCATGACAACTATCAACTAGGTCAGTTACATGAATCATGACAACTATCAACTAGGTCAGTTACATGAATCATGACAACTATCAACTATGTCAGTTACATGAATCATGACAACTATCAACTATGTCAGTTACATGAATCATGACAACTATCAACTAGGTCAGTTACATGAATCATGACAACTATCACCTAGGTCAGTTACATGAATCATGACAACTATCAACTAGGTCAGTTACATGAATCATGACAACTATCAACTATGTCAGTTACATGAATCATGACAACTACCAACTATGTCAGTTACATGAATCATGACAACTATCAACTAAGTCAGTTACATGAATCATGACAACTATCAACTAGGTCAGTTACTTGAATCATGACAAATATCAACTATGTCAGTTACATGAATCATGACAACTAACAACTAGGTCAGTTACATGAATCATGACAACTATCAACTATGTCAGTTACTTGAATCATGACAACTATCAACTACGTCAGTTACATGAATCATGACAACTACCAACTATGTCAGTTACATGAATCATGACAACTATCAACTATGTCAGTTACATGAATCATGACAACTAATCAACTAGGTCAGTTACATGAATCATGACAAATATCAACTAGGTCAGTTACCCGAATAACGACAACTATCAACTAGGTCAGTTACCCGAATAACGACAACTATCATCTAGGTTAGTTACATGAATAACAACATATATCATCTAGATCAGTTACATGAATAACGACATCTATCAACTAGATCAGTTACAAGAATAACGACATCTATCAACTAGATCAGTTACATGAATAACGACAACTATCAACTATGTCAGTTACATGAATCATGACAACTATCAACTAGGTCAGTTACATGAATCATGACAACTATCAACTATGTCAGTTACATGAATCATGACAACTAACAACTAGGTCAGTTTCATGAATCATGACAACTATCAACTATGTCAGTTACATGAATCATGACAACTATCAACTATGTCAGTTACATGAATCATGACAACTACCAACTATGTCAGTTACATGAATCATGACAACTATCAACTATGTCAGTTACATGAATCATGACAACTATCAACTAGGTCAGTTACATGAATCATGACAACTACCAACTAGGTCAGTTACATGAATCATGACAACTATCAACTATGTCAGTTACATGAATCATGACAACTATCAACTATGTCAGTTACATGAATCATGACAATTATCAACTATGTCAGTTACATGAATCATGACAACTATCAACTATGTCAATTACATGAATCATGACAACTATCAACTATGTCAGTTACATGAATCATGACAACTATCAACTATGTCAGTTACATGAATCATGACAACTACCAACTATGTAAGTTACATGAATCATGACAACTATCAACTATGTCAGTTACATGAATCATGACAACTATCAACTAGGTCAGTTACTTGAATCATGACAAATATCAACTATGTCAGTTACATGAATCATGACAACTACCAACTAGGTGAGTTACATGAATCATGACAACTATCAACTAGGTCAGTTACATGAATCATGACAACTATCAACTATGTCAGTTACATGAATCATGACAACTACCAACTATGTCAGTTATATGAATCATGACAACTACCAACTAAGTCAGTAACTTGAATCATGACAATTATCAACTAGGTCAGTTACATGAATCATGACAACTATCAACTATGTCAGTTACATGAATCATGACAACTATCAACTATGTCAGTTACATGAATTATAACAACTACCAACTATGTCAGTTACATGAATCATGACAACTATCAACGATGTCAGTAACATGAATCATGACAACTACCAACTAGGTCAGTTACATAAATCATGACAAATATCAACTAGGTCAGTTACATGAATCATGACAACTATCAACTATGTCAGTTACATGAATCATGACAACTATCAACTATGTCAGTTACATGAATCATGATAACTATCAACTAGGTCAGTTACATGAATCATGACAACTATCAACTATGTCAGTTACTTGAATCATGACAAATATCAACTATGTCAGATACATGAATCATGACAACTACCACCTAGGTCAGTTACATGAATCATGACAACTATCAACTATGTCAGTTACATGAATCATGACATCTATCAACTAGGTCAGTTACATGAATCATGACAACTATCAACTATGTCAGTTACATGAATCATGACAACTAACAACTAGGTCAGTTTCATGATTCATGACAACTATCAACTATGTCAGTTACATGAATCATGACAACTATCAACTATGTCAGTTACATGAATCATGACAACTACCAACTATGTCAGTTACATGAATCATGACAACTATCAACTATGTCAGTTACATGAATCATGACAACTATCAACTAGGTCAGTTACATGAATCATGACAACTACCAACTAGGTCAGTTACATGAATCATGACAACTATCAACTATGTCAGTTACATGAATCATGACAACTATCAACTATGTCAGTTACATGAATCATGACAATTATCAACTATGTCAGTTACATGAATCATGACAACTATCAACTATGTCAATTACATGAATCATGACAACTATCAACTATGTCAGTTACATGAATCATGACAACTATCAACTATGTCAGTTACATGAATCATGACAACTACCAACTATGTCAGTTACATGAATCATGACAACTACCAACTAGGTCAGTTACATGAATCATGACAAATATCAACTAGGTCAGTTACATGAATCATGACAACTATCAACTATGTCAGTTACATGAATCATGACAACTATCAACTAGGTCAGTTACATGAATCATGACAAATATCAACTAGGTCAGTTACATGAATCATGACAACTATCAACTATGTCAGTTACATGAATTATAACAACTACCAACTATGTCAGTTACATGAATCATGACAACTATCAACTATGTCAGTTACATGAATCATGATAACTATCAACTAGGTCAGTTACATGAATCATGACAACTATCAACTATGTAAGTTACATGAATCATGACAACTATCAACTATGTCAGTTACATGAATCATGACAACTATCAACTAGGTCAGTTACTTGAATCATGACAAATATCAACTATGTCAGTTACATGAATCATGACAACTACCACCTAGGTGAGTTACATGAATCATGACAACTATCAACTAGGTCAGTTACATGAATCATGACAACTATCAACTATGTCAGTTACATGAATCATGACAACTACCAACTATGTCAGTTACATGAATCATGACAACTACCACCTAGGTGAGTTACATGAATCATGACAACTATCAACTAGGTCAGTTACATGAATCATGACAACTATCAACTAGGTCAGTTACTTGAATCATGACAAATATCAACTATGTCAGTTACATGAATCATGACAACTACCAACTAGGTGAGTTACATGAATCATGACAACTATCAACTAGGTCAGTTACATGAATCATGACAACTATCAACTATGTCAGTTACATGAATCATGACAACTACCAACTATGTCAGTTACATGAATCATGACAACTACCAACTAGGTCAGTTACATGAATCATGACAAATATCAACTAGGTCAGTTACATGAATCATGACAACTATCAACTATGTCAGTTACATGAATCATGACAACTACCAACTAGGTCAGTTACATGAATCATGACAAATATCAACTAGGTCAGTTACATGAATCATGACAACTATCAACTATGTCAGTTACATGAATTATAACAACTACCAACTATGTCAGTTACATGAATCATGACAACTATCAACTATGTCAGTTACATGAATCATGATAACTATCAACTAGGTCAGTTACATGAATCATGACAACTACCAACTATGTAAGTTACATGAATCATGACAACTATCAACTATGTCAGTTACATGAATCATGACAACTATCAACTAGGTCAGTTACTTGAATCATGACAAATATCAACTATGTCAGTTACATGAATCATGACAACTACCACCTAGGTGAGTTACATGAATCATGACAACTATCAACTAGGTCAGTTACATGAATCATGACAACTATCAACTATGTCAGTTACATGAATCATGACAACTATCAACTATGTCAGTTACATGAATCATGACAACTATCAACTAGGTCAGTTACCCGAATAACGACAACTATCAACTAGGTCAGTTACCCGAATAACGACAACTATCATCTAGGTTAGTTACATGAATAACAACATATATCATCTAGATCAGTTACATGAATAACGACATCTATCAACTAGATCAGTTACAAGAATAACGACATCTATCAACTAGATCACTTACATGAATAACGACATATATCAACTAGATCAGTTACATGAATAACGACATATATTAACTACATCAGTTACATGAATAATGACATCTATCAACTAGATCAGTTACATGAATAATGACATCTATCAACTAGATCAGTTACATGAATAATGACATCTATCAACTAGATCAGTTACATGAATAACGACATATATTAACTACATCAGTTACATGAATAACGACATATATCAACTAGATCAGTTACATGAATAATGACATCTATCAACTAGATCAGTTACATGAATAATGACATCTATCAACTAGATCAGTTACATGAATAATGACATCTATCAACTAGATCACTTACATGAATAACGACATATATCAACTAGATCAGTTACATGAATAACGACATATATTAACTACATCAGTTACATGAATAATGACATCTATCAACTAGATCAGTTACATGAATAATGACATCTATCAACTAGATCAGTTACATGAATAATGACATCTGTCAACTAGATCAGTTACATGAATAATGACATCTATCAACTAGATCAGTTACATGAATAATGACATCTATCAACTAGATCAGTTACATGAATAATGACATCTATCAACTAGATCAGTTACATGAATAATGACATCTGTCAACTAGATCAGTTACATGAATAATGACATCTATCAACTAGATCAGTTACATGAATAATGACATCTGTCAACTAGATCAGTTACATGAATAATGACATCTGTCAACTAGATCAGTTACATGAATAATGACATCTATCAACTAGATCAGTTACATGAATAATGACATCTATCAACTAGATCAGTTACATGAATAATGACATCTGTCAACTAGATCAGTTACATGAATAATGACATCTATCAACTAGATCAGTTACATGAATAATGACATCTATCAACTAGATCAATTACATGAATAATGACATCTATCAACTTGATCAGTTACATGAATAATGACATCTATCAGCTAGATCAGTTACATGAATAATGACATCTATTAACTAGATCAGTTACATGAATAATGACATCTGTCAACTAGATCAGTTACATGAATATGACATCTATCAACTAGATCAGTTACATGAATAATGACATCTATCAACTAGATCAGTTACATGAATAATGACATCTATCAACTAGATCAGTTACATGAATAATGACATCTATTAACTAGATCAGTTACATGAATAATGACATCTATCAGCTAGATCAGTTACATGAATAATGACATCTATTAACTAGATCAGTTACATGAATAATGACATCTATCAGCTAGATCAGTTACATGAATAATGACATCTATCAGCTAGATCAGTTACATGAATAATGACATCTATCAGCTAGATCAGTTACATGAATAATGACATCTATTAACTAGATCAGTTACATGAATAATGACATCTATCAGCTAGATCAGTTACATGAATAATGACATCTATTAACTAGATCAGTTACATGAATAATGACATCTATCAACTAGATCAGTTACATGAATAACGACATATATTAACTACATCAGTTACATGAATAACGACATATATCAACTAGATCAGTTACATGAATAATGACATCTATCAACTAGATCAGTTACATGAATAATGACATCTATCAGCTAGATCAGTTACATGAATAATGACATCTATTAACTAGATCAGTTACATGAATAATGACATCTATCAACTAGATCAGTTACATGAATAATGACATCTATCAACTAGATCAGTTACATGAATAACGACATATATTAACTACATCAGTTACATGAATAACGACATATATCAACTAGATCAGTTACATGAATAATGACATCTATCAACTAGATCAGTTACATGAATAATGACATCTATCAACTAGATCAGTTACATGAATAATGACATCTATCAACTAGATCACTTACATGAATAACGACATATATCAACTAGATCAGTTACATGAATAACGACATATATTAACTACATCAGTTACATGAATAATGACATCTATCAACTAGATCAGTTACATGAATAATGACATCTATCAACTAGATCAGTTACATGAATAATGACATCTGTCAACTAGATCAGTTACATGAATAATGACATCTATCAGCTAGATCAGTTACATGAATAATGACATCTATCAACTAGATCAGTTACATGAATAATGACATCTATCAACTAGATCAGTTACATGAATAATGACATCTGTCAACTAGATCAGTTACATGAATAATGACATCTATCAACTAGATCAGTTACATGAATAATGACATCTGTCAACTAGATCAGTTACATGAATAATGACATCTGTCAACTAGATCAGTTACATGAATAATGACATCTATCAACTAGATCAGTTACATGAATAATGACATCTATCAACTAGATCAGTTACATGAATAATGACATCTGTCAACTAGATCAGTTACATGAATAATGACATCTATCAACTAGATCAGTTACATGAATAATGACATCTATCAACTAGATCAATTACATGAATAATGACATCTATCAACTTGATCAGTTACATGAATAATGACATCTATCAGCTAGATCAGTTACATGAATAATGACATCTATTAACTAGATCAGTTACATGAATAATGACATCTGTCAACTAGATCAGTTACATGAATAATGACATCTATCAACTAGATCAGTTACATGAATAATGACATCTATCAACTAGATCAGTTACATGAATAATGACATCTATCAACTAGATCAGTTACATGAATAATGAAATCTATCAACTAGATCAGTTACATGAATAATGACATCTATCAACTTGATCAGTTACATGAATAATGACATCTATTAACTAGGTCAGTTACATGAATAATGACATCTATTAACTAGATCAGTTACATGAATAATGACATCTATCAACTAGATCAGTTACATGAATAATGACATCTGTCAACTTGATCAGTTACATGAATAATGACATCTATTAACTAGATCAGTTACATGAATAATGACATCTATCAACTAGATCAGTTACATGAATAATGACATCTATTAACTAGATCAGTTACATGAATAATGACATCTGTCAACTAGATCAGTTACATGAATAATGACATCTATCAACTAGATCAGTTACATGAATAATGACATCTATCAACTAGATCAGTTACATGAATAATGACATCTATCAACTAGATCAGTTACATGAATAATGACATCTATCAACTAGATCAGTTACATGAATAATGACATCTATCAGCTAGATCAATTACATGAATAATGACATCTATCAACTTGATCAGTTACATGAATAATGACATCTATCAGCTAGATCAGTTACATGAATAATGACATCTATTAACTAGATCAGTTACATGAATAATGACATCTATCAACTAGATCAATTACATGAATAATGACATCTATCAACTTGATCAGTTACATGAATAATGACATCTATCAGCTAGATCAGTTACATGAATAATGACATCTATTAACTAGATCAGTTACATGAATAATGACATCTGTCAACTAGATCAATTACATGAATAATGACATCTATCAACTTGATCAGTTACATGAATAATGACATCTATCAGCTAGATCAGTTACATGAATAATGACATCTATTAACTAGGTCAGTTACACGAATTAAGACACTATCAGCAAGGTCAGTTATATGAATAACGACAACAATCAACTTGGTAAGTTGCGTGAATCAAGATAACTGTACACTAGGTCTCTTACTAGAATGAAGACAACTATGAACTAGATCAATTACTCGATTGAAGACAACTATCACCTAGGTCAGTTATATGAATAAAGACAACTATCACCTAGGTCAGTTATATGAATAAAGACAACTATCACCTAGGTCAGTTATATGAATAAAGACAACTATCACCTAGGTCAGTTATATGAATAAAGACAACTATCACCTAGGTCAGTTATATGAATAAAGACAACTATCACCTAGGTCAGTTATATGAATAAAGACAACTATCACCTAGGTCAGTTATATGAATAAAGACAACTATCACCTAGGTCAGTTATATGAATAAAGACAACTATCAGCTAGGTCAGTTACCGACAACTATCACCTAGGTCAGTTATATGAATAAAGACAACTATCACCTAGGTCAGTTATATGAATAAAGACAACTATCACCTAGGTCAGTTATATGAATAAAGACAACTATCACCTAGGTCAGTTATATGAATAAAGACAACTATCACCTAGGTCAGTTATATGAATAAAGACAACTATCACCTAGGTCAGTTATATGAATAAAGACAACTATCACCTAGGTCAGTTATATGAATAAAGACAACTATCAACCACTCTGTTACGTGAATAACGACTACTATTAACTAGTTCAGTTAGGAAAGTTAAAGGAATTAAGACTACAATCAACTAGGTCAGTTACACGAATGGTGACAACTATCAACTAGGTCAAATATATGAATAAAGACAACTATCAACTAGGTCAGTTACACGAATGAAGGCAAATATCAACTAGTTAAGTTATGTGAATAAAGACAACTATCAACTAGTTAAGTTATGTGAATAAAGACAACTATCAACTAGTTAAGTTATGTGAATAAAGACAACTATCAACTAGTTAAGTTATGTGAATAAAGACAACTATCAACTAGTTAAGTTATGTGAATAAAGACAACTATCAACTAGTTAAGTTATGTGAATAAAGACAACTATCAACTAGTTAAGTTATGTGAATAAAGACAACTATCAACTAGTTAAGTTATGTGAATAAAGACAACTATCAACTAGTTAAGTTATGTGAATAAAGACAACTATCAACTAGTTAAGTTATGTGAATAAAGACAACTATCAACTAGTTAAGTTATGTGAATAAAGACAACTATCAACTAGTTAAGTTATGTGAATAAAGACAACTATCAACTAGTTAAGTTATGTGAATAAAGACAACTATCAACTAGTTAAGTTATGTGAATAAAGACAACTATCAACTAGTTAAGTTATGTGAATAAAGACAACTATCAACTAGTTAAGTTATTTAAATATTGAGCACAACCAACTACTGGCAACGCTGATCGTATTCTGGTATGCACCTAAGGCCTGTCCACGTCAATGTGGAAGCACTAGACTCGAGTTTCGCTCTCGTTAGAGCTCGTCAGTAGTGC
The DNA here is from genome assembly GCA_014155875.1 of Cepaea nemoralis. Taxonomy (NCBI): domain Eukaryota; kingdom Metazoa; phylum Mollusca; class Gastropoda; order Stylommatophora; family Helicidae; genus Cepaea; species Cepaea nemoralis. The sequence continues at coordinate 126,974 of JACEFZ010023489.1, forward strand.
ATATCCTTGACCGGATCCGGAAACAAACCCCGGATCACTGGAATAAAGACAACTATCAACTAGGCCGCCGGTCTCTCTGGCCCAGGGGTTCTTTCTCCGTAACCCCGTTTTTCACGCAGAGTCTCATAGCGGGCGAGAGCTGGGAGCTGTTCGATCCCCGCTGGTGACTTGCGGGATAACTGAGCCGGCCGCTCAGAAAGCAATGGCAAACTACTGAGCGTAATCTTGCCAAGAAATCAACAGACAGCTGAAAGATGATGATGTTGACAGCGATGTCCTGTAAAGAATATGCGAATATTTAAAAATAAAAAAATCCACTAGGCTATTTGAATGAATAAAGACAACTATCAACTTTGTCAGTTATATGAATAACTACAACTATTATCTAGGTTAGTTACTTGAATTACGACAAATATCAACTAGGCACATTACACGAATGAAGACAATTATCAGCTAGATCAGTTACACGAATGAAGACAATTATCAGCTAGATCAGTTACATGAATGAAGACAGTTATCGACTAGATCAGTTACATGAATGAAGACAATTATCAGCTAGATCAGTTACACGAATGAAGACAATTATCAACAAGATCAGTTACATGAATGACTGCAATTGTCAACTAGATCAGTTACATGAATGAAGACAATTATCAGCTAGATCAGTTACATGAATGAAGACAATTATCAGCTAGATCAGTTACATGAATGAAGACAATTATCAACAAGATCAGTTACATGAATGAAGACAATTATCAACAAGATCAGTTACATGAATGACTGCAATTGTCAACTAGATCAGTTACACTATTTCAGACATCTAGGTCAGCTACATGAATGAAGACAACTATCATCTAGGTCTGTTAAATGAATGAAGACAACTATTATCTAGGTCTGTTATATGAATGGCGATAGTAGTGTAGTAGGCAGCCTATCCTCTCCTTTGTGGTGCAGACTCGATGTGCACCACAATGGGTGATAACTTGATAACTCCTGGTATTGATATTTGTAATCGATTTTTGTTTTGAAGAAAGTAGGCGTGGTCAAGGGGGCTTGTGGTCAAGTGACTCCGCGAGGTGTAAAGGGGGGGGGGGTACGTTTAGTTAGATGGTAGTGTATACAACATCAAGCATGAAACAATAACAAAACGAGCAAAAAAGAATAGGTTAGATATGTGAACACCAGCAACATATTAGATGTGTTTACACTGTAACATGTTATATGTGTGTACACTGGCAACAGGTTAGATGTGTGTTCATTGGCAACAAGTTAGATATGTGTACACTGGCAGCAGGTTAGATATGTGTACACTGGCAACAGATTAGATATGTGTACACCGGCAACAAGTTAGATATGTGTACACTGGCAACAGATTAGATATGTATACACCGGCAACAAGTTAGATATGTGTACACTGGCAACAGATTAGATATGTGTACACCGGCAACAAGTTAGATATGTGTACACTGGCAACAGGTTAGATATGTGTACACTGGCAACAGGTTAGATATGTGTACACTGGCAACAGGTTAGATATGTGTACACTGGCAACAGATTAGATATGTTTACACTGTAACATGTTAGACGTGTGTACACTGTAACATGTTAGATGTGTGTACACTGTCAATAGGTTAGATGTATGTACACTGTCAATAGGTTAGATATATGTACACTGGCAACAGGTTAGATGTGTGTACACTGTAACATGTTAGATGTATGTACACAGTAACATGTTAGATGTATGTACACTGTAACATGTTAGATGTATGTACACTGTAACATGTTAGATGTATGTACACTGGCAACAGGTTAGATATGTGTACTCTGGCATCAGGTTAGATATGCACGACACTTCTGGTTTCCTTAATAAAGTGCTTTCTTACTGTATATGCCGTTGTCAGCCGCTATCGCCTTGTTCTTTTCAGGTGACTGCTCACTTTACTGGGCGTTCTACACAACAGCTGCAGGGGCAGGTCTAACCATTCTGTGTTCAACTTTAACCTGCTATGCGTTCAAGCGGAAACCGTACTACGAGAGACATGCATACGACGTGTAACTGACACTTCTTCCACGGTGACATGCTGAGCCAGGCCAGGCAGGAGTGTCTGCAACACTCCATCATGTGACCCTTCTTCATGCATGTTCCATGGACAGTATTTATGTGCGCGTGGTTATTAAAGCTTGCTTCTGCAGTCTGCTAAACTGATAAATATAGAATTATAGATGTCATAACATTGTTGATTTTGTATACACACATATAGCCTTCAGGGTGTCCGCTAAACTGATAACTCTAGAATTGTAAATGTCACAAAACATTTGAAATTGTGTACACACATAAAGCCTTCAGGTTGTCCGCTAAAGTGATAACTCTAGAATTGTAGATGTCACAACACTGTTGACATTGTGTACACACATCAAGCCTTCAAGAAGAGATATGATGAGATTGCGGAGGTGACTCTCGATTGTTTTCAACTAATCAAGTATAATATGTGTCTGACTGATCAGATCACTTATGTTTATGACTATTCAAATAATATATGTCTACGTCTGATCAGGTCTTATATATCTATAACTGATACAGCATTCACTGTGAAAATGTAACAATCATTATATGCGTAAACAAGCCATTTCTTAATTTATAAATACAACTCTTATATCTTTAACATGTATCATATCTCACCCACTAACGACTGATCAAGTCACACATACTGATCACTGATCAAGTCACACATACTGATCACTGATGAAGTCACACATACTGACGAGAGATCAAGTCGCACATGCTGATGACTGGTCATGTCTCACATGCTGATGACTGGTCATGTCTCACATACTGAGACTGATCTAGTCTCACATACAGACATACCTACTAATGACAGATCTAATCGGAATTGGATCGACCAATGTGTGTGTGTGTGTGTGTGTGTGTGTGTGTGTGTGTGTGTGTGTGTGTAAGACTCATCATATCGTCTAAGTATGTGGTGGGTGCACCTGGTGAGGTGTAATGCTTATAGATCGCGACTGTGTCAACGGAATTATATCAGTGCTTGTGTTTAGAATAAATGTGGGTCCTACATGTGACCGCATCAGGTGTTGGGGCGTTAGTGCGCGGAAGACTCGAACGAGGACTTACATTTCGTGAAATGTGGCCTAGAGAAAACGTAGAGAACATAGTATATCATTCAGTAAGGCATCATTATAGGACTGACGCTCATGGAGACACTCCTACCTGTAGACAGAATACAGAAAATGATTTATCATTCATCAAGACATCAGTCTAAGACTGGAGCTCGTGGAGACATTCCTACCTAGTGAAAAACTCGAATGAAAACATTACAACGTTCGGTAAGACATCAGTCTAAAACTGGAGCTCGTGCAGACATTCCTACCTAGATAAATAATCCAGAAAACATTAAATCATTCAGCAAGACATCATTATAAGATTGATGCTTGTAGAGATACTCCAGCTTGGAGAAGCAATCGAGAAAATGGTCTAGCATTCATCAACACATCATTCTAAAAAATGGTGCTCGTTGGGTCACTCATACGTGTATAAACAATCGAAAACAATAAGTAACCATTCAGAAAGATAGCATTCTACGACTTAATTCGTGGAGACACGCTTACTACGAAAAAGCAGAGAAAGTAGTCTATCATTCAGTAAGACATCCTTCTAAGACTGGCGTTCGTGGAGACACTCCCACCTCGATAAACAATCGGAAAAAAATAGTTTTTCATTCAACACAACATCATTCTAAAACTGGAGATTGTGGAGACACTTCTACATGGAGAAACAGTGCAGAATATAGTTTACCATCCAGCAAGTTATCATTCTAGGACTGGCTCTCGTGGAGACACTCCTACCTCGAGAAACAATCTAGAAAATATTCTATCATTCAGCAAGACACAATTCTAAGACTGAAGATTGTGGAGACACTTTCATCTGGAGAAACAGTAGAGAACATTGTCTACCATTAAGCAAGATATCATTCTAGGACTGCATATCGTGAAGACACTTCTATCTGGAGAAATTGTAGCGAAAATAGTCAACCATTCAGCAAGACATCATTCTATTACTGAGTCTCGGTGAAACAATCCTGGGTGAAAAGCGGCACATCCGAATGCCCCAATGAAGTATGAGATTCTACCCGAACTCATAATGGTGAGATCCCAGCTTTTTGAAAGTGAGAGTTTTTGTTGATAAATATATGTTCGATAATGTTCATTTTGTTAACTGGATGTTTGCATGATTATGTATGTTAAGATACTGTAAAGTGTGTACACGGGAAGAATGTGACAGCACAATAAATTATTGAACAATTTTTTTATTCTTGATTCTGGAAGGGACAGAATTATTGCCAGCACTGCATCAGACATTGGAGTGACATTGTAACTGCAGTAGTACCATGAAACGGTGGACATTTCACAATAACAGTAGTACCATCACACAGTGGACATTTCACAATAACAGTAGCACAATAACACAGTGAACATTTCACAATACAAATAGCACCATGTCACAGTGGACATTTCACAATAACAGTAGCACCATTACACAGTGGGCATTTCACAATAACAGTAGCACCATTACACATTGGACATTTCACAATAACAGTAGCACCATGTCACAGTGGACATTTCACAATAACAGTAGCACCATCACATTGTGGACATTTCACAATAACAGTAGCACCATGACACAGTGGACATTTCACAATAACAGTAGCACCATGTCACAGTGGACATTTCACAATAATAGTAGCACCATGTCACAGTGGACATTTCACAATAACAGTAGCACCATCATACTGTGGACATTTCACAATAACAGTAGCACCATCATACCGTGGACATTTCACAATAGCAGTAGCACCATGTCACAGTGGACATTTCACAATAACAGTAGCACCATGACACTGTGGACATTTCACAATAACAGTAGCACCATCACACTGTGGACATTTCACAATAACAGTAGCACCATGACACGGTGGACATTTCACAATACAAACAGTGTCACAAAATGAAACCGTGTGTTTATCCGGTTGATTATTACAGAGGATTTTCGGATTAAGCGGACGATCGACCAGCGACATCTATTTGTACTAACAGAGTAAACACAGTTGTACAGGTTACATCGTGTCAGCCCATAAACACATTTGGTGGTGAGTGAGAAGGAATGGATACACAGAGTTGGCAGTTCATTAACAAGTAGAATCACATATATTGTCAGCTTAGGATATGGAATGGTTCCGTTTGTCATCTATACGGCCGGACATCAGACGGAAATGGCTGCTGGGATTGTCACCTCGGAACAGAAGAGTGACAAGTTTGTCAACATTTGAATGCAGATGGAAGCCGTGAGATCACAGGGGCAGATGTAAAACGGAAGTACCTAGTACGGAAAACAGTGCATCTGTCAATTCTTGGTTTCCGGAACATCAAGATGATTGGCAGCTTGGTATCGAAACTCTTTGTTGGGAGTTTACAGAAACTAGCTGGCTTGTTTTGAGAATCTAGGCAATTACTGACAACTTTGACAGGATTTAAGCCAGGAAAATAGTTCTTGACAGGGGATGATTTGCCACTGTGCCACCTGTGTGGGGGAGTAAAGGATAACGTCACGTGGACAACTTTGGTAGTTTGCCATATAAACTCGAGTTGAGATCAACTAGGGTGGACTTGAATAATGCTCTAGACAGAGTGCAGGGCACTGCAGTGCCAGTGGAAATAATATCTACCGTGTGTTAATTAGTGACTTAATTTTACACGTGCCTATATGGCAGATGTAGATATGATTTATAGGACTGCAGTAGTGCCATTTAAGGTATAACTTATTATAATATATTCGTTATAATTACTATAGACTGTGGCCTTGTTAAACTATAGTGTGATGATTAGCACTGTTAGTGGAAACTAGCTAGAGTAGTGAAGTGATACTTGGCTCTGTTAGCTAGAATAGATTAGTGAAGTGTTGATAAGCTTTACTAGTTGAGAATTGAGTAATGAAGGATAATTGGGATCTTCCCGTAGGTGTCCCTGGTGGGCGGGGTTCCGCATTCTGTTTGCTGATATTTTTTCTTTGTCATAGCCTGATTCGACTCTAGGTGGGTAGCTAATCTGCTCTGTGACTAAGTCTAGTTAGCTAAAGATCATTAAGCAAGGTGATAGGCTTACACTCAGCCGAAGGGATCAGTGACTAGTACTATCACCAGATGTGTTGTTTCTATCCTAGGTTCCCTACCAGATCCAAGGAAACTCTACAAGTTTTGGGAAAGAATTAAAAAAACCCATTCTGAAGAACACCAGTTCAAGAGTCAATAAAGTTGCATACAGAAACGTAACTTACGCTAGAAGGAAATTGATTCATCAAAGAGAGTGATGCATACTGATGCACCACACAGCATCAGACAGTAGTAACGAACCGAGAACCGGCTAATAGTACCTAGTGTTAGTACAGTAACAATTAACATTAGTAATTAGCACTTATGAACTGAGTGGTTCAATGTGCAACGAGGATGATCTGTCGACTAACTAACTAACTAACTAACTGCGTACACACTGCAAAAGACTTGTGCAGTTTGTTTAGGAACATTAGGAACGGACATTGTGTAGAGTGCAACCGGTCCCTGATTAACTCTTAATACCACCGGTGTCTATTTCGGATGTTCATGAAATTGGATTACCAGAGGTCTACAGAGGCAAAGCATTATCCGGCAAGATGGTTCCGGCAACGGGTGAGACGTACTTGTTCTGACGTAACGTGCTGTGGTCTATCTTTGCTGTGATCAGCTGACTGAGTTGATGTCTGAGAGACAGAGTCTACACACTTTATAGAACACGTCACACATTTTCTTCGCATACACGTCTCATACACGTTACACTTTTATTTTAATAAATTAATCTTTATTAATTTCTAGAAGCAAGAGTTGTTGAGTATGTTGCGTTGGGGAAGTATGAGAAGGGGGCATAGTACGACAGTGTGAGAGTGATAGGAAAAGGTGTCCATAGGCTGATGGAGTGTGTTGGACGGAAGCGGGTGGATTCTCCAGAATATTGAGGGGGAAAAAAATAATATTATAATGTGGGTGTCGGATCTCCTCACTCCAGGGACGACACTTTAAAGGAGGACACGACATTATTGGGGGCTCGTAAACGTGATATTTGGACAGTGGGATCTCTCGTAAACGGGATCTTTGGACAGCGGGATCTATCGTAAACGTGATCTTTGGACAGCGAGATCTCTCGTAAACGGGATCCTTGGACAGCGGGATCTCCCGTAAACGGAATCCTTGGACAGCGAGATCTCCTGCAAGCAGGAACCTTTGACAGTGGGATCTTCTGACAACGGGGTCTTTTGACACGGGATCCTTAGTTATAAGAGGGAGATATCAGTTTGGAGAATCCAGCTAGAGTGAATGTGGATAGGGGTTAGGACTAATATCTTACCTGTTCACACTTCACACGTCTGCATAGGTCTGTGGTCCTGATTCTACTCTTGTCACTGAGTGAATGTACTGTGTGTGGTAATATCTAGATTTATAGTACTTGTTCATATATCGGTATAGTAATTTGCAGTTATATTGTACTAGACCTGCTAGCTTACCTCTCTGTATAATGGCCACCCCTAAACTTAGCACGTTAGAATTAAAGGCAAGGGGGGAAGAAATGGGATTGGCTGGGTCTTCTCTAACGGATTACATACAGGAAGTGGAGAGAGAGTATCGTCAAGCGGAACGGGAAGAGCGAAAGGCCGAGTTGGAATTGAGAAGGGAAGCTGAGCAAGCAGCTAGGAAATTGGAAGCTGAGCAAGCAGCTAGGAAATTAGAAGCTGAACAGGAAGCACAGAAAAGGGAGCACGAGTACCGGATGAGGGAACTCGAGTTGAAGAGTCAATCTAATGGAGAAACTGAGGGAGCAGTTGGAGGTTCCTCCATCCCAGGATCAACACCAGTAGGTGGACATGGGTACCATGCTATGAAGTTTCCTTTAGCGGTCTACGAGGAGGACAAAGAGAAGATTGACCAATACCTTCAACGCTTCGAGGCTATGTCAGTTGCTATGGGTCTGGAGCGTAACAAATGGAATCTTAAGCTATCCCAGGGATTACGCGGGACGGGATACGAGGTTTATACTCGCCTGCCACCAGGACATGAGAACAATTATGATGAGTTAAAGACGGCTCTGCTGAAACGATTCGAGGTTACGTCACATACCTACCGGAAAAAATTTCGAGCAGCGAAACGAGAACCGGGAGAGTTGTTTGCCGCCTACAGTTTGCGTCTTAAATCTTATCTCCATAAGTGGATGGATTTGGCTGGGTTCGCACATGACTATGAGAGTCTGGAAGAGCTCATGGTGGTCGACCAGCTGAAGAAGCAAATGTCTAAACCTCTCAGGACGTTCCTGGGAGAACAAGGAGCGGAACGTATTGACCTCGTGACTAAATTAGCAGAACGGTTCGTCGAGGTACATGGGGAGGCAGGGGAAAACCTTTCCACCAACACCAAAAGTCAAGAGAAACATGACAAGAAGAAAGCCAAAAACTCAGGAACCAAAAAGTGGGAACCTTATGTGCAAAAATCAGAGGATAGTTCAGAGAAGAAGAAGGAGGGAAGCAAGAGCACTTCAAGCTCTACACCTAAACGACCGTGGTCGGAGAAGTGGTGTTCAATTTGTAAGTCACCCTCTCACAATACGAGGGACTGCAAATCGAAGGCTAAGAACCCTCACTTTGCAGCATGTCAAGTGACTTCCAAGGAGGTTGTCAGGGAAAATGCCAAGGTCAACAAGGAAGCTCGCCACCAGGAGAGCTCATTCAAGTCCGACAATAGAAAATCTAGGACAGGGAAATGGTGCAACCAATGCAAGTCAAACACGCACAATGCTATTGACTGCAGGGGAAAGTCAGGAGACACTCAATTCGTCGTGTGCTCAGGGAAACCTAAGGTGGAGCCCACCGAACAGGTCGAGGCCGAGGAAGAGACTCCAGACCAGGAAAAACCACCGGTAGTGGAATTGGTAGAGGTTAACGGTCGTCAAGTGGAGTGTTTATACGACACAGGACTGGACGGGGAGGCCGTGATTTCTGCGGATCTGGTACATCCAGAACAATTCACAGGTGAAACATTGGATATACAGCCTGCACAGAAGAGTGCTGTAACCATGAAGTTGCCCATTGCTAATGTGGAGATTCGGTCAAGGTACGTCACCGGCACCATCAAGGCCGCTGTATTGACCGATCCCATTTTTCCAGTCATCCTAGGTTGCCGGTATGTCTTTCTGGGAATGCCCAGGGAGCCAATCCATATGGGAGCAATGCAGACTCGCTCTCAGACGAAAACGGAAGAGGCAGACGCAATTGTGACTAACCCAATGCCGGGGGAGCTACGAACTGCCCAGAGTGAGGATGATACTTTACGTCCTTGCTACAAAAAGCTGCAGAAAAGTGCTGATCCACCAGGACGGGGGCAGTACTACATGAAGAATAGGATACTCTACAGGCGAGCAGGAAGGGGAGACAACCTATACGGTCAGTTGGTCGTCCCGAAAGCTCATCGGTCCCAGATTCTTCATATGGGGCATACCATCTCCTTTAGTGGACACATGGGTATTGCCGCCACCATGCAGCGGATTTCCTGCCACTACTATTGGCCGGGAATGACAGATGATGTGCGTCGGTATGTGAAGTCATGCCCTGAGTGCCAGAGGGTGGCACCGAAACACTGGACAGCACCGGTGATGTTGGGTGAGATGCCCATCATGAACTCTCCTTTCGAGAGGGTAGCCATCGATATCGTGGGTCCACTTCCCAGGACTAGGAAGAGGAACATGTATATACTTACAATGGTGGATTGCTGTACAATGTGGGGTGAGGCGATACCGTTGACCACGATTGACTCGAAAAGAGTGGCGGACGCACTGATGGAGGCCTTTACCAGATTAGGCTTTCCGGATCAAATTCTGACGGACTAATGGATCTCAGTTTTGTGGAAAACTCATGGAGGAGGTATTTAGGGTGTTTCACTCTAACCACATACATACCAGCCCTTACCACCCTCAAGCCAATGGACAAGTAGAGCGTTTCAACGGCACGTTGATGACAATGCTCAGGAAACTAGCGCAGGAAAAACCTGATAGGTGGGATGAATATATCCCAGCAGCACTCTTTGCCTATCGGGAAGTTCCTCATGGCTCAACAGGACTACCACCCGCTACGTTGCTGTTTGGTCGTCCAATCAAAGGACCGTTGGAAGCCATGTTGAGGAGTTGGACTGAAGAGGGGACGTCAGAAGAAGTGATCTCATCCTATCAATACGTGGAGGAACTGAAAGAAAAACTCCATAAGGGATGGACTCTGGCAAATCAAAACTTGAAAAAGGCCAGGAAAAGACATGCGGCTTACTACAACCGTAGGTCTAAAGAAAGATCTCTAGAGGTAGGAGATAAAGTCTTGTTGCTACTCCCAACGGGAAACAACAAACTGGAGATAGGTTGGCAAGGACCATTTCCCGTGGAAAGGGTGATATCCAGAACCAACTATCAAATCCGGATCCGGGGAAAGTCGAAGATTTTCCATATCAATCTCTTGCGGAAATACGAAGAGAGACCCGGAGACAAGGCAGCTCACCTCATGGCAATGGCAGTTGCAGTGGAGACAGAAGTGGGAACCAGCGAGGGCAGGGAATATCCCTTGGAACACCAGGAAACCTATAGGGATGTGCAAGTGAACCCTGATCTGACCTCCCAGGAGAGGGAAAGGATAACCCAGGTTCTCAAGTCTCATAAGGAGATATTGACTGATAAACCAGGACGAACGAGGTTGGTGGAGTTCGAGATGACTTTGACCACACAGGAGCCTGTTCGCCAAAAGGTTTACCCAGTGCCATTCTCTAAAGAAAAGGCCCTGGAGGAGGAAATAAAAAAACTGCTGGAGGATGACGTGATTGCACCATCCACATCCCCATACAATGCGGGGGTAGTTTTGTTACGCAAACCAAGTGGAGAACACAGGTTGTGTATAGATTACCGACTTCTGAACAGTCATACACAGTTTCAGGTGGAACCTTTGCCGAATCCAACTCAGTTATTCGCTAGGCTCCATAAGGCTCGGTACTTTTCAAAGGTGGATCTGAGTCGGGGGTACTATCAGATACCAGTCAAACCGGAGATTCGACCACTGTTAGCTTTCAGTACACCCAGTGGACACTACGAATTCAAGGTCATGCCCTTTGGACTCAGCAATGCACCCAGTGTGTTTACACGCATGATGAGGACTTTACTAGATCCGTTACAGGATCCGTCCATCATCTCATTCATGGATGATATTCTGATTTCCAGTGACAGCTTGGATGACCACTTACAATCCTTGGAGAGAGTGTTTAATAGACTCAAGGAAGCAGGGCTTACTGCTCGTCCAACCAAGTGCATGATTGGTTACCAGACTCTGGAATTTCTAGGTCACACCATCACTCCAGGACACATTGTTCCAGAAGAGAAGAACCTGGAGAAAATCAGAAATGCACCAAGGCCAAAAACGAAGAAGGATGTGCGATCTTTTCTCTCGTTGTGTGGGTTCTACCACAAATTTATCCCACATTTCACGGAACTGGGAGCTCCGTTGACGGAAACCTTGAAAAAGGGATTACCGGATCAAATCATTTGGACACCAGAATGTGAGAATGCCTATAGTCAGTTAAAGGAGGCCTTGGTCAGCAAACCTGTATTACAGCTCCCTGACCTTTCCAAACCATTTGTGTTGAGAACGGATGCGAGTGCGATTGGAATTGGAGCCGCTTTGTTACAGGAAGGAAAAGACGATGCTTCGGTTTTGAAACCTGTGGCATACGCAAGTAAGAAATTTCTACAGGCGGAGAGGAATTATTCAACCGTTGAGAGAGAATGCTTGTCCCTCGTATGGGCAGTGCAAAAATTTCAGCCATATTTGTATGGAGTTAAGTTTCGGGTACAGTCAGATCATCAGCCCCTGATGTTCCTGGCTACTTCTCAGAAGCTCAACGCCCGTTTGATGCGGTGGTCGTTGTTACTTCAACCGTATAATTTCACAGTAGAGTACATTCCTGGGAAGGAAAATGTTGGAGCGGACTTTCTTGTCAAGACACCCAGCTCCTGAAGAAGAAGAATGAATCATCTGGATTAAACTCACGGTGGAGAAGAGTGAGATGGACTACTCTCTTAGGAGGGGGCCTATGTCACAAAATGAAACCGTGTGTTTATCCGGTTGATTATTACAGAGGATTTTCGGATTAAGCGGACGATCGACCAGCGACATCTATTTGTACTAACAGAGTAAACACAGTTGTACAGGTTACATCGTGTCAGCCCATAAACACATTTGGTGGTGAGTGAGAAGGAATGGATACACAGAGTTGGCAGTTCATTAACAAGTAGAATCACATATATTGTCAGCTTAGGATATGGAATGGTTCCGTTTGTCATCTATACGGCCGGACATCAGACGGAAATGGCTGCTGGGATTGTCACCACGGAACAGAAGAGTGACAAGTTTGTCAACATTTGAATGCAGATGGAAGCCGGGAGATCACAGGGGCAGATGTAAAACGGAAGTACCTAGTACGGAAAACAGTGCATCTGTCAATTCTTGGTTTCCGGAACATCAAGATGATTGGCAGCTTGGTATCGAAACTCTTTGTTGGGAGTTTACAGAAACTAGCTGGCTTGTTTTGAGAATCTAGGCAATTACTGACAACTTTGACAGGATTTAAGCCAGGAAAATAGTTCTTGACAGGGGATGATTTGCCACTGTGCCACCTGTGTGGGGGAGTAAAGGATAACGTCACGTGGACAACTTTGGTAGTTTGCCATATAAACTCGAGTTGAGATCAACTAGGGTGGACTTGAATAATGCTCTAGACAGAGTGCAGGGCACTGCAGTGCCAGTGGAAATAATATCTACCGTGTGTTAATTAGTGACTTAATTTTACACGTGCCTATATGGCAGATGTAGATATGATTTATAGGACTGCAGTAGTGCCATTTAAGGTATAACTTATTATAATATATTCGTTATAATTACTATAGACTGTGGCCTTGTTAAACTATAGTGTGATGATTAGCACTGTTAGTGGAAACTAGCTAGAGTAGTGAAGTGATACTTGGCTCTGTTAGCTAGAATAGATTAGTGAAGTGTTGATAAGCTTTACTAGTTGAGAATTGAGTAATGAAGGATAATTGGGATCTTCCCGTAGGTGTCCCTGGTGGGCGGGGTTCCGCATTCTGTTTGCTGATATTTTTTCTTTGTCATAGCCTGATTCGACTCTAGGTGGGTAGCTAATCTGCTCTGTGACTAAGTCTAGTTAGCTAAAGATCATTAAGCAAGGTGATAGGCTTACACTCAGCCGAAGGGATCAGTGACTAGTACTATCACCAGATGTGTTGTTTCTATCCTAGGTTCCCTACCAGATCCAAGGAAACTCTACAAGTTTTGGGAAAGAATTAAAAAACCCATTCTGAAGAACACCAGTTCAAGAGTCAATAAAGTTGCATACAGAAACGTAACTTACGCTAGAAGGAAATTGATTCATCAAAGAGAGTGATGCATACTGATGCACCACACAGCATCAGACAGTAGTAACGAACCGAGAACCGGCTAATAGTACCTAGTGTTAGTACAGTAACAATTAACATTAGTAATTAGCACTTATGAACTGAGTGGTTCAATGTGCAACGAGGATGATCTGTCGACTAACTAACTAACTAACTAACTGCGTACACACTGCAAAAGACTTGTGCAGTTTGTTTAGGAACATTAGGAACGGACATTGTGTAGAGTGCAACCGGTCCCTGATTAACTCTTAATACCACCGGTGTCTATTTCGGATGTTCATGAAATTGGATTACCAGAGGTCTACAGAGGCAAAGCATTATCCGGCAAGATGGTTCCGGCAACGGGTGAGACGTACTTGTTCTGACGTAACGTGCTGTGGTCTATCTTTGCTGTGATCAGCTGACTGAGTTGATGTCTGAGAGACAGAGTCTACACACTTTATAGAACACGTCACACATTTTCTTCGCATACACGTCTCATACACGTTACACTTTTATTTTAATAAATTAATCTTTATTAATTTCTAGAAGCAAGAGTTGTTGAGTATGTTGCGTTGGGGAAGTATGAGAAGGGGGCATAGTACGACAGTGTGAGAGTGATAGGAAAAGGTGTCCATAGGCTGATGGAGTGTGTTGGACGGAAGCGGGTGGATTCTCCAGAATATTGAGGGGGAAAAAAATAATATTATAATGTGGGTGTCGGATCTCCTCACTCCAGGGACGACACTTTAAAGGAGGACACGACAAACAGCACCATGACACGGTGGACATTTCACAATACAAACAGCACCATGTCACGGTGGACATTTCACAATAACAGTAGCACCATTACACATTGGACATTTCACAATAACAGTAGCACCATTACACATTGGACATTTCACAATAACAGTAGCACCATTACACATTGGACATTTCACAATAACAGTAGCACCATTACACATTAGACATTTCACAATAACAGTAGCACCATGACACAGTGGACATTTCACAATAACAGTAGCACCATGACACATTGGGCATTTCACAATAACAGTAGCACCATGACACATTGGACATTTCACAATAACAGTAGCACCATTACACATTGAACATTTCACAATAACAGTAGCACCATTACACATTGGACATTTCACAATAACAGTAGCACCATCACATTGTGGACATTTCACAATAACAGAAAACAGCAGTATAAACTCATGAAAATAATAATATGAACACATAGAGATATATCAGTCTAGACAATTTTACGAAAACGGTGGTACAAACACACGGATATAACAGTGTAGATAATTTAAAGAAAATAGTGGTATAAACACACGGAGATAACAGTGTAGATAATCTAAACAAAACAGTGGTATAAACACACGGAGATAACAGTGTAGATAATTTATAGAAAACAGTGGTATAAACACACGGATATAACAGTGTAGATAATTTAAAGAAAACAGTGGTATAAACACACGGAGATAACAGTGTAGATAATTTAAAGAAAACAGTGGTATAAACACTTGGACAACGCCGAACCAATGCAATAATTCAAGTGGCTTTATTATTGGTACAAAAATAGACAAAGAATCATCTGAGAACATGCCATGTTCATTCATCATTCATACCCTTCGAGATTCACAGTTGGCTTACAGTTTGCTGTGACGTGGTTTAGCAATATTACAACAGGAAACATACATCTCATACAAGAAGTGCATGTTCAGGGAATAGACTACACATAAATCATATTTATATGCCATACACAACTCTCAATGTTCGCCATTGCCCCATGTGACAAAAACATTCGCTTGGAGAAAACTGTTACTACACAGCTGAGACACCTGTTTGACAGGCACATTATCTGACTTTCTAGTCACTGTACCACGTATTAACGGGTGTAAATGGTTTTACAATAGACGACCTCTAGAGCTACAGATATCAACGTTCAGACTGAGCACCCACTATGCTACTTAACGAATGGAATGGTGGACTAACGGGGCTGGGAATGCCTCACAGACATTACTCTCAAGGAGAGGAATGTCACCTTCTGTGATGTGTTCACCGACAAAGGAAAATAATGAGGAAACATCTCCTCCAATATTCAAGGTGGGAAGCTCAAAAACTCGCTCGAAAATATTGTCATTATATCAGCTGCAGTTGTGTTTCGAAAAATTTCATCCGATTAGCAGATGAAGACATCTTTACTGAACTGGCACTCGTATTACCTACCCACTACTCATTGATGTATACACGTGTGTTATGGCACTATGACAGCGACGACCTTCCTGGCAGCATATTGGCAGAGAAGGGCAGGTCAGGGAAACAAAAGCTATAAGTGCCGTCTTTAGGGAAGTATCGGGAAGGTTGTAAGTAAAATTCGGCGCTAAAAGCTAAAGCACACACCA
Source organism: Cepaea nemoralis (assembly GCA_014155875.1). Taxonomy (NCBI): domain Eukaryota; kingdom Metazoa; phylum Mollusca; class Gastropoda; order Stylommatophora; family Helicidae; genus Cepaea; species Cepaea nemoralis. The sequence continues at coordinate 142,954 of JACEFZ010023489.1, forward strand.
GCAGGAAGACATGCAGGGAACAACCCTTGTGGTGGAACGACGAAATAGAAAGTCTGGTTGGATAAGCCACGTGCTGGCAGAGAAGATCACAACGCCAAAAAGACAAGCATCATCCTGCATTCCAACTTACTACGAGATATGAAGGACAAACTGGACATTTAAAATCATTAGCAAGGACTGAAATAATGAGCAAATGGACAGAATTCCATGAGCGGGTGAACAACGATAAATCACAAGACCTGTTCAGGTGACTGCACACAAGTATAATTGGGGGAGAACAGAACATATGCGTTCTTTACTTCCAGAATTCCTGTAGCCACAAGTGACACCAGATCGTCATAACGATACTGGTGGTTAACCTACAATACATTTAAAATAGGACCATGGAATGTTAAGACACTAAATAAATTGGGAAAGTTTAACAATGTTATAAAAAGGGAAATGGAATATATAAAAAATGAATATCCTAGTCATAAGTGAGTTGGTGTGTGTGTGTGTGTGTGGGGGTGGGGGGGGGGGGGTGGGGGGGGGGGGGTTCTGGTAGAATTATAACTGACAAACACACATTAATTTATTCTGGAAGGGGATACACACGAAAAATGAGTAGTACTACTATTCGATTTAAAAAAAAAAAAACAGCATTGTTAATTAATGGTTACTGGTGCATTTCAGATAGACATATCAAGGTAAACATTACAGGCAAACCAATAGATAAAAGTAATATACAAATATATGTGTGATGGAACACTTAGGCAGTATCAGAAGAAAACTAAAATAGGGATGAACAGATTGAAAAATACAACGTCACCAGAGTGCTAAACATTTACAGTTATGAAGCACAATTGCGCACCAATACACACAGCGATCTGTCTGCTTTCCATCAATGGTTTTCAACTCTCATTCTACAGCAGAGGAAAGGGGACTGCATAGGTGTCCTACTTCAGTAACAACACCGGTTAACAGGCTGTCGTCTAAGCCCAGACTGGGCGAAGACTTTCAGCAGGACTAACGAGTGAACTTACCAAACAGCAGTCGGAATAGACCTGACACCTATATACAACACGGAGATAAACACAGTTTAAATGCCGGAACAAGGAAAGACGGGCGTTGATACAAGATTAGAATGCATGACGTAACATCAATAGCATCTTCGAGCAGGGACCAAAGCATGTTTCAGGCGCATGGCGTAGGGTCAATAAACATTTATTGACAGGGGAAATAACATTCCGTTGTGAAAGTAGAATAGAAGGTCGATACCATACATGGGTAGCCTTCTGGTGAGATATTACCATCTCGTTTTGTCTGACTGCAGTAAGAATTCTAATGGCATAATTTCCTACCTATAAACTCAAGTAATACCAATATATTTGTTTATCAGTTGTCTTCTGTTCCGAGAGCCTGCTTTAGTTTTCTGTTTAACGTACTCTTTCAAACTTCAAGTTTGTGAAATTTTTTCGTTACTTATCGCTCCAGATGATGCCTTGACTGTTTCACTTTGAAACGTGTGTTCTTGTTGTATGTATTAATTTAGAGAAATTCAACATTATCCAAGCCACGGGAGTGGATGGCCTATTCATTATAGATATTGAGTTTCGTCCTGCATGAGGACTGACTACTCAGAAGAAATTCCTGATGATAAGCAGTCTATTGACAGCGTCCAAAATAACGTTGATTATTTGGACCAGCAATTCGAATGCCTACCAAGATTGGTGTGAAACCACTTGGAGGGAGAAATATCACCAGTTAACCGTTTTCGTATGAGGATAGATAGATGACTTCAGTCACCCATTCACCAAGACTGTGAAAGGGAAGCCTTTGATGTTTGAAAGGCGGGTGCGACTAAAGACCTTCAGATAAACAGAAAGAGAGAGAGAGAGAGAGAGAGAGAGAGAGAGAGAGAGAGAGAGAGAGAGAGAGAGAGAGAGAGGAGAGTAAATGAGATGAACCTAGTTAAGAAATATGTCATTATATATATATATATATATATATATATATATATATATATATATATATATATATATATATATATATATATATATATATATATATATATATATATATGATCGGAATTATAGATGTTTATGTAAATATATAGATATGTTCTGAGTTATAAATGTTTTTGTGAATACTGCCATGGGCCAGATAAGGACATGGATCAGTTATGCCGTAACCTATAGTAGATGAGGTTAGAGTTTATGGCAGTGTTAAGTAACTGAACACCTGGATCGACAAAAGTGGATACTTTTCCACAGCGTGAAAATGCTGGGACTCGTTTCGTAGTCAACAGGAAGCGGGATCCGAACAAAGGCAGTGGAGATGGTGGTTATGTAGAGTACGGACCACGTTCAGAAGAGAGTTGCGGCCACAATTGGGCCACTATTTTAATGTAGTCGATATGTTATTATATGTGGTGTAGATACAGTTGCGTTGAGTGGTGATCGTAGTGAGTTGGTGTAAAATATTAGTCTAACCATCAGCAAAGTTAAGTGCTGAAAAACGACCACGGTGCCGACTAGACGAAGATGAAGTTATAAATCATAAACCTATGAATACGGTCGCTGGATATAAAACATATAGTCGTACTCTAACAAACGTCCTGTCGCACCCTGGCAAGTGGAGGAACCAGTCAATATGAACCTTAAGGCCACTTATTATGATTCTACGCATGTAGCTGTCGTCAATTTAAAGTTCTAAGCTACAAATTATCATTCTACAAACACAGCAGTTGCTAACTGAAAGTTGTAAGTCCACACAGGGCGAGTCTAGGAATGTAACAGTGTAATGTTGTAAATATAGAACTTTAATAATGAACTTTAAGATGATATGAACTCGTGAAGATTGATTGATTGATTGGTTGATTGATTTAGGAATCGACATCACAGCATTCGGGGCATTCCCATAAGTGCTCCGTCCCTACCCTCAATAGCCAGCGAAGAGATCCAACACTAATAGTACCAGTAGCAATCTGATTATAAGTCCGTCTTGCCTTTCCTCTGAGCGTTGAGCGTCGGCCAGATCCCTTCGTCACTCCTCGTTGTCTCATTCTTGCCAGACCATGGTAATCCATTTGCTCCTCCGAGGTGTGCACGTGCTCCCACAAGGCCGCAACCACGTCTGCCTTGTCAAGTATCAATACTCCACCAAGTTCTGCAGAGCCAGCCAATTTGTCCGCCTGTTCATTTCCCAGCACACCAGCATGCCCCGGAGAAAAGATCCAGGCGATGCTTGTCACCCGTGACCTCCGAAGCGAAGCAAGACACTCCGCACGAAGTCTGCCCGTCCTCACCCTCGTCAGCATGCTTTCTGAGTCAGTTACAATCACGATGTGTGTGTGTGTGTGTGTGTGTGTGTGTGTGTGTGTGTGTGTGTGTGTGTGTCGTATTCTCCATCCAGCGGAGAGCCGCAGTGACTGCCTCCACTTCCATTCTTAAGCTGGATGTTGTGGTATCATATGCCAGGCTCTCCTGCCCCAAACATCGACCATTAGCTTTGGCTATGAACCCCCAGCCACTTCTCTCACCTCTTGACACCGAACCATCTGTGTAGATAATCACATCACTCGAGTGAGCATTGTCCTGAATTAGTTGCTGGATTTCCACTTCCGTGGCCTCTGCTGGCCACTCCCTGCACTCCCGGCTTAATGTGATTATAACTCTGCACAAGTCTGACTGCTCCGCTGGCACTCTGACCCACTCCTCTCCACGCCTAATGTTCTCCAAGGGGCACACCTGTCTGATCGTATCCTCCGCCTGAGCCATCCATGATTTCCCTCTTATCAGTCGCTGACCCTTAACTGCGTCCAGCGCCTCATGCAGTGGGTGGTCTGTGTCTGCAGCTACTCTGAGGTATGCCTTCGCCTGCATCACCTTGAGCCTACCAGCAACAGTCGGCAGACCAAGGATGTAACGCATACACACTACTGGGGTGTCTCTAGTGCATCCCAGAATGACCCGCATAGCTTCGTTCTGTATGCGCTCTAACTTCACCAGCTGACTCTCTGAGACAGTGAGCAGACCTAATCCATAATCAATTACTGAGAGGATCAAGTGCTGGTATAGTGTGAAAAGCATTCTCTGCTCTATGTCCATTGCAGCCATAGTTTTAAGTGCATTGAGTCCCTTTTGAGATCTTGTCACAACCGTCTCCACATGGTCCTTGAAGGATAGGCGCCTGTCAAATGTGATCCCCAGATACTTCAGTTTGTTCTCTCTGCTGACATTTCTACCATCTATCGCGAGGCTTGGGACATCAGCTCTTACAATCATGTTGTCCAGAGAGCACCACAAAATAGCCCCCTTTTCAGGGTGGATGACAGCACTCATTTCTGTGCACCAGTCAATCACTTTATCTACTGTCGCTTGTAACTCCTGGGCTGTTTGCTCCCTATCTCTCCCCTGCCTATATGCAAGGATATCATCTGCAAATGTTAGTATTCGTGAAGATATAAATCGCCAACAGTGAATTTAATAAAGGAAATATTGTGATTCTATTGAATGTACGACAACATACAAGGAAATCTCACAAGTCGTTATAGCATATAATTTATAGAAGAATTTACATAAGTTATAGAGGAGAGAAAATAGTGAATGAAACAGCTCTGGACAGTTTACTAGAAGTGATTATTAGAAACATCGTGTGAACAGTTCCCTAGAAGTGATTATTAGAAGCATCGTGTGAACAGTTATACAGATTCTGCCAACTATATATTCACCGAGTGGAGAACACACACACACACACACACACACACACACACGCACGCACGCACGCACGCACGCACGCACACACACACACACACACACACACACATATATATATATATATATATATATGATCTAAATTATATATGTTTATTTCAATATATATAGGAATCTTACTGCCAAAACAAAAAGCATTGTATATCAAGCCTGTGTCTTTAGACTCTTCTTTATGGCAGTGAAACTTGGACAACTTACTCACACCAAGAGAAACGTTTAAACGTTTTATGCGGTGCCTGTGAAGAATACTTGGTATTAAGTGGCAAGACAAAATACTGAAGTATTGGAAAGATCAAGTTGTGTGACGGTGTGTTCCATGCTCATTCTTCGTAGACTTAGATGGATAGGACACGTTATGAGGATGGATGATGGTAGAACACAAAAGGACATCATTTTTGGCGAATTACAGATGGGTAAGAGATTTCTGGGTCAGCCTCTACTACGATACAAAGATGTGTGTAAGCGAGACATGACTAATACAGGCATTGATAATGCACATTGCGAGCAAGTCGCCACAGAGCGGGTTGCATGGAGGGCAAATATCAGAAGCAGAATAAAGACACATGAGAAAATGATTGCAGATAGGTCACACACTGAGCGTGTGAGATGTAAGATAGTGCGTGATGGTGAAAATGACCATGTGCCCACAAGCATCCAGTGTGGACAAACGTGTACAACGCGAATTGGTCTGATCAGTCACAGTCGCAGCCGCCATGGGTTGTAGTTATTATGTCATTTGTATAGCACTCTATACCAAACTATCGACTGCCAAGACGGCAAGGTGCCAATATATATATATTCTGCGTTTCCATCCTGTTTCAGGATATTGCGGTCAACGCCAGCATTTTTCAGCTGTATGTTGATTCCTAGGCTAAGATTACGCTCATTAGCACTCCGCGAATTTCTGAGCGACCGGCTGCATACTCTCATAAGTCACTGGCGCGACTCGAACCACTTCTTATTCTCGTGCACTCACGTCAACCACGAGAGTATTCGGGGTTAACGGAGAAAGCTGCTAACTCCTCGGCCAGGGAGCCGGCTATATATATATATATATACTCTGAGGTGTGTGAAAAGATATATACTACACATCCTCGTTTTTGTTTCATTACATCTATCATAGGAGCCACGGACAGTCGGCAGTCCACTCTCATAACGGAGCAGTTTATCCGCCTGGATATAGAAGTTATATATATATATATTATTTTCTACATAGTGTACGTGCTGTTTGATCATACATCCTTCTCTCACCACATACCACCAGCATATCAAACCATCAACTTTAAGAGTCATCATCATCATCATATGACAAGTTAATAAACACATTGGTAGTTTGTTAAAACTCATAATTCTTCCAAATGTCTAAATGTAAATGTTTGTATAGCTTAAGTGTTCGTAAACTATTTTTAAATTACAGTTAGTAGGAGTGCAAATATATCTTTTCAGCAGGGGATTATTCAGAGAGGTAACTTGCCATATGCAGCCTATGTTAAAAAAAAAAAAAATTCTTTTCTGCATATTCTGCATATCTAAATTTATCTTCCTCACTCCTGGGGGGTACCAAGAACAGCTACATATATCTGTTCAATGAGCCAATCATTGGCTGTTTTCTTGCGTATTCATTGACTGTTTCTGCAATCAGCATACAAGAAAATGTGTCCCAAGGTTTTCTCTCGTAACTATGGAATGTAAGGGATCTGAACCTGCACCCATAATCAAACACTGTTGTGAGAAACTACGACTATTTATAATATGCACTAACAGCAGACAGCAGTGATGAAGAAATACAACACTTTTAAGATGAAATAGAATTGGCAATATCTCAAATTATATCATAAGATAAAAAAAACTAATACTAGGAGATATCAATGCAAACGTAGGAAATGGAAACATTGATGCTGTATTGGGATTATTGTTATGGTACGAGAAATGGAAGAGTTGAGAAATTTATAGAACAGGAAAATGTAAGGGATATGATAATTTGAAACATATGGTTTAAACATCATAAAGACGTCTTTATACATCGACAACCCTAGTAAGAAAATACTCAACCAAATTGTCTACATACTTAATAATAAAAGATGTACAAATAAGATAATAAATGTTAAGACACTGCCTGGTGCTGACTTTAATAGCGATCACGTACCACCATGTTGACAAATAAAGAAAGATTGAAGGGAAGGAGACGTGTTTCCAAAGCACCAGGGCCAGGTTCTATACTGGCCAAGACCTACTAACACGTCCTAGCCGTGCGTCTTGGGCAACAGTTCCATTCGGGGTCCTGGCTAACGGAGTAGGATCGCTGGTTCTTCCGAAGTCGGCGAGTATCTGCTTGCACGGCGAGGAACCACCAGTCTGCACACCAATAAGCCAGACATGGGACAACGGATACTCACACAAACCTCAGGTCCTGAATGACATCACACTGATGTTGGACAACAGGATGTCTTCATCCGACATACAGGCCTTTGGGCTGATGTACAGCGAACGCAAGCAAGGAAGCAGCAAGTAAGATTGAAGAGAGGAAATACTGTGGTTAAGAATATGAATCTTAATAAATTTGTTCTGAAGCAGATAAAGAAATTCATGAACAATACAGAATGACTGTGAAAAATAGGTACAATGTGGGAAATGTTAAGGGACTCCATTCACCAAACAAGCAAAGAACTATTACTGAAGAGAAACCAAAAAGCGAAGAACAAAATGGATGATTAAAAATATCTTAAAATTGATGGACAAAACAAAACAAAATAAAATGACAAACAAGAGAATCCTAAAATAAATAAAGAAATAAAAGATTTGAATTAAACTTTATTAAAGATACAAACAATATGCACAGACAAATCAGTGAGCTCACATGAATAAAATTAATAGCAAACACAGTTGACGAAAGGAAAATCAGCTGGGCCACGTGGAATCACATTAGAAGAATTGTAAGTACTGGTACAATTAGGAGTTGAAATACTAACCAACATACATAATATCATTCATACATGTATATATATATATATATATATATATATATATATATATATATATATATATATATATATATATATATATATATATATATATATATATATATATATAATTGGCACCTTACCGTCTTGACAAACGATAGTTTGTGCTTCAAAAAGGCATAATAACTATTACCCGTGACATGTGTATATAAATATACATACATAATATCAAGAACATACTAACCAACGACAAGCTCGCAGGTAAGGGTACTGTGGAGGGCGGACGCGCCATGGACCAGGCTGACATTCTGAATGCACTGCCAGAAGTAAGACTTTTGCGAGAATCAAGTGATGACTGCGAATCTACAACCATTGTCAGACTGCAAGAACAGCAAATTAAAAGAGATGTGGTCAAACAAGAACACTACGCAGGAAGCCAAAGAAGATTAATAAACCAGCACAGAACTGGTGTCGTTAGCCGCTACACGCTGCGGGATTTGCTGAGGGGGGGGGGGGGTCCGAGCACTTATGGACTGAATGGTTCGATGTGCAATGAGGATGATCTGTCGACTAACTAACTAACATACCAACCAACATGTTGAATGATATTTACAACAGTGGATATTTAAGCTAATGATATTCTGAAATATGTATTTTTAGCTATACTAAAATGACCAGGAGCAACTGAATGTGAAGGTTATCGTGCAATTAAACTCATAAAACATTTCACTAAGTTTCCACTTAGAATTTATGAAACACTATTATGTATCTTTCTGTGTCTCTATTGATCTTTCTATTAGTTTTCTTAATGTAGATGTTGCCTTGTTTTTAACTTTTCTTTCCACAGATCCATCCTTTGTTCACCAATTTCCATTTTAATTGTCTGTCTTGTTCTTTTAATTATACGAGTAGTCTGTGGCTAAGGGCTTGCGAACGCGGTTTGTGAGCCCGTATACCCGGGTTCGAAACACAGCGGTGCTGATTTTTACGAAAAAAGGTATTGAGGCCGGTCGTTCAGAAAGCAATGGCAAAGTACTGAACGTAAAATTTGCCCAGGAATCACGAACAGCGAAAATGCTGGGGTTGACTGCTACGTCCTGTGAAGGACATGCAACTTAATTTTTTTTTTTTTTTTTTTTACAGACAGTGCAAATAAAGGACTCTCCTTGAATATCAAGAAAGCGGTAACAATGGTCACACCCATAAACAAAAGTGACACCAAAATATGAAATGGCAATTATAACATCAAATGGAAGATGCACAAGTATACAGAACAGAACGGAACAAGCAAACTCCGTATTTCAGAAAATGAAAGGTATCTTATGCAATAAATAAATATCATTGAATGTAAGAAAGAGAGTGCTTAAATGCTATATAGAGATTCGTTCGCTGTATGGCAGTGAACCTTGGAATGTAAACGTATACATTGGGAAGAAATTGGTAGCACCAGAGATGAGACTAATGTTGCAGATTCGTTGGACTACCAGAGTAACTAACACCGACTGCCTGAAGCAGGCTAATGAAACAAGAAGAGAAATAAAGCTGGAAGGACTGAGACGGTGACATAGAGGAACAGCAGCGGCCGAGCTGATCCAGAACACCAAAAAACCGAGCTCTTTGGGGAGACATGAAACCTATGCTATGAATATCCAGCTGGCGATGTACTTGATGATGATAAACACGCAGATTTTGTCCGACAGAGCAGGTGGAAACAAAGGTAGGGCTTTATTCGCTCACTGTCTGGAACAATGCAATCGAGACAGGCAAAATAGGAGGCGTGGTAGTCAGAAAGGGCATCATTAATAAATACAAAGCTAGGAAGGAGGACAGCGAAGACCACGTGAGTGTGGCTGGTATCAAGTCTACACTATGGCGGACAAACCACGTGAATGTGGCTGGTATCAAGTCTACACTACGGAGGACAAACCACTATATACCATATTATAATAACGTTATAATGTTATTATAGTAACACCATATTATTTTACATGTATGTTCACTAGAGGACATAGATATTATCCTATATATGTCAAAACAGGACATATATATTATTCTACATATGTCACTAGAGGACATATATATATATATATATATATATATATATATATATATATATATATATATATATATATATATATATATATATACACATATATATTATTTTACTTGTGTCACTAGAGGACATAGGTATTATTATACATATGTCACTATAGGACACAAGACATTATTCTACATGTGTTATTAGAGGAGATATATATTATTCTACATGTGTCACTAGAGGACATAGATAATATTCTACATGTGTCACTAGAGGACATGGATATTATTCTACATGTGTCACTAGAGGACATAGATAATATTCTACATGTGTCACTAGAGGACATGGATATTATTCTACATGTGTCACTAGAGGACACATATATTATTCTACATGTGTCACTAGAGGACATGGATAATAATTTTTTTTTAATTATTCTACATGTGTCACTAGAGGACATGGATATTATTCTACATGTGTCACTAGAGGACATAGATAATATTCTACATGTGTCACTAGAGGACATGGATATTATTCTACATGTGTCACTAGAGGACATAGATAATATTCTACATGTGTCACTAGAGGACATAGATAATATTCTACATGTGTCACTAGAGGACATAGATAATATTCTACATGTGTCACTAGAGGACATGGATATTATTCTACATGTGTCACTACAGGACATGGATATTATTCTACATGTGTCACTAGAGGACATATGTATTATTCTACATGTGTCACTAGAGGACATATATATTATTTTACATGTGTCATTGGAGGACATATATATTATTCTACATGTGTCACTAGAGGACATGGATTTTATTCTATATGTGTCACTAGAGGACATAGATATTATTCCACATGTGTCACTAGAGGACATATATATTATTCTACATGTGTCACTAGAGGACATATGTATTATTCTACATGTGTCTCTAGAGGACATATATATTATTCTACATGTGTCACTAGAGGACATATATATTGTTCTACATGTGTCACTAGAGGACATATATATTATTCTACATGTGTCTCTAGAGGACATAGATAATATTCTACATGTGTCACTAGAGGACATGGATATTATTTTACATGTGTCACTAGAGGACATAGATAATATTCTACATGTGTCACTAGAGGACATAGATAATATTCTACATGTGTCACTAGAGGACATGGATATTATTTTACATGTGTCACTAGAGGACATAGATAATATTCTACATGTGTCACTAGAGGACATGGATATTATTCTACATGTGTCACTACAGGACATGGATATTATTCTACATGTGTCACTAGAGGACATGGATATTATTCTACATGTGTCACTAGAGGACATAGATAATATTCTACATGTGTCACTAGAGGACATGGATATTATTCTACATGTGTCACTAGAGGACATAGATAATATTCTACATGTGTCACTAGCGGACATAGATAATATTCTACATGTGTCACTAGAGGACATAGATAATATTCTACATGTGTCACTAGAGGACATGGATATTATTCTACATGTGTCACTACAGGACATGGATTTTATTCTATATGTGTCACTAGAGGACATAGATATTATTCCACATGTGTCACTAGAGGACATATATATTATTCTACATGTGTCACTAGAGGACATATATATTATTCTACATGTGTCTCTAGAGGACATATATATTATTCTACATGTGTCACTAGAGGACATATATATTGTTCTACATGTGTCACTAGAGGACATATATATTATTCTACATGTGTCTCTAGAGGACATAGATAATATTCTACATGTGTCACTAGAGGACATGGATATTATTTTACATGTGTCACTAGAGGACATAGATAATATTCTACATGTGTCACTAGAGGACATAGATAATATTCTACATGTGTCACTAGAGGACATGGATATTATTTTACATGTGTCACTAGAGGACATAGATAATATTCTACATGTGTCACTAGAGGACATGGATATTATTCTACATGTGTCACTACAGGACATGGATATTATTCTACATGTGTCACTAGAGGACATATGTATTATTCTACATGTGTCACTAGAGGACATATATATTATTTTACATGCGTCATTGGAGGACATATATATTATTCTACACGTGTCACTAGAGGACATGGATATTATTCTATATGTGTCACTAGAGGACATATATATTATTCTACATGTGTCACTAGAGGACATAAATATTATTCTACATGTGTCTCTAGAGGACATATATTATTCAACAGGCGTGTTCACTGGAGGACATGTGTCACTAGAGGACATATATTATTCAACATGCGTGTTCACTGGAGGACATGTGTCACTAGAGGACATATATTATTCAACAGGCGTGTTCACTAGAGGACATATATTATTCAACACGCGTGTTCACTGGAGGACATGTGTCACTAGAGGACATATATTATTCAACACGCGTGTTCACTGGAGGACATGTGTCACTAGAGGCCATATATTATTCAACAGGCGTGTTCACTGGAGGACATGTGTCACTAGAGGACATATATTATTCAACAGGCGTGTTCACCGGAGGACATGTGTCACAAGAGGACATATATTATTCAACAGGCGTGTTCACTGGAGGACATGTGTCACAAGAGGACATATATTATTCAACAAGCGTGTTCACTGAAGGACATGTGTCACTAGAGGACATGTGTCACTAGAGGACATGTGTCACTAGAGGACATATATTATTCAACAGGCGTATTCACTGGAGGACATGTGTCACTAGAGGACATATATTATTCAACAGGCGTGTTCACTGGAGGACATGTGTCACAATAGGACATATTTTATTCAACAGGCGTTAGTTAGTTAGTTAGTTAGTCGACATATCATCCTCGTTGCACATCGAACCATTCAGTCCATAAGTGCTCGGATCCCCTCCTCAGCAAATCCCGCAGCGTGTAGCGGCTAACGACGCCAGTTCTATGTTGGTTAATCAATCTTCTTTGGCTTCCTGCGTAGTGTTCTTGTTTGGCCACCCCTCTTTTAATTTGCTGCTCCCGCAGTCTGGCCATTGTTGTAGATTCACAGTCATCACTTGGTTCTCGCAAAAGTCTCACTTCTCGTAGAGCATTCAGAATGTCAGCCTGGTCCATGGCGCGTCCGCCCTCCACAGTAGCCTCACCTGCGAGCTTGTCAGCCCGCTCATTTCCTTGTACTCCCGCATGACCTGGCACGAAGATGAAACTAATCTTTGCCAGGCGTGTTCACTGGAGGACATGTGTCACAAGAGGACATATATTATTCACCAGGCGTGTTCACTGGAGGACACATAACTTGACCAAGAACGAGTGCCAGTGCCAAAATGGCGGTTCGTCTCTTTCCACGTGCATTAGACAACTAGAAAGCAAACAGACAAACTCGATGGTGGTTGAAACAGAACTACAGACATTAATTTTTGTTTTTTAAATGTTTCCCGAGGTGTTATAATCACGTACACAGACAGGTCCGTTGTGCAGCACCCCCGCAGGCCATGAGCTTTCACAATATCCAGCCTATAGATGCGGAACTGTTCAGGAAGACAGGCGCTCTTGCCGTGACTAGGAATAGTTTAACTAAGGAAGGTCTTTGCAATAACCAAGGCAATCATGTGCTTGGAGACACAGGCGATCATCCATACACGTTTTCACAGAGACTACATACGTATGCTCTGGAAGATGAGAAGGGCTTAACTACTGCTGGGACTAGCAATGGACAATGTTAGCATTCCAAATACCTCTATCGAGACATGACGACTAAATGATTAAAACAATTATTTGATTCTACCTAACTAAACTAACTAAACTAACTAACTAACTAACTAAACTAGCTAAACTAACTAAACTAACTAACTAACTAAACTAACTAAACTAACAAAACTAACTAACTAACAAAACTAACTAAACTAACTAACAAAACTAACTAACAAAACTAACTAACTAACTAACTAACTAACTAAACTAAACTAACTAACTAACTAACTAACTAACTAACTAAACTAAACTAACTAACTAAACTAACTAACTAACTAACTAACTAACTAAACTAACTAAACTAACTAACAAAACTAACTAACTAACAAAACTAACTAAACTAACTAACTAAACTAAACTAACAAAACTAACTAACTAACTAACTAACTAAACTAAACTAACTAAACTAACTAAACTAACTAACTAACTAACTAACCTAACTAACTAACTAACTAACCTAACTAACTAAACTAACTAACTAACTAACCTAACTAACTAACTAAACTAACTAACTAACTAACTAACTAACTAACTAACTAAACTAACTAACTAAGCTAACTAACTAAACTAACTAACTAAACTAACTAACTAAACTAACTAACTAAACTAACTAAACTAACTAACTAAACTAACTAACTAAACTAATTAAACTAACTAACTAAACTAACTGAACTAACTAACTAACTAAACTAACTAACTAAACTAACTAACTAACTAAACTAACTAACTAACTAACTATCTAACTAAACTAACTAACTAAACTAACTAACAAAACTAACTAACTAACTAACTAAACTAAACTAACTAACTAAACTAACTAACAAAACTAACTAAGTAACTAACTAACTAAACTAACTAACTAACTAACTAAACTAAACTAACTAACTAACTAACTAACTAACTAATTATTAACTAACTAACTACAATATTGCTGAGACTGAGATATTGCTATTACTCAGGAACATCCGTATTCTATATTGGAACTGTGCCAGTGTAAAACAACGGGGCTCTATTTTAGAAACCCTAGTTTACAGGAACGACATTGTAGCACTCCAGGAGACGAGACTGGGCGATCAGCTACTCCGAATTGCCGGCTTCAAATGTTTCTATAACAGACGACATCTGGGAACGGCGATTCTCGTTCGCGACAGCATGGTGGCGTCAGAGCTAGACATGTCCAGTTGGAACAGTGACGATATACAAATACAGGCGTTGAGAGTTCATTCCAGTATACCATTCGTGTTGGTTAATGTTTATGCCCGCAATGCGAGTGTGGACGCCCAGAAGTGGCAGTGCTTAAGTGGCATATTAGGCCACGAGAGAAATGTTATTTTCTGTGGTGACTTCAACGCTAAAGGCAGATCATGGGGAAACACTTCCTCCAATACACAAGGGGAGGAGCTCGAGACTGCACTGGAAACCATCGACCTGGTTTGTATCAACAGTGGCTGTGTCACCAGGACAGCAAGCCGTCCAGGCGATGAGGACAGTGCTATTGATCTGGCGCTAGTTTCACCTTCACTCACTACAGTGTGTAGATGGGGTGTCCTAGGACACCATGGCAGCGACCACCACCCATGCAGCATATTGGTGGAGAAAGGCAGAACCAGGCAGCACAAGCTAAAGGTAAAGACGTTCCAGTATGACAGTACAGGGCAAGATGTGGTGAGTAAAATAAGACGTGACAAGCGCAGAACGTTTCAGGGCAGGAAGAAAAGGAAAAAAAGCTGGGAGCAGCCACCGTGGTGGAGTTTCGAGGTGGAGAAGGCTTGGGTGGATAAGCGTAGTGCTGTAAGGAGATGGCAAAATGCCAAGAAGAACAGAGCTGGTCATCCTAGTCCCTGCTTGCACTTAGAAAGAGAGATGCACACAAAAGTAAGCTATTTCAAAAAACTGGCCACGGTGGTTAAAAGCGAAAAATGGGCAGAGGTGTGTCAAAGAGTAAGCACAGACAAGTCACTGAAATTGTTCTGGCGACTACATAAAAGCATGAGTGGTGTAGTCAAGAATAAGAGCATTTCTGACTTCCAAGGTGCTGACCTCATCTGGCAGAGGACTGACGAGGACAAGGGCAAAGCCCTCTTTGAACGCTACCTTGAGCAGAGCAACCAGACAGACATGGGAGGCCGGA
The DNA here is from genome assembly GCA_014155875.1 of Cepaea nemoralis. Taxonomy (NCBI): domain Eukaryota; kingdom Metazoa; phylum Mollusca; class Gastropoda; order Stylommatophora; family Helicidae; genus Cepaea; species Cepaea nemoralis. Next base: position 158,605 of record JACEFZ010023489.1, read on the forward strand.
ATCTGGCCAAGGAGGTCACCTCAGACAGATGCAAGGCCCAGAACACTTCGGATGAAGACACAGTGACAGTGAAAGAAATCAAGGCTGTGCTTCGACGATCAAAAAACAGTGCTCCAGGTCCTGATGGCATAAGATACGACGACATAAATAGGTGTACCGACAATGAGCTAGAGAAACTAGCAGACATGTACAACAACAGTATAGGGAGTGCTAGCATCAAGGAGGAATGGTTACACAGCTATCTGATTCCCTTGCCGAAGCCTGACAAAGACCACAAGAAAATTCAGGGATATCGAATTATAACCATGCAGAATACAATAGGCAAGCTGCTGGAGAAGGTAATTGCCAGGAAAATATCAAGCCAACTAGAGAGGCAAGGTGTTTTCCCACCTACCCTGGGTGGGTACCGTCCAAAAAGAGAAACCGGGACCAATGCAGCAGTCTTTGCCCACGATGTCTATGAAGGTTTCCACTCAGGCACTGAAACCGTTGCTGCAGCGATTGATCTTGAGGACGCATACAACAGAGTACCACTGGATTTTTTAATGTTTCAGCTTCTTGAACTAAACGTAAGTCCATTCCTCCTTAGTTGGATCGCTGCAGCTCTCTTCCAACGGAAAGTAGTTTTTAGATGTGGCAGTTGGACTTCGGAACCAACAACAATATATCCTGGCCTACCACAGGGATCACCATTATCTCCGGTACTGTTCAACGCCTACACAGTGAGAATCACCAGTGAGCAGATCACTGGACCTGGCAGGACATTGTCATATGCCGATGATGTTTTAGTGTATCGTCAGGGTAAGGATAGAGAGGAGGTTGCTGTGGAACTACAAACCGAACTCAATCGCATAAGTACTTGGTGTGATGAAGCTGGGGCAATGGTCAACCCAACAAAGGCAACAGTGACTTGGTTCTCGTTGAATAATCATATTGTCAACAGTCCAACACCAACTGCAATGCTGTGTTCAGAGACGGTGGAAAGAACGCAGGCAATGAATTACCTGGGGATACGGTTTGATCGAAGCCTTGCTTATAATGTGCACATAGACCAGGTGATAACAAAGGCCAAGCGGGGTTTGGCAGCGATGCGGGTGATGGCGGCAGCAAACTGTGAGCAGCGCCATCTATGTCTTCTGTACGAGGGGCTGGTCATGTCTGTTTTGGAGTATGCAATGGCAATCCTGACTGTCAGCCATAAGCAGATAGAAAGGATGGAAAGGATACAGAATGAAGCTATGCGCATTATTCTTGGATGTACAAGAGATACAGCATGCAGGGCGATGCGCTACCTTTTTGATTTTCCAACCATTGAAGAGAGAATGCAAGTTTGCAGGGCACGTGCCTACCTCAGAATTAACGCAAACACACAGCATCCACTGCATAGTGAAATTAGGAAGGTGAAGGGCAGCAGGTTAAAAAGAGGACGGTCGTGGATGGGTCAAGCCGAGGACATTCTTCAACAGGTGTGTTCACTTGAGGACTTAGAACCTGGCGAGGAGTGGGTGCAAGTGCCAACAGACTTCTGCACATCCTTTTCAGTTTGCATCCAACTAGATAGAAAATGCAGACAAGAAAATCCGGCTGCTGTTGAGGCTGAAGTACAAGCGTTGATTTTCGAGAATTCGCTAGACAGTGACGCGGTCATCTACACAGATGGGTCGGTCGTCCGACATGTGAGAAGCTCATGGGCCTTTACAGCTCGGGCCGGAGGGAGAATTGTGAAGGAGGACTCTGGTGCTTTCACTGAAACCACAAGTAGCCTGACCATGGAAGTCATGGCAGTAAGTAAAGCAATAACATGGCTCGAGACACAGACATTCACTAGGGCTTGTTTCCTTAGCGACTCAATGAACATGATCAAGAGGATAGAGGAGGGGTCGATCCGAAGAGAATGGTTGCTGCCTCTGAAGCGGTCTCGGCTGGCAAAGATTAGTTTCATCTTCGTGCCAGGGCATGCGGGAGTACAAGGAAATGAGCGGGCTGACAAGCTCGCAGGTGAGGCTACTGTTGAGGGCGGACGCGCCATGGACCAGGCTGACATTCTGAATGCTCTACGAGAAGTGAGACTTTTGCAAGAACCAAGTGATGACTGTGAATCTACAACAATGGCCAGACTGCGAGAGCAGCAAATTAAAAGAGGGGTGGCCAAACAAGAACACTACGCAGGAAGCCAAAGAAGATTGATAAACCAACACAGAACTGGCGTCGTTAGCCGCTACACGCTGCGGGATTTGCTGAGGAGGGGATCCGAGCACTTATGGACTGAATGGTCCGATGTGCAACGAGGATGATCTGTCGACTAACTAACTAACTAACTAATATTGCTGAGACTGCCGTTTAAACTTTTAAGTTTGATGTTATTGTGGACAATTTGAAACAGGATATTACATTTCTGGCATATACCCAGATTAATGTAAGCATGTGCTTTGATTTGAAGGAAAGGAACTAGCCAAATCATATCATACCTCATCGCATCCTGTAACTTAGAATTCACAATCTCTGATGTTTCCTCACCCCAATTTTTTTCCATCCCTCTCTTCCGGCCCCAAACGCACGTGCTTTGTAAAAATCTGAGTATTTTACTTAATAGAAAACCGTGATATGACAGTGGCATGGCAAGACGTTGTGATGTGAATCTGCTAGAAGAATCATTCACTGAATACAGAATATGTCCTGGATCATGCCTGACACATCTATGCTGACCAATGTCATTCACGTATATTCTACACAACGTATTCACACGAGACTACACTTTCACACATCCAAGAATACATTCAGCTCCATCAAATGTCATATCTCCTTAAAATGAAAAACAAAACTGTCATATAGACGTGGACACGGAGATCCACCAAATGTCGGCATCATTCACTTCACATGAGGTACATATGTATATTCCTAGCTACTGCTTCTGTTTACATTCCATGAATCGAGTAGTTAACAATGTAAGAATAGAATATTTGACAATGAAGAATCGAGTAAGTAACAATGTTAGATTGGAGTATGTGACAATGAAGAATCGAGTAATTAACAATGTTAGAATAGAATATGTGAAAATGAAGAATCGAGTAGGTAACAATGTTAGAATAGAATATGTGAGAATGAAGAATCGAGTAGGTAATAATGTTAGATTACAATATGTGACAATGAAGAATCGAGTAGGTAACAATGGTAGAATGGAGTATGTGACAATAAAGAATCGAGTAGGTAATAATGTTAGAATATAATATGTGACAATGAAGAATCGAGTAAGTAACAATGTTAGAATAGAGTATGTGAACAATGAAGAATCGAGTAGGTAACAATGTTAGATTACAATATGTGACAATGAAGAATCGAGTAGGTAACAATGGTAGAATGGAGTATGTGACAATAAAGAATCGAGTAGGTAACAATGTTAGAATATAATATGTGACAATGAAGAATCGAGTACGTAACAATGTTACACTGGAGTATGTGAAAATGAAGAATCGAGTAGGTAACAATGTTAGAACAGACTATGTAACAATGAAGACTCGAGTAGATAACAATGTTATAATGGAGTATGTGAAAATGAAGAATCGAGTAGGTAACAATGTTAGAACAGATTATGTAACAATGAAGAATCGAGTAGGTAGCAATTTTACAATGGAGTATGTGAAAATGAAGAATCGAGTAGGTAACAATGTTAGAACAGACAATGTAACAATGAAGAATCGAGTAGGTAACAATGTTAGAACAGACTATGTAACAATGAAGAATCGAGTAGGTAACAATGTTAGATTACAATATGTGACAATGTTAAAATCGAGTGAAGAATCGTTGAACAATGAAGAAGTGATAACTACACTAAAACAACAAATGTTTGGATGCGGCCCGCCGGACGACTGTTTCCCACGCCGGACGACTGTTTCCCACTCCGGCGACTGTTTCCCACTCCGGACGACTGTTTCCCACTCCGGACGACTGTTTCCCACTCCGGATGACTGTTTCCCACTCCGTTTTAGTCAGTTATTAAACTTGTTTGCCGGCTTCCTGACCTAGAGGTTAGCGACTTTTCTTCGTAATCTCGTATACTCTCGTAAGTAACGTGACGAGGGTGAGAATCAGCAGTGGTTCGAATCGGGTCGGTAACTTATGGGGTATGTGAGCCGGTCGCTCAGAAAGCAATGGCAAACTACTGAGCGTAATCTTGCCAAGAAATCAACAGTCAGCTGAAAGATGCTGATGCTGACAGCGATGTCTTGTAAAGGATATGCAAACATTAAACTTATTTAGCCATTTAACAATGAAAAAGGGATTTGAAGTTTCATATGTCTTGACATTGACTGTATATGATGAATGAGTTGATATAACTATAACATAGATGTTAGCTAAAGGTAACATAGTTATTGGTGTATACGTACCAGTGGAATCTATAACAATACAGTAATATTTACAAAATATATGTTCTGGCTGTGGTTATACTGCTCGTGCGCTGGAAGATTAAAAGTAGCTCAAACATTCAACGAGTACGTGTACATTTTGTTTCACACCACACACTGTATAACTAAATGAAAAACGTATGCGCATGTTTTGTTACGTAGTTCCCTGTGTCGGGTAATAATGAATATTAGTATCTCACTGTGGCTGCAACATTAGAACACGTCATTCATGAGAGTCCCGTTCACGAAGAACAAGTGCTAGCATACTGAGCGGCAGCTGAAGGCACCCAAGGGCAGATGGTTGCAGAGATATGGAAATATTGCTCACATCATGTCTATTATACATGACATTTCTGATTTACGTGAATTTGTAACGGTTGAAACAACTTTCAAAGCGTGAAAATGTAACATCTGTTCTTATGAATGGTGTTCACAGTTTGTGCTCCTAAGTACTACACCAAATGTGAGAGGAAATCATGTTTTCAAAAGCTGGAAATACTTCATGGAGTTTGTTTGTGGAAACAGTATTCAGAAGTCCTCAAAGCGTTGGCGATGTTCTTCAGAAGCCGCAGGGGTTGTCCTCCAATCGTCCTCATCGTAAGTCTCAAAGTTTGTGGTGTCACCGTCGTGTGCAAGCTTTGGTACAATGGGCGGCTGTGTTGGAGTGAAACATTAAAAAGGGAATTAGAATATATAGTGACAAGAACCTAAAATAACGAGCAAGATGATGGTGATATGTCAAGAAAAAGACTCACTCCATAAAGGCAAACGAATACATTCTGCGCTCCATATCTGCTTTTAATGACATACATATAGTGTTTCACTTATAGTCTCTGTTAAATGTGATATGTATCACATATAGTCTCCGTTAAATGGGGTATGCATCACATATAGACTCTGTTAAATGTGGTATGTATCACATATAGTCTCTGTTAAATGTAGTATGTATCACATATAGTCTCCGTCAAATGGGGTATGTATCAAGGATAGTCTCTGTTAAATGTGGTATGCATCACATATAGTCTCTGTTAAATGTAGTATGTATCACATATAGTCTCCGTCAAATGGGGTATGTATCAAGGATAGTCTCTGTTAAATGTGGTATGCATCACTTATAGTCTCTGTTAAATGTAGTATGTATCACATATAGTCTCCGTTAAATGTGGTATGCATCACTTATAGTCTCTGTTAAATGTAGTATGTATCACATATAGTCTCCGTTAAATGTGGTATGTATCACATATAGTCTCCGTCAAATGGGGTATGTATCAAGGATAGCCTCTGTTAAATGTGGTATGCATGACATATCATCATCATCAAGTGCCGTGCCGGCTGGCGTAGGCGTTCATGGCTCTCCACAGATCTCGGTCTTTGGTGTTCTGGATCAACTCTGCTGATGATATTCCTCCATGCCACCGTCTCAGTCCGTCCAGCATCATTTCTCTTGGTCTGCCTCTGCCTCTCTTCCCCTCGATCTTTCCAGTTGTCATGATGTTCTCCAATGCCTCTCTTCTCATCACATGACCAAAGAAAGATGTTTGTCTCTTTCTTATTGTTGTATATAGTGTTCTAGTTTCATTAGCCTCTTTCAGGCAATCGTTGTTAGTTACTCTGGCAGTCCAAGGAATTCGCAACATTCGTCTTAAAAACCACATCTCTGTTGCTTCTAAGTTCTTCCTAATTTGTTCATTTACATTCCAAGATTCGCTGCCATACAGCAAAACTGGTTCTATATAGCATTTTAGTACTCTCTTTCTTACATTCATTGATAGCGACTTATTGCATAAGATACTCTTCATTTTCTGAAATGCTGTCTTTGCCTGCCCTATTCTGCTCTTAATCTCTTTTGTACATCTTCCATCTGATGTTATAAGTGCCCCTAGGTATTTAAAATTATCCACTTGGTTGAGAATTTCCCCTTCTATTTCTATTTCACATTTTGGTGTCCCCATTTTCTTTGGTGATATAAAAGAAAATGGGGACACCAAAATGTGACATAGAAATAGAAGGGGAAATTCTCAACCAAGTGGATAATTTTAAATACCTAGGGGCACTTATAACATCAGATGGAAGATGTACAAAAGAGATTAAGAGCAGAATAGGGCAGGCAAAGACAGCATTTCAGAAAATGAAGAGTATCTTATGCAATATATGTATCACATATAGTCTCCGTCAAATGGGGTATGTATCAAAGATAGTCTCTGTTAAATGTAGCATGCATCATATATATTATTTGTTAAATGTAGTATGTTTCAACGATAGGCTCTGATAAATATAATATCTATCAAAGAGATCATCTGTTAAATGTAGTACAATTATGCATCAAAGATAGTCTCTGTTAAATATACTTTCTTTCACATATATATATATATATTTTTTTTGCATATCCTTTACAGGACATCGCAGTCAACACCAGCATCTTTCAGCTGTATGTTGATTTCTTGGCAAGATTACGCTCAGTAGTTTGCCATTGATTTCTGAGCGGCCGGCTCACATACCCCGTAAGTTACTGAAGCGATTCGAACCACTGCTGATTCAAACCATCATCACGTTACCGACGAGAGTATACGAGATTACGGAGAAAAGTCATAACCTCTAAGCCACGAAGCCGGTATCTTTCACATATAGTCACTGTTAAATGCAGTATGTATCGAAGATAGTCTCTGTTAAATGTGGTATGCATCACATATAGTATCTGTTAAATGTAGTACGTATTAGGGACGTTCATTTGAAACCCGTTCCAATGGCTGTATTACAAAAGCATGAAAGAAACAATAACAGGTGTGGTAGAATTAAATAAAGCATTCATTTTGAATGAATTATGCACCATGGGTTGGTCAGAAGAAGTCGCCGTAGGCATTCAGGCAAGCATCCCATTGCTTAGGTAGGTGGCGAATGCCATCCGCAAAAAAAAGATGGTGGTTGCTCACTGAACCAAGTGTTTACTGCGTTCATTACGTCTGCATCTGTGTGAAATCGTTGCACCTTGAAAGATTTTTTTAGAGGTCCGAACAAATGAAAATCACATAGTGACAAATCAGGACTATAGGCTGGATGTTGCAGAATTTCCCACTTCTTCCTTGCTAATGCTTCCTGCACAATCTTTGCGTCATGCGGACTAGCATTATCGTGCAACAAAACCACACCGATAGAAAGCATGCCGGGTAGTTTATTCTTGATGGCTTTTTACAGCTTGTCTGGTGTTTGCAAGTAGTGAGCAGAGCTGATGTTGACACCAGGTTCTTTAAAGTCGGCCCAATAAAATGCGCTCAGCATAACCTTACCAGCGGAAACTTGTAACTTGAATGTTTAGGCTTTTGGTGATCTAGCATGCTTCCATTGCATGCTCTCTCTTTTGCTGCTCGGCTCAAAGTGGCGACACTATGATTCATCGCCTGCCACTATACGGAAGAGAAATGCATCATCCTCCACTCTCTAAAGCAACAAGTGGTTCAAACACCATCCCATGCGTTCCTCATTTTGGTAGTCGGTCAACATCCGTGGTACCCACTGTGAAGACACCTTCCGATATTGCAGTTTCTTACAAACGACCTTTTGAATTGTCCAAATTGACACATCAAATTCTTTAGCTAGTGAAAGCATGCTTCGACAACGGTTCATCTGTACTGCTGCATCAATTTTCGCGATGGTTTTGTTCTTTCTGTTGGAACAATATGCGCTTGACCCGGCCGTCGAAGATCTGTCGCGAACTGACGTCCTTTCTGAAACATTCGTGCCCAGTCTGTCACTGTTGTCTTCGACACAGATTTGTTACCGTACGCTTCCTGCATTCTTCGATGAATGTCCACAGGTCGACATCCTTCAAATGAAAGAAACTGAATCACCGGTCTTTGAGCTTCTTTGGACGGATTGTAGATCAACCCGGCCATTTTCTCAACGGTCAGAAACAGAACCTATGCATCACTGGAGGATAAGCATGTGCTCTTTTATTCAAGGTCAGTAATTATCACATGACTATGACATGACTATGTTCAACGTACGCAATTATGCGCGGTGCAGCACGAACAGATTTCAAATGAACGCCCCTTATATCAAAGATAAAAAAAAATTGTTTGCGTATCTTTTACAGGACATTGCTGTCAACACCAGCATCTTTCAGCTGATTGTTGATTTCTTGGCAAGATTACGCTCAGTAGTTTGCCATTGCTTTCTGAGCGGCCAGCCCACATACCCAGTAAGATACCGACGCGATTCGAAGCACTGCTGATTCTCACCGTCGTAACGTTACTTACGAGAGTATACGAGATTACGGAGAAAAGTCGCAGGAAGCCGGCAGATAGAAACAAGCTATGGGAAATCTTTAAAAGATATAGAGTACACATATAACAAACTTATGCAGAAGCTTATACACCACCTGTGAACGTATAATAAGAACAAATGGAGGACACTCAAAACCCTTCACCATAACATCCGGAGTACAACAAGGTTGTGCCCTATACCACCTCTTGTTCATAACACATAATATAGACATCATATGAAAAGAAAGCAGCCAAACTGAGACCGTAACAACACCGCACGAAGAACAGAAAACAGAAGAAGAATCAGCGGCAAATTACACCATTAAAGAACTCTTATTTGTGGACGATCAAACATTAATAGCAACATCAGAATCAAAATTACAAGACCGCATAAATAGTATGAACGAAGTGTGTATGGAACATAACATGAAAAGTAGCACGAGTAACAGAGAAGCAATGACTATAACCAAAGAAGAAAGCACAATAAAAATGCATCTAGAAGAACACCCCCTGGTTCAAGTAAAGAGCTTCAAGTACCCAGGAATTATATAACATCAAATGGCAAATCAGCAGACGTGATCGAAAATAGATGCAATAAGGCAAACCAATTCACTGGACAAATGGCTCGAATACTAAAGAACAAACATGTATCAATAGTCACTAAGAAAGCACTTTATTGCACAATCTTCCTACCAGCTCTATGCCACCAATGCCAAACCTGTACAATGAAAGAAAAAGAGAAAAGATAAATCACAACAACAGAAATGAGATTCGTGAGAAGAATACTCAATGTATCAAGAAGAAAGTAAATACGAAATGAAGAAATCAGGCTTAAAGTTGGCGTTATAGCAGCGCTTAGATTTGATCAGAAAATAGCAAGAAATAATGTACCGACTAGACGGAAGCAGAATAAGAGGCCAGCCACGTAATCGATGGATAGAGGGAATTACAAAGACCATGGGAACTTCGAAATATGAAGCCCATACACGGGCACTCTCCTGGTGTTTATGCTTCACCTCGACACCACAAGATGCAAGAGGAACCTGATGAGATGAGACTATTTGTCCAGGATGCACAGCCCTATGTTAAAATTGGTTCTATGTAACATGCAAGAACTCTTGTTTTAACTTTCAAGGACAGTGACTTATTGCACAACATGTTCTTCATTTGATAAAATGTAGTTTTTACTTGTTCTATTCTGCTCTTTATCTCAGTGATGCATCTTCCATTTGATGTTATCCATTTGCCTAGATATCTGAATATCTGCACTTGCCCCAAAATAACTTCCTGTACTTTATTTGCAAAGTTAAGCACAATTCTTCTTCTTCTTCTTCTTCTTCAGCATTCCGAGCCATTGAGGTTCTTTGCTGCAAATACAATCTGTCTCCATTCGTCTCTCTGGTGGACCTTCTCTTGCCAGTCGTTGATTCCAAGTGCTTGTAGGTCTGTATGTATATTATCTCTCCATCTGTCTATTATTCAAACTAAGGCCTAGTTTTCACACTCCACAACCACTGTATCTATCATTTCCTGTAGATCGTTCTGACTCGTTGCTATCAAGTCGGTGTCGTCAGCCTAACGTGAGTTATTTATATTATGTCCACCAACCAGGATCCCTGACATATTTTCTGTAGATCTCATTATATATTCACTGTGCAATGAGAACAAATCAGGAGACAATATTCAAACTTGTCTGACGCCCTTATTTATACACTGAAATGTTCCTTCAAGGTTTTTGATTTTTATGGCTGCTGTTTGCTGCCAATATGTGTTTTTTTTTATTATTTGCAGATCTTTGCTGTCAATGTTCAGTTGCTTTAGTAATTTTAGTATTTCGCATCCTTATATAACATTTGGGGTCTTCCGGTTGGCCTCTTCCCTGTGGATAGTTCTCCGTATAAGAGATCTTTGGAAATACGACCATACTCCATTCGATGACCCATTCACCGGAGCCGTCTCTGCGTGAGGAGGGAGCGCACTGTGGTAATATCCTCTTTTTCAAGCACGTGTTTGTTTGTTATATTGTCTTTCCACGATATGCCCAGAATGCGTCTCAGATATCCCGCGTGGAAGGAATTCAACTTTCTTTCCTGTCTTGAGTACAAGGTCCAGGATTAAGATCCATAGATTAGTGTGCTAACAACACAAGCTTTACATACTTGAACTTGTGTACGCTCTGATAGTCTATTATTCTCCCAGACTCTCTTAGTTAGCCTGGAAAGTGTTGTGGCTGCCTTTCCAATGCGTCTGTCGATTTATGTCTCTAAGGAAAGATTATCTGATATCATCGACACTAAATACTGTCCGAGTCTTGCATAGAGCAAGATAAGTAGCTCGTTTTCTGGCAAGTGTGAAGCAATATCAAACTATCAAATCACACGAAGTGAATATCCGAAAGTATTATTCACAAGCTTTATTTACGCGCTGCATTTATTATCGCACAAACATCGTGCACTGACAATCCATAGCAATCATTACGGCATGAACAATATCACTACAATACATAATAATACATGCAAGCAATAAACATCTCACTTACAAGTCAAACTATTCAAGCGTTCGAACCAGTCTCCCACTGTCGTACAGGCTAGCTCTCAATGCAGATTCAAACACTCCTCGCATACCCATGCGACCTGTCCATTCAAACACCTAAACCCGTCTGCCAGCCCGGGCGCTCTACACGCTACACGCTCACGTCAACTGGTGTGACCCCTGCAAGGTTCACGGGGTGTACTGCTGACCAGCGGTCGTTTAAGCTTCGCTCAATTGCTGTGCTTGGCTGCTTATACGCATTACCGCATACATAGGGATATGTGTGTATGGTGCGTGGGTTGGGAATAGTGCGTGGTAGGGGGTGTATGTGATGTGCGGGTGGGGGATTGTGTGGTGGGGGATTAGGTTAAGGCATGTGTGGGTGGGTGGAAGTTGTATGTGTGGGTGGTGGGGTGTGTGTGAGTGGATTGGGGATGTATGGGTGGTTAGGGAGATGTGTGTGTGTGTGTGTGGGGGGGGGGGGGTAGGGACATGTCAGTTGGTTGGGATGTGTGTGTATGGTTTGGGGATGTGTGAGTGGATGTGCGATGTGTGGGTTGGTGGGGGATTGTGTGTGTGGGTGGGGAAAATGTTGTGGATGGAGATGTGGCTGGGGGATTGGTGGTTTGAGGTGTGGGTGGGGAGAGGATGTGTGGGGTAGGATGTGGATGGGCGTGGGATGTGTGGGTTGGTGGAGGAATGTTTGTGGGTGGCGAGTGTGTTTTGGTTGGGGGATCAGGTGAGGGCAGTGTGTGTGGGTGGGGGATGTGCGGGAGGGGGATGGGTCGGTTGGTGGGGTATGTATGTGTCCCTTGGTGTGCGTGTGTGTCGGTAGGTGGGGGGTGTTTATGTGTCCCTTGGTGCGCGTGTGTGTGGGTAGGTGGGGGTGTGGGTGGGGTGATGTATGGATAGGTGGGAGATGGGCCTCATAACATGGTAATTAGCCTTGTTTATGTTTACAACATTCATTTCACAATGTTTATTTTTCTTCCTATGTAAATGTATAATGCTCTTGATGAACGAAAGACGAGTGATTGGAAGGGCCGAATGTAAGACGGGCCTGCGCGCCCAATTTGTGACCCTAATAAAGTTGATTTGATTTGATTTTCCCTCTGCAGTGTTTAACTTCACTCAGAGTTGCGTGTTGTTATGTTGTCTGGCGTTGGTACAGACAACGCGTCGCAACCTCGGATGTGAGACCTTGACACTCTCCACACCCCTTTTTCATGAAAGGATTTCCTTTCATGTACAATATATATATAGGTGTTATTAAACATGTCAAAGTCGAACATTATACCTTAACAGTTATTATAAATATATACAGGTGAATAGTAAACAATATGTATACCCGAATTATGTTGTACTATGAAGTACAACAGTCAAGTACAATCTATTTAATGGGCATTACCTCGCTGTGACACAGCTAGTCCGGTAGGTATCGGCTAAACTGGCCCCTACCTCACAACCAAGAACAAAAGTACTAAAATCATCAGGTCAAGCCGTGAGCATCTCCCTCTTAGATAGCTCCATCATCAGACCTCTGTTTAGAGTTTCTAATGACGGTCAACAGTTTTGGCAATATACTGTCCATATCTAAAACGACGTTACATTGACATGTTATTTATCAAGCACACATGTTAATGGTTACAATACATATTTACATATCACCAACAATTTAGAGTAATGTCCCCTGGTTATTATACAAAAAATTTAGGAACAATAATTTATCGTCGTTTACAAGACATAAATTACCACTGCAACTTTATTTCTTAGTGTCATAATTTGATCCTTATTGACAAATGTGCCCAAAAAGTCACGTTTGTAAAGAAGCAATCAAGTTACGATGCTGAGATTACATCTTATAAAAATCGACATATACAATTCCGTATATGGAAATATTTTAAATCACATTTTAATACAATTATCATACATTTATAGACTTTTTAGCGTAGTCTGCTAACTTTTAACTTAATATGCAAAAACTATCGGAAGTATACAGCTGTACTATTACATGTGTTGTGGTGTCATTCATACAACGTTGGTCCGTTCTGGATGGATATTATATAAACGGAGTAGTAGTTGTTACTATCAGCTGTTGGATCGTCTCTTCCGCCTTCTGCTCGGATTGTACTGTCGCAGTCATCTTTCGTATCTTGTTAAAACATCTTGGACACATCGGTCTGGATACCTTCAGGATTACCTCACGTTGTAGTGGCTTGGTAAATTCCTGGATCCTGTAGTGTTGTCCAGTGACACTTCTCTGTAGTGTCTGGTTGTTACAATATTTATGTATTTACAATAATAATTACATTCTTTCTCATATCTCACAGTTATACAACACATTGGTTTACATAATACTGATTCCATTCTTTCACATATCTCACAATTATACACGCATTCATTCGCATGATAATAATAAGAATCGCAATATGTACATAAGTTATATACATTGGGAGATATAATCTTCCCCATCACAATGGTGTACACAGCGTTACTGACACATTGTCACAATTGGCTGTGGTACTGAGCACTATCTACGTTGCAGTTTTATACACCCTCTGCACTGTGCTCTGGTGTCGACTGGGTATTAGGTTCGTTGTATGGACATCTCGACAAGAGATCTGCAAGACAGTTTTGTGAACCCTTTATAGGGTTAATCTCATAGCAATAGTCCTGCAGAAGAAGGGACCATCTTGCCACCTTACTGTTACTTGGCGTTCCTCTGGTAACAATTGTCAGCGGACTATTATCTGTTTCAATAATGAAATGTTTGCCTAACAAAAATCTAGAAAGTTTACGTACCGAAAATACCATGGCAAGAGCCTCGAGTTCCGGTGTACTGTAATTTTGTTCGCTGGTGTTCAGTTTTCGAGAGACGTAGTATACTGGGTATAAGATTTGGTCGTGTTCTTGGAGAAGCACACCTCCAATGGCTACGGAGCTCGCATCACATCTTAATCTAAAAGTAATATTCAAATTTGGCAATTTCAGAATAGGTGATTTAGAAAAATATGAAAGAATTTTCATAAATGCTGGCCTTACACATCCACTGTTTACAATCACATTGGGGTGTTTATTTGTTAGTAGATCAGTGAAACATTTGGTCAATTCAGCAAAATGAGGAATAAACTGTCTATAATAGTTTAAAAGACCTAACACACTTTGCAACTGTTTCTTAGTTGTCGGAAGCGACAATTTCAAAATTCTGGACATGATGTTATCGTCAGTTGATATAAAGCCATTTGAGATCTTATAGCCCAAAAATGAAATTTCCTGAAAGGCTATATCAACTGTGGAAGGTTTTACAGTCAGTCCATGATGTCTAATCCTGTCAAATGTCTGCTGTAGTGCTCTTATGTGCTCTGTCATGTCCTTTGTGTGTATGCAAATGTCGTCCATGTACCAAATGATGTTAGCAATGTCTGTCAAAAGAATTCTTGTCATTCTGATAAAGGTAGCTGGTGCATTGACTAATCCGAAAGGTAGTTTACACCATTCGTATGAACCCCACGGTGTGGCAAATGCAGTCAGATGTATACTATCAGGATGTACCGCTATCTGCCAGTAGCCTTTTGTCATGTCAAGTTTAGTAAACTAACGTGAGTCAGATAGTTCAGTCAAGATGTCTTCACAGTTGCTCATTGGTTCGAAATCCAACTGTGTAATGCTGTTGAGTTTACGATAGTCCACACGAAGTCTAATAGTGTTGTCCTTTTTGCGTACTAACACTATTGGTGAACATGAAATGAGATTGTGAACGTCGAATGATATGATTTGCTTCTAAATCAATGATTTCTTGATGAAGTTTTTCTTTATAGTGTATAGGGATGGAATATGGTCTACACTTAATAGGAATGTCAGATGTTAAGATGATTTGGTGTTGCACTAAATCTGTCTGTCCTGGGCTGTCAGAAAAGATCGTTCTGTATTCTTGTATCAGTTGTCTGCAACTGTCAGTCTGTGTCTAAGTCAGTTTAGGATTTACCTTAATGTCCTGTAAGTTGGTCGTCGTGTCAAGAACTGGTGTCGGTATCTCGTCAGTGTCGTTGTCCTCCGTCTGGTCCACTATGGAGGTGCTTGCTGCAGTCTCTACTTGTTCGTATTGCCTGTGGTGATATGGTTTGAGCATGTTAATATGGAAAATTTTATGTTTGTCCCTAACTGCAATCTCGTAATCTACCGTCGAAATTTGTCGTAGCACTTTGAACGGTCCTTGCCATGAGTCAGTTAGGAGATGTCTATCACTTGGCAAAAGAAGAAGAACGTCCTGTCCTGGCGTCAGTGTAATAGTTCTATTTCCTCTGTTAGCATATTGTCGGTAAATAGCTCCTGATTTTTGGAGAGCTTCTTTAGCTAACATACATGATTTCATAATTCTATCACGCAATGATGTTACATGTTCATATGGTGAAATGGGTATAGACAAAGTTGTACTTTCAGTCAACATAGATTCATACAGAGATAACGGGCCACGTGGTTGTGCACCATATAACATTTCGAATGGTGAGAACCCAGTGCTGGAATGGGGCACTTCCCTATATGCAAACAAAATTGCAGGCAGATAAGTATCCCAATCTTCAGGATGTTCTTGGGTTACCTTAGAGAGCATATGTTTCATATCGCCATTAATCTTTTCCACTATACCGGTCGAATGTGGGTGGTATGGACTGTTGAAGCATTGTTTAACACCCAACATTTTGGTTAAAGCTTGTGTTGCCGAGGAAATAAACTGGCTACCCCGATCTGAAAGGATGGTATCAGGGAATCCTACCCTCGCAAAAATATGAAAGAACACTTCCATGATGTCTTTGGAAGTTATGTTCTTCATTGGAATCGCTTCTGACCAACGAGTACATAGATCAATGAGTGTTACAATGTACCTATTACCTTTAGATGTTACATGGTTCAGAGGACCAACTATATCGACCGAGATCTTTTCAAACGGTCTACTAGCCAAATCAGTAATTTGCAATTCAGCTTGTGGGTGTTTACCCTTTTTGACAAGCTTTTGACAGATGTCACACGATCTGCAATACTGTTTGGTATCGTTGCAAATCTTTGGCCAATAAAATTGAGTAAGTAACCTTGCTCTAGTTTTAGCATACGCCATGTATCCTGCAAAGGGTATGTCATGAGCTAGATTCAATGCTTGCTTGCGGTTTTCTAACGGTAGCACTGTTTGTTCTATAGTGCTGGAACCTTTGGTGTAGTACCGTGTTAGAATTCCGTTCTTCAGAGCAAAGTACCACTGAGCATTCTTTGCTACTCTTGGCTTTTGGCCTACAAGTTTAAAATACTTTTGCAGAGATCGATCGGCTTTTTGAGATGTTATAAACGTCTCCCTCGTTGTCTCAGGAGATGTTACAACTGGACTTACTCGTTTTAAAGCCTCTGTTTGATCGACTCGATCTTGCATCTGTTCAGTAGATCTCGTTACTGCATTTACTACATTACAACGATCATTCTCATCACACATTGATGTTACATTCACACAATTACATGTATGTTCTGGCGTAGCCAGGTTGGTATTTGTACATTCATTTACAAGTGGTAATACATCATGAATGGTGATTGGTAATGAAGGTGAAATGGTAGTATCAATGTTACAACTGACAGTTGATGTACTGCTGTCATGTGGTATGTCATTCACTTCAGGAAGGTTTCCAATGATAATATCGCAGCAAGGATTGGTTAATGCTGCGCATTTAACCTTTCCTGTAAGGAATGGTGTAGTTATATAAGCCCATGCAAGTCGATATTTCTCTATGTTCCCTGAGAATGTCCTGCATGTGACATATTTACCACTATATTGTGATGGTAAAATATAATCTCTCTTTACACCAATGAGAGTACTCCCGCTATCACGTAAAACTGTGGCAGCTTTACCATTAACATACCCCTGGTGGATGTTTAGTTTACATTTGGAGTTTACTACAGAATTGGCCTCCTCACTGGTAACAGGTATAGAATGGCCGCATGTTAACACGCCATCCTCATGAAATTGATCACAAATGGTACATTTTTTCCTGATGGAACACCTCAATGGAGTGTGCTGAGTTTACTGGGTGATCTTGTACACTTTCATCTTCTGACGAAGAACTGTCAAACATGGCTGCATTAGCCTTTTTGGTCATTGACTTGCCTTTACAATCTTTACGCCAGTGACCATAAGCTTTACAAAGATAACATTTGGTAACTTTTTTGTAGTTCTTCCTTTCTTACTTTGGGCTAAGATCTCAGCTTGCCTCACTGCAGCTTCTGACTGTTTTAGAGCAGCTTCTGATTGTGCTTGTTGAAGCTTTAAAGCAGCTTCTGAGTCCTTTAGAGCAGCTTTTGCTTGTGCCTGTTGAAGCTTTAAAGCAGCTTCTGATTGTGCTTTTGACGCCCTTTCGGCCGCTCTCTCATCCCTCTCCCTGATTTGTTCTTGTTTTAAGAGATATTCTGCATATTTACTTTCACTCCATGTTCTCAATCCCTCACCAGACATATTCATTTTTAAACCCATTTCAATGAAATCGTTTAAAGAAGACATGATGAACAATAGGTATGATGGAATAAATATAAACAAAATTACTTATGGTGTTAGTAAGTTACAAATATTTCTAGCACAGTTAATGTCTAAAGCCAGACTAACGAAAGTATAAAGAGGAATGGAAAAAAATTTTATACTCAAGTAATCCTTGGGTAATGTGCTGTTCAGTGGTGCTCGAAATCACACTGGAATGTCTTTCGGGTTGACGCACGAAAATTTTTTGAAGTTCACCAGACTCAGGTAAAGTTGACACAAAAACCCTGTACTTTTTAAACTAAACGAAATTAGAACGTTTGTAAATGTATGGTGTGTGTAATGTCACTGAAGTCTGTAAAGGTTTGTATGCAGTCAAGTATTATTGTTAGTCGTTACCACAATCAACAACTTTCACGCTCACACTAACCCTACTCAATGACATTCAAGGGCACGGCCGCCATTTTGGATTTTAGGTACAAAATTTGTTGAATTTAGTGATAAGTCTGAGGACGCCTCGGTTGGCTTCAAATAATATCTTCACACTTATAATTTAATTAAATCAACTCTATTTAATTGTTACTTTACCTTAATTTATGACTTGCGCACTTCTATCGGCATGTTCACATTCGCTTCAAACTCGGACAAAAAAACAATTTACAAGTTCGCATTTGGTTCAAAACCCGGACGAAAGCCACCACGTTCGCACTTGTCAGAGTCTTGCATAGAGCAAGATAAGTAGCTCGTTTTCTGGCAAGTGTGAAGCAATATCAAACTATCAAATCACACGAAGTGAATATCCGAAAGTATTATTCACAAGCTTTATTTACGCGCTGCATTTATTATCGCACAAACATCGTGCACTGACAATCCATAGCAATCATTACGGCATGAACAATATCACTACAATACATAATAATACATGCAAGCAATAAACATCTCACTTACAATTCAAACTATTCAAGCGTTCGAACCAGTCTCCCACTGTCGTACAGGCTAGCTCTCAATGCAGATTCAAACACTCCTCGCATACCCATGCGACCTGTCCATTCAAACACTTAAACCCGTCTGCCAGCCCGGGCGCTCTACACGCTACACGCTCGCGTCAACTGGTGTGACCCCTGCAAGGTTCACGGGGTGTACTGCTGACCAGCGGTCGTTTAAGCTTCGCTCAATTGCTGTGCTTGGCTGCTTATACGCATTCCCTCTGCAGTGTTTAACTTCACTCAGAGTTGCGTGTTGTTATGTTGTCTGGCGTTGGTACAGACAACGCGTCGCAACCTCGGATGTGAGACCTTGACAAATACACGAACTCATGGACAACTTTTAACTCGTAATCAGAAATTTTGATTGATGGAGGCGCACCAGCATCTTGTTCCATGACCTGTGTTTTAATTAGGCTGATGGTGAGTCCAAAGTCTCTACTTGTAAAACTATCTATGAGCCCTTGCAGATCTTCTGCTGCATGAGTAATCAGTGCTGCATCGTCTGTAAAAAGTAGTTCTCTTATGCATCTTGATTTTATTTTGGTCTTTGCCTTGAGTCTTGATGGGTTAAAAAGTTTGCTATCAGATTTTGTATGGAGGTATATGCCTTCAGTGGCAGACCCATATACCTGCCTTATGAGAACGGCGAAGAAGGTACCTAAAAGAGTAGGAGCAAGCACACATCCCTGCTTTACTCCACTGCTAATGCTAAATGACAGGGTAGATATCTTCTCAAGGATCTTAAAAAGACCGTCTCTGCTCACGAGGTCAGATGCCTTTGTGAAGCGATCGATGAAGGCAATATATAATGACTTCCTCTGTTCTCTTCACTTATCCTGGAGCTCCCTGAGTGAGAAAATCTTATCGATGGTGGACCTGTTGGGTCTAAATCCGCACTGTCATTCGGGGCAGATTCTTTCAGCAAGAATGTGTAATCTGTTTAGGATTAGTCGAGCAAAAATCTTGCCTATAATGCTGAGGAGGGAAATGCCGCGATAGTTGTTGCAGTCGCTTCTATCACCTTTGGTTTTATAAATGGTAACAATGTTTGCGTCCCTTATGTCTTATGGTACTGATTTTTCTTTCCAGCCGAGCTGAAATGTTGCATACAGTTCTGGGATGATTGTTTCTTTGCCACATTTTAAAATTTCAGGTGGAATACTATCTTTTCCTGGTGCCTTGCCGGAATTGAGAGTGTCTAGTGCTTCACTGATTTCTGTGAGGCAAGGTTCGTTATCCAGGGCATGCATGGTGGACTGTTGTTTAATGGCTTCCAGAGCTTCTTCCCCGACAGTGTTCTCCAGTCAGTATAGCTCTATGTAGTGTTCTACACAGCGATTCATTTCTTTCGCTCCATCTTTTATGATAATTCCCTCAGTTGATCGTAAAGGGGCCATCTTATTGTTTGATGGACCAACGGCTTGTTTGATGCTCTCTTATATTCCTCTTATATTTCAAGTGTCTGCACAAGTTTGAAATTGTGCAGAGAGCTGTAGTCAGTACTTGTTCGCACATTTTCTTGCGGTCGGTTGTGCTCTATTTCTGGCCGTTCGCAGTATCTGCAATGTTTTCTCTGATGGTGATGATTTATACACTGGGAATGCATGTCTCTTTATCTCCAGGACTGGGAGCATCTTTTCAGTATGCTTCAAACCAGTCGGTTGATGTTATTTGCTTCTTGCTAAATATTGATAGTCCTGTGTTATAGATGGTGTCGCGCAAATGACTCCATCTCTCTGTGGCAGTTCCATTTGTGGGGCCAGGCAAAGCATCCACCAGAGCCTGTGCGAATTTATTGGCCTTCTCTTTGTTTTGGGTCCTGCTGATGTTGATGCGTGGTCTTCCATCTGTTCTGTCTCTGTAGATTCTCTTAGGCTTTATCTTCACCTGGCTGGAGACTAGTGAATGATCGGTGTCGCAGTCAGCACTATGATAGGTGCGAGTCAGCCTACGTTGCGGAGATTGCTGCGTTTAGTGAGCACCAAGTCAAGTTGTTGCCAGTTCTTTGATCTCAGGTGCCTCCAAGAGACATTGCGTTGTGTTTTTGTATCGAAGAAGGTGTTGGTTACACACATACTATGATAGCTGCAGAATTCCAAGAGACGTTGTCCATTGTCATTAATTTCCCAACACCAAACTGACCTAGACATGAAGGCCAAGATATGTGGTCGGAGCCAACCCATGTGTTGAAATCCCTAAGCTCCACACACCCTCAGGAGCATATGAACCGTGGCGAGACAACACCTTATTGACTGGGGGATGCCCAGTTTAGGTGGGCGGTAGCTGTCTAGTGAGATACAATGATCTCTCCCACTGTCGGAAGCAACTCCTCGTACATTGCTCTACGTGAATCGAGCATAAGACTTATAACCGGTAACTGCTGCTTCCCGTGTTGTGTCGCCACTGTTACACGGTGCTGAAGTGATCTCTTCAGGGCACAAGCCTGGGCAATGGAATGCGAAGAACCAGCTGTTGCCCAGTATCACGTTCCCCCTCTCCACGTCGCCAAGAGAAGTGAGTAGCCAATGCAACTTGGCATCGGGACCGTCGCAGAAGTTGCCAGAACTATGTTGTTTACAACATGGAACTGCCTTTGGGACTCCATCTCCGGATTTGTCCTCAGGATTTACCCCCGAAGCCTTTCCCATCTGGGTATACCCTTAAGGTAGCGGAGGTTTGAAATCTAGAGTTTCCTTTCTTAGAGGGGATACCAGCCAAGGCTGACGAGCCTCGTCTGCCCGGGAATCAATATGGAGGGAAGTCTACCATTCTTCCTTCAAGGCAGTGACCATACTGATCGGGTGACCGTAGCCATTGTCTCTATTGAGATATCCTCTGCCCACCGTCGCTTACTTGAAACCATAACTAACAACTATATATGTCAGTTGCTCCCAAGTCCGATCCACCACCTGCTCCCGCGGCGTCACGTTACCCTCTTTGGGGGTGGAGGATAAAAGGGTACTCCACCTTGCCCAAGTGTGTCCCGTAGGCTAGCGTAGGTAAGGAGGCGCCTTACCTCTCCTTTGATAGAGGATACCCTCGCCCCGCTACCCGTGGTTTTCTAATAGTGTCCTGAGAATATATAGAACGTTGTATAACATTGTGTCTCTTATAGAAATTACGTGGGTGACTGTCATATACTGACTTAGTTTTTTTAAAATTACCGTGGTAGACAATCGACATTATTGTGGGAACAATGTGTATAGTTCAGCTTGAAGGTTTTATCTAGTTATTTCACTTTATGTTGTGTGATTTTTGCAGTATATACCTGACGAGATGCAGCGAAATATGCCAGGCAATAAATTATGCAATCTATTGTTTATATTTCTTGTTGAAAAATTATAACACAACGCAAGGTATATCTTTAATACGATTCCTCGGACTTCAATGACGGTTAGTCAAGAAATGGATGGCGACACTGTTAAAAGAGACTGAAAATTGGTGCCGTGACCTCAAGATCGAACCTGGCCTTGTCGCGGAGGACACCGAAGTCAACATGAAAAGGATTGACGTTGGCTGCTTCAAAATTATGAAGAAAACCGTTTGCCGCGGAGGAAACTAAAGTCAACGTGAGTAAATTCGACCTTGGATGCTTCAAAATTACGCAGAGAATTGTTTGTCGCGGAAGAAACTGAAGTCAACGTGCATAACTTTAACCAAATACAGACTGTTACAGTAATCGCAGATTTATTACAGACACACTGACGGTAAAGGTCAAGAAAGTCAAGTATACACCAGGAAAGACTAAATATGTCCTGTGTAAGTGTGTACATTAAAAATTGACAAGGACATACAAGACATTTTTTAACACAGAAGTAAAGAACATATCTGATATATTGTCTGATCTAGGGATCCTATTTCAAGATGTGGATGAACAATGGGAAATGCTGAAGAATTCAATCAGTTTGGCTGCAGAAACAACTTTTACAAAATAAAAGAAAGTAGGTCGTACACTCGTAAGAATTTGGATCACTAATGCAATTTTATAACTAATGGAAACAAGAGGAAGCAACAACAAAATTACTGACACATATGGAGAGATTCACAGGAAAGTCAGAACATTATGTAAGGAGGACAAAGAAGCACGACTCAAGAAAAATTGCATAGAAATTGAAAAATAACACAATAGTAAGCATACCAAATTAATGCACAAAAGAATTATTTAGGAGCTTACTAATAAACGAACACATATATCAACATGCTGGCTAAAGACAAAAGATGGAGAAATTATAATAGAAAAAGATCACATTTTACGTGTATGGTCAGACTACGTGAAAGACCTTTATGATGATACAAGAGAAGAACAGTATGATGTTCCAAATAATAATGAAGGACCATCCACTTTGAAAATGGAAGTTCAAATTGCTCTTAACCATATGGAAACTGACAAGACCCCTGGTTCAGACAACATCTCAACAGAAATGATCTTTGCCTTAGAGGAATGTGGAATAGACCAATTAACCAGACTGCTGAACACAATATATGATACTGGGGATATACCTCATGAATTATGTAGTTCTATATTTATTGCAATCCCGAATAAATCATGAGCCTTGAAATATGATCAACATCGAACAAGTAGTATAATACGAGGATTCTGATAAAAATTATCATGCAAAGAGTTAGGAAGAAAATACAACACGAGATAGCAGACTAACAATGTGGGTTTGTAGAAGGCAAGGGTATAGTAAATGTTGTGTACATGCTAAGAACATTAATTGAACGTTCTTTAGAAGTAAACAAAACCTTACACCTTTGCTTTATTGACTGTGCACAGGTTTTCGATAAAGTAAGACATGTCAACAATATAAAGATGCTTGCAGATCAACAAATTGATGCGAAAGACCTTAGAATTGTAACCAACATATATTGGAAAAAATAGGATTCATAATGAAGAAGATCAATATCAGTCTATTAAGACAGGTGTGAGACAGTGATGTGTAATGTCTCCAGATCTGTTTTACCTTACGGAGAAAAGAAATTTCAGAAATCTATACAATATGAAAGGAATCATCGTTGGGGGCCGTAACATCTACAACATTAGATATTCAGATGATATAGTATTGCAGGATCTGCAACATTTAGATGACGCGGCTACCTCCTCCATAGCAATTATTGGTCTAATCTCTTCCAGGCATCTCCCATCAGATGTTATGACTGTTCCGAGATAAATTGTACGGTTAAGTTGCTAAAGAATATTTCCATTTACTTGTATATTACATTGTGGTATTTCGACTTCTAGCGGTTTCAAGATGGCGACGGACGGTCGTGTTGTTTTGTGTTCGTTAACTTTTTCGCGTAGGGGATGGATTGATTCATCTCTTGCGTGTAATTGGTGTGCCAGGATGTAAAACCAGGAGTTTCTACTCAAGATCTGCGCGGGTGCTACGGAGTTCGTGCATCGAGCGAAGCCATCCTTGAGTGAATTTTCAGCTGCGTGTGTGGTTATCAGCAGTCTGTGTTTACGTTTTTTCAACATGGCGGAAGAACGTGTTTTTTTCCGAGCGGTCAGCAGTCAACATAACGAAGCGGCGTGGTAGCCGTGCAGGGATAAAGAAGCAAGGTAAGCGCGGTGGTTTGAGTCGTTTTAGACTCAAGTGTCACCGTCTTGGACTCAGGAATATCCGTATTCTATATTGGAACTGTGCCAGTGTAAAACAACGAGGCTCTATTTTAGAAACCCTAGTTTACAGGAACGACATTGTAGCACTCCAGGAGACGAGACTGGGCGATCAGCTACTCCGAATTGCCGGCTTCAAATGTTTCTACAACAGACGACATCTGGGAACGGCGATTCTCGTTCGCGACAGCATGGTGGCGTCAGAGCTAGACATGTCCAGTTGGGACAGTGACGATATACAAATACAGGCGTTGAGAGTTCATTCCAGTATACCATTCGTGTTGGTTAATGTTTATGCCCGCAATGCGAGTATGGACGCCCAGAAGTGGCAGTGCTTAAGTGGCATATTAGGCCACGAGAGAAATATTATTTTCTGTGGTGACTTCAACGCTAAAGACAGAGCATGGGGAAACACTTCCTCCAATACACAAGGGGAGGAGCTCGAGACTGCACTGGAAACCATCGACCTGGTTTGTATTAACAGTGGCTGTGTCACCAGGACAGCAAGCCGTCCAGGCGATGAGGACAGTGCTATTGATCTGGCGCTAGTTTCACCTTCACTCACTACAGTGTGTAGATGGGGTGTCCTAGGACACCATGGCAGCGACCACCACCCGTGCAGCATATTGGTGGAGAAAGGCAGAACCAGGCAGCACAAGCTAAAGGTAAAGACGTTCCAGTATGACAGTACAGGGCAAGATGTGGTGAGTAAAATAAGACGTGACAAGCGCAGAACGTTTCAGGGCAGGAAAAAAAGTTGGGAGCAGCCACCGTGGTGGAGTTTCGAGGTGGAGAAGGCTTGGGTGGATAAGCGTAGTGCTGTAAGGAGATGGCAAAATGCCAAGAAGAACAGAGCTGGTCATCCTAGTCCCTGCTTGCACTTAGAAAGAGAGATGCACACAAAAGTAAGCTATTTCAAAAAACTGGTCAAGCTGATTAAAAGCGAAAAATGGGCAGAGGTGTGTCAAAGAGTAAGCACAGACAAGTCACTGAAATTATTCTGGCGACTACATAAAAGCATGAGTGGTGTAGTCAAGAATAAGAGCATTTCTGACTTCCAAGGTGCTGACCTCACCTGGCAGAGGACTGACGAGGACAAGGGCAAAGCCCTCTTTGAACGCTACCTTGAGCAGAGCAACCAGACAGACATGGGAGGCCGAGATCTGGCCAAGGAGGTCACCTCAGACAGATGCAAGGCCCAGAACACTTCGGATGAAGACACAGTGACAGTGAAAGAAATCAAGGCTGTGCTTCGACGATCAAAAAACAGTTCTCCAGGTCCTGATGGCATAAGATACGACGACATAAATAGGTGTACCGACAATGAGCTAGAGAAACTAGCAGACATGTACAACAACAGTATAGGGAGTGCTAGCATCAAGGAGGAATGGTTACACAGCTATCTGATTCCCTTGCCGAAGCCTGACAAAGACCACACAAAAATTCAGGGATATCGAATTATAACCATGCAGAATACAATAGGCAAGCTGCTGGAGAAGGTAATTGCCAGGAAAATATCAAGCCAACTAGAGAGGCAAGGTGTTTTCCCATCTACCCTGGGTGGGTACCGTCCAAAAAGAGAAACCTGGACCAATGCAGCAGTCTTTGCCCATGATGTCTATGAAGGTTTCCACTCAGGCACTGAAACCGTTGCTGCAGCGATTGATCTTGAGGACGCATACAACAGAGTACCACTGGATTTTTTAATGTTTCAGCTTCTTGAACTAAACGTAAGTCCATTCCTCCTTAGTTGGATCGCTGCAGCCCTCTACCAACGGAAAGTAGTTTTTAGATGTGGCAGTTGGACTTCGGAACCAACAACAATATATCCTGGCCTACCACAGGGATCACCATTATCTCCGGTACTGTTCAACGCCTACACAGTGAGAATCACCAGTGAGCAGATCACTGGACCTGGCAGGACATTGTCGTATGCCGATGATGTTTTAGTGTATCGTCAGGGTAAGGATAGAGAGGAGGTTACTGTGGAACTACAAACCGAACTCAATCGCATAAGTACTTGGTGTGATGAAGCTGGGGCAATGGTCA
Organism: Cepaea nemoralis; assembly: GCA_014155875.1. NCBI lineage: Eukaryota > Metazoa > Mollusca > Gastropoda > Stylommatophora > Helicidae > Cepaea > Cepaea nemoralis. The sequence goes on from JACEFZ010023489.1 coordinate 184,959, forward strand.
ACCCAACAAAGGCAACAGTGACTTGGTTCTCGTTGAATAATCATATTGTCAACAATCCAACACCAACTGTAATGCTGTGTTCAGAGACGGTGGAAAGAACGCAGGCAATGAATTACCTGGGGATACGGTTTGATCGAAGCCTTGCTTATAATGTGCACATAGACCAGGTGATAACAAAGGCCAAGCGGGGTCTGGCAGCGATGCGGGTGATGGCGGCAGCAAACTGTGAGCAGCGCCATCTATGTCTTCTGTACGAGGGGCTGGTCATGTCTGTTTTGGAGTATGCAATGGCAATCCTGACTCTCAGCCATAAGCAGATAGAAAGGATGGAAAAGATACAGAATGAAGCTATGCGCATTATTCTTGGATGTACAAGAGATACAGCATGCAGGGCGATGCGCTACCTTCTTGATTTTCCAACCATTGAAGAGAGAGTACAAGTTTGCAGGGCACGCGCCTACCTCAGAATTAACGCAAACACAAAACATCCACTGGATAGTGAAATTAGGAAGGTGAAGGGCAGCAGGTTAAAAAGAGGACGGTCGTGGATGGGTCAAGCCGAAGACATTCTTCAACAGGTGTGTTCACTTGAGTACTTAGAACCTGGCGAGGAGTGGGTGCAAGTGCCAACAGACTTCTGCACATCCTTTTCAGTTTGCATCCAACTAGATAGAAAATGCAGACAAGAAAATCCGGCTGCTGTGGAGGCTGAAGTACAAGCGTTGATTTTCGAGAATTCGCTAGACGGTGACGCGGTCATCTACACAGATGGGTCGGTCGTCCGACATGTGAGAAGCTCATGGGCCTTTACAGCTCGGGTCGGAGGGAGAATTGTGAAGGAGGACTCTGGTGCTTTCACTGAAATCACAAGTAGCCTGACCATGGAAGTCATGGCAGTAAGCAAAGCAATAACATGGCTCGAGACACAGACATTCACTAGGGCTTGTTTCCTTAGCGACTCAATGAATATGATCAAGAGGATAGAGGAGGGGTCGATCCGAAGAGAATGGTTGCTGCCTCTGGAGCGGTCTCGGCTGGCAAAGATTAGTTTCATCTTCGTGCCAGGTCATGCGGGAGTACAAGGAAATGAGCGGGCTGACAAGCTCGCAGGTGAGGCTACTGTGGAGGGCGGACGCGCCATGGACCAGGCTGACATTCTGAATGCTCTACGAGAAGTGAGACTTTTGCAAGAACCAAGTGATGACTGTGAATCTACAACAATGGCCAGACTGCGAGAGCAGCAAATTAAAAGAGGGGTGGCCAAACAAGAACACTACGCAGGAAGCCAAAGAAGATTGATAAACCAACACAGAACTGGCGTCGTTAGCCGCTACACGCTGCGGGATTTGCTGAGGAGGGGATCCGAGCACTTATGGACTGAATGGTCCAATGTGCAACGAGGATGATCTGTCGACTAACTAACTAACTAACTAACCTTTTAATAACATTTCTGTGTTTAAAGAAGGGCATCAGAGACATGGCTGTACATAATTATGCGGACAATTCCATGCATAACCAACAATAGACAGCAATATAAGATTAAACAATACATGGAACAACAGGTAAGAAATTATAACAAAATGCAACGAAATGAACCAATACAAGATATAGAAGATAAGAAAACATAACAATACACGAAATAATAGATAAGATAATATAAGATTATGTGTAGGGAACATGACATGAAAATTAGCACAAGCAAAACAGAGGTAATGACTATAACTAAAGAATAACAAACAACAACAATTCACCTAAATGAACATCCCTTGAAACCAGTAAAGAGTTTCAAGTACCTAGGAAGTATAATATCATCAAATGACAGATCAGAAGACGAGATCGAAAATAGGTGCAATAAGGCAAATCAACTCATTGGACAAATGGCACCAATACTAAAGAACAAACATGTATCAATAACGACTAAGAAAGCACTTTACAACACAATCTTCCTACCAACTCTATGCTATCAATGCCAAACCTGGACAATGACAGAAAAAGAGACAAGAAAAATCACAACAGAAATGAGGTTCCTGAGAAGAATACTCAACGTATCAAGAAGAGATAAGATCAGAAATGAAGAAATCACGACTAAAGTGGGGGTTATAGCAGCACTAGATTTTATTAGAAAGCAGCAAGTCAAATGGTTTGGCCATGCAAGTAGGTTACCAGTCAACAGCATGCCACAACAAGCAATGATGTACAGACCAGATGGAAATAGAGGAAGAGGCCGACCACGTAAACGTTGGACGGAGGGTATAGCAGAGTCCATGAGAATATCGATATATGAAACCCATAATCGGGCACTCTCACGATGTTTATACTTCACCTCGACACCGCAAGGTACAAGAGGAACATGATGAGATGAGATAGATAAGAAATTAATATAATACGTGAAGACATAGATACAAAATTTAACAATACACAGACAAAATAAGCCGACAGACGAAACAGTTTATAAAATATAACAATACATGAAACTATAGATAAGAACATATAACAATACATGAAACTATAGATAAGAACATATAACAATACATGAAACTATAGATAAAAACAAATATTAATCGCTAAGGAAATGAAAGCAAATGAACCTGTAATTTTCTTGCTAAGACGTCATCCCAGTTTTGACCTTTGAACCATTTATGTTTCTTTACATCCTCAGCTCCATTCTTCAAAATTGAAAACAGAAAAAATTAAGCAAACATCAGCCATGTAAAATTCGCGTATATGCTAACACCCATGTATAATATGCGTGTATTGACATTGGCACCTTGCCGTCTTGACAGACGATAGTTTCTGCTTTAAAAAAGGCATAATTACTTTTACCTATGGCGGTAGTGAATGTGACTGATAAGGCCAATTTGCGCTGTAAATGTCCGTTCACAGTGGGTGCATGTGAACACGTGGTCATTTCCACCATCATGCACCATCTAACGTCTCACACGCTCGATGTGTGATTTATCTGCAATAACTTTCTCCTTTGTCTTTATTCCATTTCTGATGTTTGCCCTCCATGCAACACTTTCAGCATCGACTTGCTCCCAATGTGCATTATCAATGCCTGTATCAATCATGTCCCGTTTACACACATCTTTGTATCGTAGTAGAGGCCGACCCTTAGATCTCTTACCCATCTGTAATTCACTAAAAAGATTTCCTTTGGTACTCTACCATCATCCATCCTCCTAAGATGTCCTACCCATCTAAGTCTACGAAGACTGAGCATGGAATAAACCGTCACACAACCTGATCTTTCCAATACTTCAGTATTTGTGATTTTGTCTTGCCACTTAATACCAAGAATTCTTCGCAGACACCGCATATGAAAGCTGTTTAAACCTTTCTCTTGGTGTGAGTAAGTTGTCCAGGTTTCACTGCCATAAAGAAGAGTACTAAGGACACAGGCTTGATAGACAAGGACTTTTGTTTTGGCAGTAAGCTTCCTGTTCTCCCAGACTCTTTTTCGTAACCTGTTCATTGTTGTTGCTGCCTTACCAATCCGGATGTTGATTTCCTGATCTAGGGATAATTTGCTATTTACCACTGATCCTAGATATGTAAAATGGTCTACCATCTCTAGTTCGGCGTCGTCAATAAAGATTGATGGTACCCCATGTGCACCTTGTGACATAATCTGTGTCTTCTTTTTGATAATTGTTAAACTAAATTCAGAACAAGCATTAGAGAATGCAGACAGTAGACATTGTAATTCTTCCTCAGAGTGGGACATAACTGCAGCAGCATCTGCAAAAAGCAACTCTCTGATCAGTACCCTCCTAATTTTGGTCTTGGCCTTCAATCTCTGGGCAATGTAGAGGCCGCCATCTGAGCGTGAGTGAATGTATATACCACCATCCTGATCACGAAAGGCATATTTCAGTAGAGGTGAAAAATATATTCCAAAGAGAGTGAGAGATAGTACACAACCTTGCTTAACTCCACTCTTGATTTCAAACTATTCAGAAGTTTCACCATCAAACTTGATTATACCCTTCATACCTGTGTGGAAAGATTCCACAATGGACAGAAGAGTTGGTGGGCAGCCAATCTTCTTTAATGCTTTGAACAGAGCCTCACGACTGACCAAATCAAATGCCTTTGTGAGGTCAATGAAGGCAATAAACAGTGGCTGATTATGTTCACGGCATTTTTCTTGCATTTGTCGCAATGAGAATATCATATCAATGGTAGACCGGTTCTGTCGGAAGCCACACTGTGATTCGGGGTGGACTTGATCTCCCAGGAATTGAAGTCTGCGCAGAACAATTCTGGCAAATACTTTCCCAACAATAATCATAATATTATTACGGATATCTTCTTGAACAAAGTCACACATAATATTAATTATACTATTACGTATATCTGCATTACCAAAGCCACACTCATAAATATGATATTATTACGGATATATGCATGAACAAATAATACATAATGCACTGTTCATAATTCATCACATGTTCATCATGCTGTTTATGTCGTTTGTTTCAACAGATTCAATAAATTCATAATGTTTATATCTTATATTCCATTCAATGTAATGATCATGTTTATCTATATCTATAAAACAAAGTGTATGTATATGTGTATGTATGTATGTAAATATGTATGTCCTTTATTTGTTCGCGAACGGCCCATCCGATTGAGATGACATTTTCTACACGCCTTCCTTTCATTCCAGAGCTGTCAACTGTCATAGTTTTTTTTTCTTCTTCCTCCTCCTCCCTCCTCCCCCTCCCAAAATACGTACGTAAATATATGATGATGATGATGAAAGAATCCCCGAACCAAAACGCTAGGGAAAGGGAAGAAAATGACGTGACTACACAGAATCGTCACACGGCAATCATCATCATCAAGTGCCGTGCCGGCTGGCGTAGGCGTTCATGGCTCTCCGTAGATCTCAGTCTTTGGTTTTTTGGATCAACTCTGCTGCTGATATTCCTCCATGCCACGGCAATATCAATAACAATTCATCTTTTCATGTGTAAGGAAGTTATCTACAGTCGTGTAGAAGGGAAGAACTAGACGAGTATGAATTCGGAATGGCGAACTCTCTCCCCCTCTCTTCTCCTCCCTCTACCTCCTCCCTCCACCCTTCTCCTCTTCCTCCTCCCTCTCATCCCTCTCCCTCCTCCTTCTCCCTCTTCCTTCTCCCTCTTCCTCTCCCCTCCTCCTCCATCCTCCTACTCCCTCCGCCTCCTCCCCCCTCCTCCCTCATCTTCCCTCCTCCTCCCTCTCCCTCCTCATCCCTCCTCCTCCTCCTGCCTCCTTCTCCCTCATCATCCTCCCTCCTCCCTTCTTCTCCCTCCTCCCTCCTCCTCCTCCCTCCACCCTCCTCCTCCCTTCTCCTCCTCTTCCTCCTCCCTTTCCTTCCTCCTCCTCCTCCCCCTACCTCTTTCCTCCTCCCTCCTCCTCCTCTTCCACCTCCCTTTCCTTCCTCCCCTCCTCATTCTCCCTCCTCCTTCCTTCTTCTCCCTCTGCCTCCTCCCTCCTCCTCCCTCCTTCTCCTCCTCCCTCCTTCTCCCTTCTTCTCCTCCTCTCCCCTCCTCCTCCTACCCTCTTCCTCTTCCCCTCCTCCCTCTTCCTCCTCCTTCCTCTTCCTCCTCCTCCCTCCTCCATCCTCCTCCCTCTTCCTTCTTCCTCCTCCTCCCTCCTCCTCCTACCTCCTCCCTCCTCCCTCCTCCTCCTCTCTCCTCCTCCCTCCTCCCTTTTCCTCCCTCCTCCTCCTCCCTCTACCTCCACTCTTCCTCCTACCCTCTTCCTCTTTCCCTCCCCCTCCTCCCTATCCCTCCTTCTCCTTCTTCCTCCCTCCTCCCCCTCCTCCTTCCTCCTCCTCCCTCCTCCTCCCTCTACCTCCTCCCTCCTCCTCCCTTCACATTCCTCCTCCTCCTCCCTTCTCCTCCTCCCTCCTCCTCCTCCCTCTACCTCCTCCTCCCTTCACATTCCTCCTCCTCCCTCCTCCTCCTCATCCCTCCTTCTCCCTCCTCCTCCTTCTTCCTCCCTCCTCCCCCTTCCTCCTCCTCCCTCTCCTCCTCCTCACTCCTCCTCCTCCCTCTACCTCCTCCCTCCTCCTCCCTTCACATTCCTCCTCCTCCCTCTTCCTCCTCCTCCTCCTCCTCCTCCTCCCTCTACCTCCTCCTCCTCCCTCTACCTCCTCCCCCCTCCTCCCTTCACATTCCTCCTCCTCCCTCTTCCTCCTCCTCCCTCCTCCTCTCTCCTCCTCCTCCTCCCTCTACCTCCTCCCTCCTCCTCCCTTCACATTCCTCCTCCTCCCCTCCTCCTCTTCCCTCCTCCTCCCTCTTCCTTCTCCCTCCTCCTACTCTCTCCTCCTCCTCCCTCTCCCTCCTCCTCCCTCTCCTCCTCCTGCTCCCTTCTCCTCCTGCGTTCTCCTCCTCCCTCCTTCTCCCTCCTTCTCCCTCTTCCTCCTCGCCTCCTCCTCCACCCTACTCCTCCCTCCTCCTCCTCCCTCCTATTCCTCCCTACTCCTCCTGTCTCCTCCCTCCTCTTCCCTCCTCCACCTCCCTCTTCCTCCTCCCTCCTACATTTACCCAAGACAGACAGACAGTCAGACAGATAGTCGGGAACGGGATCTTATATGACTACTTATATAATTTAAATGAGATGCTCTCCACCATGGGCTGGGCCGGGTCAGACAGACAGATAGACAGACAGACAGACAGACAGACAGACAGACAGACAGACAGACAGACAGACAGACAGACAGTCGGGAACGGGAACTTATATGACTACTTATATGAATTAAATGAGATGCTCCCCACCAGGAGTTGGGCGATGCCGGGCCGGGTCAGACAGACAGACAGATAGATAGTCGGAACGGGAACTTATATGACTACTTATATGAATTAAATGAGATGCTCCCCATCAGGGTCTGGGCGAAGACGGGCCGGGTCAGACAGACAGACAGACAGATAGACAGACAGACAGACAGACAGACAGATAGTCGGTAACGGGAACGAGAACTTATATGACTACTTATATGAATTAAATGAGATGCTCCCCACCAGAGTCTGGGCGAAGCCGGGCCGGGTCAGCTAGTATCATATATAAATGTTAAAAAGGCAGCCCAATTACCTTCATGTTTCCGAGGCGGCGAGTTCTGTCCGGATGAAGCAATTTCTTTATGAGATCTCTGCAAGAAACTCAATGAATTAGTTCAGACAGAACGACACGTTTGTTTCTATGTACACCTGCACAATGTAAAGCTATACACAATTCTATATATACCAATGTAAATTTATACACAATTCTACATTAACCAACGTAAATCTGTACACAATTCTATATTAACTGACGTAAATCTATACACTATTTTATATGAAACAATGTAAAGCTGTACACAATTCTATATGAACCAATGTTAAGCGATACAAATGCTATATGGACCAATATGATGCTATACACAATTTGTTTGAACCAATGTAAAGCTATTCACAATTATAATGAATCAATGTGAAGCTATTCACAATTCTATATGAACCAATGTGAAGCTGTACACAATCAATAGCCAGGACAGTCGCCATGCTACTGGACACTGTGGCATGTAGTAGTAGCCAGTTTGTCATCGTGCTGATCTGACCGGCAGAGAATAAACACCACATCTAGATATTTTAATTTATGGCTGAGGGGTAAAGGAATGGACGTTCACAATGATCTGAATGACATGGCTGAGGGATTCATGAATGCAGGTTCACAACTATCTGACATCCATAGCTGAGGGATTAAGGAATGCAGATTCACAATGATCTCACATTCATGGCTAAGGGATTCATGAATGCAAGTTCACAATTATCTGACATCCATGGCTAAGGGATTCATGAATGCAGGTTTACAATTATATGACATCCATGGCTGAGGGATTCATGAATGCAGGTTTACAATTATCTGACATCCATGGCTGAGGGATTCATGAATGCAGGTTTACAATTATCTGACAGACATGGCTGAGGGATTCATGAATGCAGGTTTACAATTATCTGACAGACATGGCTGAGGGATTCATGAATGCAGGTTTACCACTATCTGACAGACATGGCTGAATGATTCATGAATGCAGGTTTACAATTATCTGACAGACATGGCTGAGGGATTCATGAATACAGGTTTACAATTATCTAACAGACATGGCTGAGGGATTCATGAATGCAGGTTTACAATTATCTAACAGACATGGCTGAGGGATTCTTGAATGCAGGTTTACAATTATCTAACAGACATGGCTGAGGGATTCTTGAATGCAGGTTTACAATTATCTGACAGACATGGCTGAAGGATTCTTGAATGCAGGTTTACAATTATCTGACAGACATGGCTGAGGGATTCATGAATGCAGGTTTACAATTATCTGACAGACATGGCTGAAGGATTCTTGAATGCAGGTTTACAATTATCTGACAGACATGGCTGAGGGATTCATGAATGCAGGTTTACAATTATCTGACAGACATGGCTGAGGGATTCATGAATGCAGGTTTACAATTATCTGACAGACATGGCTGAATGATTCATGAATGCAGGTTTACAATTATCTGACAGACATGGCTGAGGGATTCATGAATACAGGTTTACAATTATCTGACAGACATGGCTGAGGGATTCATGAATGCAGGTTTACAATTATCTAACAGACATGGCTGAGGGATTCATGAATGCAGGTTTACAATTATCTGACAGACATGGCTGAGGGATTCATGAATGCAGGTTTACAGTGATCTGACATACAAAGCTGAGGGATTCATGAATACAGGTTTACAGTGATCTGACATACAAAGCTGAGGGATTCATGAATACAGGTTGACAGTGATCTGACATACAAAGCTGAGGGATTCATGAATAGAGGTTGACAGTGATCTGACATACAAAGCTGAGGGATTCATGAATACAGGTTTACAGTGATCTGACATACAAGGCTGAGGTTGCAAGTCAGCCACAGGCCATGTGGGAGCAGATTGCTGTGCACTGGTTTCGAGGGTATGAGAGTTCGCAATAGCAAACTACTGGTTGTACACAGTGCCTAGTAAATCGCAGACTGCTGGTGATGATTGCAGCCTCCTGTCAAGTGTCAATCAACTAACAGTGATCTCTTTGGGTTACCTGCCATGTAGTGATATACCAGGCATATTTCCTCTCTCATGCAGAACAATACATTGGGCTTTCCAGGATTCGCCATTGAATTCACCTTGTCACATCAATGAGCTTTCTTTACCACTGTCTATTAGATACAATCATATACAGTAAATCAACATCTGCAAACATCAGTCCAGAAAGGCTCAGCGAGTTGTATTCAGGCTAGATTTGATGTTCAACTCTGGTGTAAGGAAGAGCCTTGATGCAGTCTAGGACTTATATGAAGTGGTTTTGATGTCCACATTCCAAAATGATTGTGGGGCTGAGTGGTCTCGACGTATGGTGTCCGCCTCGAGTGCTGGAGGTTCCGGGTTCAGGTCCCGGTGAGGACCGGGATTTATTAAAAAAATCCCCCTGGATTTCCAGTAATAAAATTTCCCCTGGTCTCTGGGTAGTGAGATCGGACGCCCGTGTGTATTGTTGAGCACGTAAAAAATCCCTTGGCAGTTGGAAATCGAAAAAGAGTAGCCTAACGGCGCTGCCCGGGCGAAATTTCGAGTTAAAAATCTACCCAAAGTATTTTCCGGATCCTCGCCTGTGCAACGGAGTTCGTGCATTGAGCTGAGTTTCTCCAGACTCAGGTTTAAATTAGGAGGAAAACGGAGCACTTGTGGGTTAAACCGTGTGTCGTGATGTTGATCCAACGACTAAACTAAACTAAATATTCCGAAGTGACATGCCCCAGTTCTGTCCAGCTACAGCATCATGAACCAGTGTCACAGTCAAATCTTGGCCGATGCCACAGTCGTCCATCAAATGTGCATCAGATGTGCCACTCCTACATACATACATTCATCCACGAGACCTATTACCACATTGACCGTTCTTGCTTGTTCTGAAATCCCTCTTGCATGTTATATGGGAATGCACCAGCTCTGTCCATGCAACCGTTAATGGCCTGTAGCTGCCACTAGAGTCTGAGAGCATTGATTAAGATCACATATCGTGCCTAGAAAAATTCTCAATCATATCCTCTTGGCAAAGTTGACATTGACATCCTGACCTTCTCATCAAGTGATTTGGTTCCTGATTTGCGAAGAACTAGCACCTAACATAGGATAGGACCAGAAGAAGTCCCAGCAGTCGCTAGGCAACTGTGCACACAACCTATGTTCTTTAAACAGGCCAGTCAGAATGTTATGTTTGTCTCTTGGTAGCCGTGTGGCTCTTTGTTGTGTGTGGGTGGGTGGGAAATGTGTGGGTGAGGGATGTGTATGTGTGGGGGATGTGAGGGTGGGTGGGGATGTGTGTGTGTGTGTTGATGAGGGACATATGGGTGGGAGGATGTGTGTGTGGGATTGTGTGGGTGTTGGTGGGTAATGGGAAGTGTTGGTATGTGTGGGTGTGTGGGGGTGTGTGTAGGTGGTGTGGGGGATGGGTGTGGGAATGTGTGTATGGGTGGGGGATATGTGTATGGTTAGGGATGTGTGTGTGTGTGTGTGTGGGTGGGGGATATGTGTGTGGATGGGGGATGCGTGTGTGGTCAGGGAATGTATGTGTGGGTGGTGGAGTGTGTGTGGGTGGGAGATTGTGTGGTTTTTTGGGGGTGTGAGTGGGTGGGGAGATATGTATGTGTGTGGAGAATGTGTTTATGGGTGGGGAGATGTGTGTATGTGATTGGGGATGTGTGTGTATGAGTGGGGAATGTGTGTGTGAGTAGGGAGATGATTGGTTAAGGAATGTGTGGTTGCTGGATGGGTGATTGGCGGTGTGTGGGTGGGTGGGGGTATGTGTGGGTGGGTGGTAGAATGTGTGTGTTGTGGGATGTGTGGTGGGCTAGGGATGTGTGTGGGGGGATGTATGGGTGGGTGGAGAACGTGCCTCATAACATGGTAATATTCATTATTTATGTTTACGATATTCATTTGACAACGCGTGTTGCCTATGTGAATGCATCAAGCACTATTGATGAACGAAAGATGAGTGATTGGAAGGGCCGAATGTAAGACGGGCCTGCGTGCCTAATTTGTTATCCTTTGAAAATAAAGTTTATTTGTTCGTTCTTTTGTTTGTTCATTCGTTCGTTCGAACCTATACATGTCTGCCCATGTTGAAAATTGATTTCAAACTGATGGGTCTGTTACGCTTGCACTGTAACTCAGTAAAGTTCAGCAACACATGATGAAAATGGTTGTTAATAACTGAAATGACATAATAGCTGAGCATACGTAGTAATTGAGTATACATAATAAATGAAGTATTTACTTAGCAATCAAGTCAATGTGTTTGGGCCAATCAGGCTTGCCAGCAATGATCTTCTCGTAAATGCCAAATGGATTTTCTGCATAGTATGGAGGATACCTGTGTGTCACCAGCACAAACTCATTACAGTATGCTCATTATTTCAGTCAATGATTGCATTCAGTAAAGAAGACAACAGCCCTTCCAGTCAATCAGTAAAACACAAGTCAACAATATCCAATCAACTAGTAACATAGAAGTCATCAATGTCCAGTCAATCAATAACAATAAGTCAACAATGTCAAATCAATCAATAACACATAAGTCAATCAATAACAATAAGTCAACAATGTCAAATCAATCAATAACACATAAGTCAATCAATAACAATAAGTCAACAATGTCAAATCAATCAATAAAAATAAGTCAACAATGTCAAATCAATCAATAACACATAAGTCAATCAATAACACATAAGTCAATCAATAACACATAAGTCAACAATGTTAAATCAATCAATAACACATATGTCAACAATGTCAAATCAACCAATAACACATAAGTCAATCAATAACACATAAGTCAATCAATAACACATAAGTCAACAATGTTAAATCAATCAATAACACATAAGTCAACAATGACAAATCAATCAATAACACATAAGTCAATCAATAACACATAAGTCAACACTGTCAAATCGACCAATAACACATAAGTCAATCAATAACACGGAAGTCAACAATATCAAATCAATCAATAACACATAAGTCAACAATGTTAAATCAATCAATAACACATAAGTCAACAATGTCAAATCAATCAATAACACATAAGTCAATCAATAACACATAAAGTCAATCAATAACACATAAGTCAACAATGTCAAATCAATCAATAACACATAAGTCAACAATGTCAAATCAACCAATAACACATAAGTCAATCAATAACACATAAATCAACAATGTTAAATCAATCAATAGCACATAAGTCAACAATGTCAAATCAACCAATAACGCATAAGTCAATCAATAACACATAAATCAACAATGTTAAATCAATCAATAACACATAAGTCTATCAAGAACACATGAGTAAACAATGTCAAATCAATCAATAACACATATGTCAACAATGTCAAATCAATCAATAACACATAAGTCAACAATGTCAAATCAATCAATAACACATAAGTCAACAATGTCAAATCAAGCAATAACACATAAGTCAATCAACATCACATAAGTCAATCAATAACACATAAGTCAACAATGTTAAATCAATCAATAACACATAAGTCAACAATGTCAAATCAACCAATAACACATAAGTCAATCAATAACACATAAGTCAATCAATAACACATAAGTCAACAATGTTAAATCAACCAATAACACAGCAGTCAACAATGTCCAGTCAATAAATGACACAAAGATCAACGGTGTTCTGTCAACCTGTAACACAGCAGTCAACAATGTCCAGTCAATAAATGACACAAAGATCAACGGTGTTCTGTCAACCTGTAACACAGAAGTCAACATATTTCGGTCAGTTAATAAAACAGAATTCAATGGGGGGGAACCGTTGAGGCCACTAAGACAATTATTAGCTATAGCTTTCAGATTTTATGTTGTCTAGTGGTCTTCTAGTCTCTACTTCCTTCTTCTCCTTCTGTGAGCGCCAAATACTACTATGTGTGTTTATTTATGTAATAAAATAGAAATAAACACTGTTCACTCAACCAATAACGCATAAGTCAACAACGTCCATCATCATCATCATCATCACCATCATCATCATCATCATCATCATCATCATCATCATCAAGTGCCCTGCCAGCTGGCGTAGGCGTACATGGCTCTCCACAGATCTCGGTCTTTGGTGTTTTGGATCAACTCTGCTGCTGATATTCCTCCTAGCCACCATCTCAATCCATCCAGCATCATTTCTCTTGGTCTGTCTCTTTCTCTCTTCCCCTCGATCTGTCCAGTTGTCACAATGTACTCCTATGTCTCTCTTCTCATCACATGACCAAAGAAATCTGTTTGTCTCTTTCTTATTGTTGTATATAATGTTCTAGTTTTATTAGCTTCTTTCAGGCAGTCATTGTTAGTTACTTTGGCAGTTTTACAAATTTGCAACATTCGTCTCAGGATCACAACTCTGTTCCTTCGAAGTTATTCATAATTTGTTCATTTACATTCCAAGATTCACTGCCATACAGCAAAAACTGGTTCTACATAGCATTTCAGCACTCTCTTTCTTACATTCAGTGATATTGGCTTATGGCATTATGAAATGCGGCTTTTGCTTGCCCTATTCTGCTCTTAATCTCTGTTGTACATCTACCCTGCCAACATGTCATATATATATGGTTGATACAACCCCTGCCAACATCTCATATATATATGGTTGATACAAACTCTGCCAACATCTCGTATATCTATTGTTGATACAAACCCTGCCAACATCATAAATATCTATGGTTGATACACACCCTGCCAACATCTCATATATCTATGGTTGATATAAACCCTGCCAACATCTAATATATCTATGGTTGATATAAACCCTGCCAACATCTAATATATCTATGGTTGATATAAACCCTGCCAACATCTAATATATCTATGGTTGATATAAACCCTGCCAACATCTAATATATCTATGGTTGATATAAACCCTGCCAACATCTAATATATCTATGGTTGATATAAACCCTGCCAACATCTAATATATCTATGGTTGATATAAACCCTGCCAACATCTAATATATCTATGGTTGATACAAACCCTGCCAACATCATAAATATCTATGGTTGATACAAACCCTGCCAACATCTAATATATCTATGGTTGATACAAACTCTGCCAACATCTAATATATCTATGGTTGATATAAACCCTGCCAACATCTCATATATCTATGGTTGATACAAACTCTGCCATCATCTCGTATATCTATTGTTGATACAAACCCTGCCAACATCATAAATATCTATGGTTGATACAAACTCTGCCAACATCTCATATATCTATGGTTGATATAAACCCTGCCAACATCATAAATATCTATGGTTGATACAAACTCTGCCAACATCTCGTATATCTATTGTTGATACAAACCCTGCCAACATCTCGTATATCTATGGTTGATACAAACCCTGCCAACATGTCATATATCTATGGTTGATACAAACTCTGCCAACATCTCGTATATCTATTGTTGATACAAACCCTGCCAACATCATACATATCTATGGTTGATACAAACCCTGCCAACATGTCATATATCTATGGTTGATATAAACCCTGCCAACATCTCGTATATCTATGGTTGATATGAACCCTGCCAACATCTCATATATCTATGGTTGATACAAACCCTGCCAACATCTCGTATATCTATGGTTGATACAAACCCTGCCAACATCTCATATATCTATGGTTGATATGAACCCTGCCAACATCTCGTATATCTATTGTTGATACAAACCCTGCCAACATCTCGTATATCTGTAATTGATATGAACCCTGCCAACATCTAATATATCTATGGTTGATACAAACCCTGCCAACATCTCGTATATCAAGACTCCCAGAGACCACCAGTCCACAGCCTTGTTATGACCTTTGCTGAGAATGATTTCTGGAGCCAGATACTCTGGGGTTCCACACAGCGTCCAGGTCCTGGCAGAGAAGAGTGCAGCATTAAACAATGGTCCCGATAGGACACAAGGTATTATGATATGGCCCTACTTGACAGCGTATGAGGCAAGACGACGTGGTCCTGACAGGATACAAGACATGAGGACATGGTCCTGACAGGATACAAGACATGAGGACATGGTCCTATTTGACAGGATACAAGACATGAGGACATGGTTTTATTTGACAGGATACAAGACATGAGGATATGGTCCTACTTGACAGGATACAAGACATGAGAACATGGTCCTGACATGATACAAGACATGAGGACATGGTCCTGACAGGATACAAGACATAAGAACTTGGTCCTGACAGGATACAAGACATAAGGACATGGTCCTGACAGGATACAAGACATGAGGATATGGTCCTACTTGACAGGATACAAGACATGATGTCAAGGTCCTGACAGGATACAAGACATGAGGACATGGTCCTACTTGACAGGATACAAGACATGCGGACATGGTCCTGACAGAATAAAGACATGAGGACATGGTCCTGAGGAGATACAAGACATGAGGACATGGCCCTGACTGGATACAAGACATGAGGATATGGTCCTAGCAGGATACAAGACATAAGGACATTATCCTGAC
Source organism: Cepaea nemoralis (assembly GCA_014155875.1). Taxonomy (NCBI): domain Eukaryota; kingdom Metazoa; phylum Mollusca; class Gastropoda; order Stylommatophora; family Helicidae; genus Cepaea; species Cepaea nemoralis. The sequence goes on from JACEFZ010023489.1 coordinate 200,594, forward strand.
AGGATAAAGACATGGGGACATGATCCTGACAGGATACAAGACATGAGGACATGGTACTGACAGGATACAAGACATGAGGACATGGTCCTGACAGGATACAAGACATGAGGACATGGTCCTGACAGGATACAAGACATGAGGACATGGTCCTGACATGATGCAAGACATAAGGACATGGTCCTGACAGGATACAAGACATAAGGAAATGATCCTGACAGGATACAAGACATAAGGACATGGTCTTAACATGATACAAGACATGAGGACATGGTCGTTGCAGTCACCACTTGCATTTTGAGCTGCTGTTGATGTACTAGGCAAGATTACGCTCAGGTGTTAGCCATTGCTTTCTGAGCTACCGGCTCAAATACCCCGTAAGTTACCAATGTGGCTAGAACCAATACCGATTCTCGCGCAGGTTCCGTTACTCACGAGAATATACGGGATTACAGATAAATACGTTAACCCCTAGGGCAGGGAGACCGGACATATATTATTTCATTAATAATAACCCGTATTTTACATCGCCATCTGGGGCTCCTAAAAAAAGAAAACTATACAGAGATAAAATACACTGCTCCAAGCTAGGAAGTATCATAATAGCGAATAACATTAATAACCCAAGCGTGCACAACAATCAGCACTAGTTACAGGAGTAAACCGAGCTTCACCTCCGGCAACAGCCATCTCTCAGTGTTCATAAAACACTGCCTCTCTCCCCATACCACGCTCACCTATACTCCAGGAACACAATGCCGTGAGTAGCAAACCATGCTTAAATCCCAATGTCTTTAACTATGATACTTTTTCCTCACTTGCCCGTAAAGCTTTCCTCACTTGCCCGTAAAGCTTTCCTCTCTTGCCCGTAAAGCTTTCCTCACTTGCCCGTAAAGCTTTCCTCACTTTCCCGTAAAGCTTTCCTCACTTGCCCGTAAAGCTTTAATCACTTGCCCGTAAAGCAATCTCCCTCTATCATGTCAAAGGGACACTGTTAAACAATGATGCTGTGCCTCCGATGTCTGCTTCCAATGTAGGCACTTCTATCAACACTCGTAGCAGTCGTCCCTTGTTGGGCGATATTCTACATTCCAATCAGTTGAACCGTCAACGTCAGCAGCTAATGCAGTAATATCCTGTTCCAAGCTTTCATGATGTCACTCAAGCACAGACATTTTTCTAGCCCTTCTAATAGCCTTAACTATTATTAAATAAATCTACATAACCCCTGAAAGTTTATACCACAAGCGACATCGTCCTTTCACTATGTAATATTCGCCAAACACTATCGGTGGCTCAACAAAGATAGTAAACATATAGGCCATCTCAACATGTTTCATTTGCTCAATAATTTACCCTAGCTTTCGGAAATACTGTACAAACAGTTCCATGTATTTGGAAATACAACAAGTCGTCTCAATGACAAAATAACCGACTCTGAAATCTCTCTTAAGGAGTTTAAAGTAACTCGGAGAGATGCAAATAAAATATTAGAGATCAGTATTGCTATATAAATTTCCAATTCTCTCAAATATTCCCGCAGGAGTGATCTTGAGACCGTAGTGATAGACTGTGTTTGGTTAGAGGTGAAGCCAGTTAGCCAACAACCGTTTCTAATTGCATACTTATATCGGATTGTGAGAGCTGATGTCCCAAGCCTCACAATAGATGATAGAAGCGTCAACAGAAATAACAAACTGAAGTATCTGATAATCACATTTGACAGGAGCCTGTCCTCCAAGGACCATGTGGCGACGGTTGTGACAAGATCTCAAAAGGGACTCAATGCACTTAAAACAATGGCTGCAATGGACACAGAGCAGAGAATGCTCTTCACACTATAACAGCACTTGATCCTCTCAGTGATTATGGACTAGGACTGCTCACTGTCACAAAGAGTCAGCTAGTGAAATTGGAGCGCATACCGGGTCATTCTGGGATGCACTAGAGACACCCCAGTAGTGTGTATACGTTACCTCCTTGGTCTGCCGACTGTTGCTGGTAGGCACAGGGTGATGCAGGCGAAGGCATACCTCAGAGTAGCCGAAGACACAGATCACCCGTTGCATGAGGTACTGGACGCAGTTAAGGGTCAGAGACTGATAAGAGGGAAATCATGGATGGCTCAGGCGGAGGAAACGATCAGACAGATTTGCATCTTGGAGAACATTAGGCGAGGAGAGGAGTGGGTCAAAGTGCCAGCCTCGCAGTCAGACTTGTGCAGAGTTGTAATCACATTGAGCCGGGAGTGCAAGGCGTCGCCAGCAGGGGCCACGGAAGTGGAAATCCAGCAACTGATTCAGGATAATGCTCGCCAGGGTGATGTGATTATCTACATAGATGGTTCGGTGTTGACATGTAAGAGAAGTGCCTGAGGATTCTTAGCAAAAGCTAATGGTCGACGTTTGGTGCAGGAGAGCCTGGCGTATGATACCACAACATCTAGCTTAAGAATGGAGGTGGAGGCTGTCAGTGCAGCTTTCTGATGGATGGAGAACACGATACATACACACATCGTGATTGTAACTGACTCAGAAAGTTGATATATACACATGTCCACACAGTAATGTCAATTGTCTACCACGGTAATTTTAAGCTGACTAACATGTCTTTCTGGCTTGCGTTGATTGATCATTATTGCTTCTGCAAACTTTAACAAGCGAGTATTTTGTGTGTTAAACAACACGCGAAAGGCAATGTCTCTGTCAACCTCAAGGCATACTCAGGACGAAAGCCAGCGCTAGTCCTCAACAAGATCAGATTGTCCCAGGTGACTCTGTGTCCTCCTGTTGCCTGAGTCTGTTAATGTCTGAGAGGTGTGAATGATGATAAGCTACCTAGCTATGCATCAGCAAATTGTTTTTTTCCATTGTACCTGTAACATAATTTTTGCTGTCCTAGTTCACTTGTTGAACGATGATTTTAATGAACCATCTCTTTTATTATTAAAGAGGATGTTTATTTGAAATTACAACCATTTCCTCCAATCTTGATTCCTTTGCCAACAAGGAGTGCAAGTGAGTGAGTGAAAGTGTAGCTCAAACAAGGGGCTCCATCAATTGACGAAGAACCACCGACAGATAAACTAGACATTCGAGTTAGGTCTTCCTACATACACGAGTGTTCTTCACCTTCGGTCTTTGTCTACCAAGTGAATCCCATTCTCTCCTATCGGGAACATACCTTTAGACATTCTTATAAGGAACCAAAGTATAGAGCCAGAGAGAGAGAGAGAGAGAGAGAGAGAGAGAGAGAGAGAGAGAGAGAGAGAGAGAGAGAGTAAAATCTATTAACTAAAAATTGTTATTGGGGCTGTATAAGATCCGACCACCAGCGATATATATGGAATAGGTAGGCACAGCGGAGCAAGATTGAAGAGAGAGAGAGAGAGAGAGAGAGAGAGAGAGAGAGAGAGAGAGAGAGAGAGAGAGAGAGAGAGAGAGAGAGAGAGAGAGTGGAGAGAGGAAAAGTGTTTGTGACATGTCACATGAGGTATGTGGAGTTGGTAGGTCTACAAACACGAGGCTTCACTCATACTGTTCCCTATGAAATAGAGTCAGTAAGGTTGATTGTTATACAACGTATTTAAGGATCAGATCACCCAGTGCTTGTGTTATTGGGACTGTGTGAGATACACGTGGCATAGGTAGGTACAGAGAAGCAAGATTGTAGAGAGGAGAGAGAGAGAGAGAGAGAGAGAGAGAGAGAGACAGAGAGAGAGAGAGAAGAGCAGGGCCTGCGACATACCGCATGAAGTATACAAAGTAGGTCGGTCTATAAATACGAGGCTTCACTCATACTGTACCCTATGAAATAGAGTCAGTAATGTTGATTGTTATACAACGTATTTAATAATCAAATCACCCAGTGCTTGTGTTATTGGGGCTGTATAGGATCCGACCACCAGCAATATACTTGTAAATAGGTAGGCACAGAGAAGCAAGATGGAAGAGAGAGAGAGAGAGAGAGAGAGAGAGAGAGAGAGAGAGAGAGAGAGAGAGAGAGAGAGAGAGAGAGAGAGAGAGAGATCTATAAAGCTCCGATAACACAAGCACAGGGCGATTTGATCCTTGAATATGTTGTATAACAATCAACCTTACTGACTATTTCATAAAGAGCAGTATGAGTGAAGCCTCGTACTTGTAGACCGACGTACTCCGCATACCTCATGTGGTGCGTCGCAGGCAATCTCTCTCTCTCTCTCTCTCTCTCTCTCTCTCTCTCTCTCTCTCTCTCTCTCCTCTCTCTCTCTCTTCTTACATATACCTTGCACATACCCATATACACTAGCATTGTGTTTGTTTGAGCGGTGTATGTATGTATGTGCGTTCGCGCATATCAGTCCACCCAGACTTTAGGACTCGCCTCACAATGACATATAGGAGTAGCATGGTGGGGTTTTGGTTAGTGCCACCATCATGCTTGCGCTCCTCATGCTTCGTTGGTGCATCCACTGAGATTGCTCAGATGCCCCTGCCGGAGTAGTCACCGTCCTGCCCTATTGCCTCCTCCCCCCCCCCTTCTTTCAATGTGCTCACTGAACCGTAACACCTAGCACCGGGTATAAAAGAATGCTTCAGAGATTTTCTGAGTTGCTTTCACACCTGAACATTTTTTCTATTAACATTTTTTTCTATTAACATTTTTTTCAATTAACATTTTTTCAATTCTCATTTTCTCTTTATTGCCTTCATTTTTTCATGCTTTTGCTCTTCTCGTCCTGTCATAACCTTCTGATGTAGTCACAGGAGATCTCCTTGACTGTATGTTGTGTTTGTGAATGTGTTTGTTTCCTGATGAAGGCTAATCGCCGCAGCGTCCTGTATGTGTCTTAATTCTGTTATGTAAAGCTGCACTACTTTGTGTCATTTTATGTTGTTTACACTCTCACAGCTTTACCGCAGTTCCACCTAATTTATAAGGAGCCATAATTTTTAGAGACTATCGGGAAACTCTTGGATAAGAATTTTTGTATATTTTAATAGAATTACCCAAACGGTTGGTGACAGCTACATAGACATGAAGATGGTGGCGGTACTATACTGTCTGTCTGTGTTATATCGTCACTATGACATTATCCGCGTGCTACATAGAAATGAAGATAATAGTGGTCATGTTACTAGTTTGTATCCCTGTGTTATATTGTCGATCTGACATTATATGTGAACTACATAGATATGACGATTATAATGATCCGTGTGCTACATGGACACGAAAATGAGGATGTTGCGATTCTGTATCTCTGTGTTATATCGTTAATATGACATCAATGAGGAGTGCTTAAATGTGGATATGTACTTACTTGTTAGCCATTCCATTTCAGTACAAATGTATAGTTTAACATGCACTGCAAATACCGGCTATCGACCATTCACTGTAGAACATATAACACGTGAACCCAACATGCACACATTCATTCAGCACTACTTCTTTGCAAGATCGCCCTACTGATCCTCTCTTACCTGTCTTCCACCACCTTGGCAAAACCGAAGTCTGTAATCTTCAAGTGTCCTTCCCTGTCCAGCAACAAGTTTTCAGGTTTCAGGTCCCTGTACACAATGGCCCTGGCATGCAAGTATTCCAACGCGACGATGATCTCACTGGCATAGAAATGACCTGCCGAGCTGCTGAAGCGACCCATGCTCCTGAGGTAGGAAAACAACTCTCCTCCAGGGACATACTCCATTAGCATATACAAGAATGCGTCATCTTTGTGAGACCAGAGGCTGTAGAAGATCGTACCACCATGTATAAGTTAATGCACTTGAATGTGTCATCTTGTGAGACCTGAGTTTGTGAGGGACAGGACTACACGTGTATAACTTAGTGTTCATGAATGTGACATCTATGTGAAACCTTAGTCTGTTCGGTACAGGACTACACATGTATAAATTGGTGTTAATGAATGTGACATATTTATGATACCTGAGTCTGTGAAGGGCAGGACATCACAGGTGTAAATTGGTGTTCAAGTATGTGTCACCTTTGTGAAACCAGAGTTTGTGAGGGATATGACTAAACATGTATCTGTGTAGGAACTGAGTGTATGAGGGGTCGGACTAAACATGTATCTGTGTTAGAACTGAGTGTATGAGGGGCAGGACTAAACATGTATCTGTGTTAGAACTGAGTGTATGAGGGGTAGGACTTCAGGTGCATAAATTGTTGTTCAAGAATGTGACATCGTTGTGAGACCTGAGTGTATGAGGGACAGGACTAAAGATGTGTAAATTAGTGTTCAAGGATGTGTCATCTTTGTGAGACATGAAGCTGTGGATGACTGGACTAAACGTGTATACATTAATGTTCCAGAATGTGTCATATTTCTTGCACCAGAATCAGCGGAGGAATGGACCTAACGTTTATAAATTAATGTACACTAAACTTAAATATTGAGCACAACCCACTACCGGCAACACTGACCGTATTCTGGTATGAACCTAAGGCCTATCCACGTCAATATGGAAGCATTATACTCGAGTTTCGCTCTCCTTTGAGCTCGTCAGTAGTGCATATCCCTGACCGGATCCGGAAACAAGCCCTTGGCATCAAGCGCAGTGATAATAATCTTTCATTACCTCCAGCTGGGATATCAATCATTCCCAGTAGCGAATTCTTCACTGCAAAGCCCACACCATGTTGCCTTTTTTCTGCCTGCCCTCTTCCTTCCAAAAAAAGGTGTAATTGTTTTCCCTGAGTGACCCTTCCTCAGCGAGGCGAGTCTCCTGCAGGCCAGCAATATCAATGTTAAAACGATTGAGTTCAGCATCAATCACAGCCGTTTTTCTCACATCATCAATATTTGTCAAGTCAGTGGAAAATCCTGGACACATGGCTCTTGAGGTTTCTATTCTTTTTATTAGTACCTTGTGCATTGGTTTTACAGCCTGCGATTCAGATTTTGTCCTAGCCCCAAGGACCCATTGAAGCAGGCAGGCTGTGGCGGATCAACACCCAATTGGCTGGGGGCTGCCCAGCTTGAGGCAGGCGGTAGCTGATCAGTAGACACCTGTAGGTGATTCCGAGACCGGTTAAGACCAAGGATGGAGTTATTGCCTCTCCATAGCACAAAGCCTGGGCTAAAATAAAGAAACCATGTGTTGCCCATGCAGCATGATCCCTCTCTCGGCCTGCCTAGTTCACTCCAGAGGAAAGTTGGCACCTATAATCTGGAACAAGACAAGCTGCAGAAGGTGCCGGATCAGCAAAGCAATGCTCTAACTGTCCGCCTGTCGGACCTTCGATCCTAGACCAGCTGCCAACCAAGGATTAGGGCCTGGTCTGCCCTGCCATGACTTATTTTGTCTTTGGGTTACATTTCCTCGCACAAGGATAAGGCTAGTACCCTCCCAGTTGCGCTCTTCCGCCCGAAGCCGTTGGCACAATGTGGGGTATCGGGTTTGGTAAGCGCCGCCCAACATTCGGCGCTGACAGAAAGCAGGTAGTACCGTCTACTGTCATACGGTAGCTCAGTCATATCTGACTAAGACATGACACATAAGACCACTAACATAAGACAAGCCCGCTGTATTCTTTTAGAAGTGGATGTTAGTGATGCCAGCCCGCTGTATACACCACTTTGAGAAGTGGATGTTAGTGATGCCAGCCCGCTGTGTCCACACCGCTTTTACAAGTGGATGTTAGTGATGCCAGCCCAGCCCGCTGTGTCCACACCGCTTTTACAAGTGGATGTTAGTGATGCCAGCCCGCTGTCCACACACCGCTTTTAGAAGTGGATGTTAGTGTGTGTACACGTGTGTCAACACCACATACATAACTGGATGTCAGTTAATGTACTCTCACACAGAGGATATCATGTACAAGTGTCCATACCACATACATAACTAGATGTTAGTGATTGTACTCTCACACATAGGCTCTCTTGTACACGTGTGTCCATACCACAAACAGACTGGATTAATATGAATAAAATTTGATGGAACTCCGGTAAAGCTCTGAAAATATAAACAATAATAAAACGACACAAAGTAATGCAGCTTTACATAACAGAATTACGCCACATACAAGACGTTCTGACGATTAGCCTTCATCAGCAAACAAACACATTCACAATACACAACATATAGCCAAGCAGATCTCCTGTGACTACATCAACACTTGACGACAGGACGAGAAGAATGAAAAGATGAAAAAATGAAAGCAATGAAGGGAAAATGAAAATTGGAAAAAATTTTCATATTTACCCCATAATTCCGAGCGAATAATATATAACCGCGAATATCACCGATGTCTTCTTTTTATACCCAACCCAGGGAATGGGATGTAGGATGATGACCGGACGGTGGGTGTGACGGTTTAGTGAGCATCCCAGGTACTGGAGAGGAAGTGGCACATAGAAAGAAAGGGGGGGGGGGCGGAGGCAGGAAGGTAGCACGGCAACTTGTGATAGTGGTCTGAGAATCGTATCTGAGCAATCCCACAAAGTGGGATGCATCCACAAAGCATGAATGGGTGACAGTGAATGGGTAGGACCCAATGTGGACGAATATTGAAGAGCAATGGAGTTTGCACCCAAGTATGATGGTGACACTAACCAAACTCACATTCTGCACTCCGTTATGTTGCCGTCAGGTGAGTCCCAAAGTCAGGGTGGACTGATATGTGCGAGCACACACACATACATCCACGCCGCTCAACAGACATGCATACAATAGTGTACATGGACCTGTGCAAGGCACACATGAGAAGAGAGAGAGAGAGAGAGAGAGAGAGAGAGAGAGAGAGAGAGAGGGAGGGAGAGAGAGAGAGAGACAGAGAGACAGAGACTGGTGGGTATAGTTAATGCTTTATTTTACATGGGGTATGCGGAAACATCATATGGGTAGGAACACAGAGAAGCACTTTTTGAGGGAGAGAGAGAGGAGAGAGAGAGGAGAGAGAGAGAGAGAGAGATAGAGAGAGAGAGAGGTGTTGGTATCGTTCCAGTGATGTGCCACATGGGGCGTGCGGAGTAGGTCGGTCTACAAATACGAGGCTTCACTCAGACTGTTCTCTATGAAATAGGGACAGTAAGGTTGATTGTTATACCACGTATTTTAGGATCAAATCCTTCAATGCTTGTGTTATTGGATTTGTATAAGATCCGACCATGGGTAATACACATGATGTGGGTAGGCACAGAGAAGTAAGATGTTAAGAGAGAGAGAGAGAGAGAGAGAGAGAGAGAGAGAGAGAGAGAGAGAGAGAGAGAGAGAGAGAGACGGATGAAGAGAGAGACGGGTGAAGAGAGAGACGGATGAAGAGAGAGACGGTGAAGAGAGAGACGGGTGAAGAGAGAGAGAGAGAGAGAGAGAAAGTGAGAGACGGGTGCAGAGAGAGAGACGGGTGAAGAGAGAGATGTTGGTATCGTTCCAGTGATGTGCCACATGGGGCGTGCGGAGTGGGTCGGTCTACAAATACGAGGCTTCACTCAGACTGTTCCCTATGAAATAGGGACAGTAAGGTTAATTGCTATACCACGTATTTTAGGATCAAATCCCTCAATGCTTGTGTTATTGGATTTGTATAAGATCCGACCATGGGTAATACACATGATGTGGGTAGGCACAGAGAAGTAAGATGTTAAGAGAGAGAGAGAGAGAGAGAGAGAGAGAGAGAGAGAGAGAGAGAGAGAGAGAGAGACGGATGACGAGAGAGACGGGTGAAGAGAGAGACGGATAAAGAGATAGACGGGTGAAGAGAGAGACGGGTGAAGAGAGAGAGAGAGAGAGAGTGAGAGACGGGTGCAGAGAGAGAGAGACGGGTGAAGAGAGAGATGGGTGAAGAGAGAGACGGGGAAGAGAGAGAGAGACGGGTGAAGAGAGAGAGAGAGAGAGAGAGAGGGAGAGAGAGAGAGAGAGGTATTGTTCCTGTGATACGAAGTACGGAGTATCACCTCGTATTTATAGACCGACCTACTCCGCATACACCATCGCAGAAACGATACCAACCTCTCTCTCTGTCTCTCTCTCTCTCTCTCTCTCTCTCTCTGTCTCAACCATCTGGCTTCTCTATGCATGCCTGTACCATGTGCACTACCGATGGTCGGATATTATACAACCCTAATAACATAAGCAATGGGTGATTTGATCCTAAATTATGTGGTCTAACAATCAACCTTACTGACCCTATTTCATAGGAAACAGTATGAGTGAAGCATCGTATTTGTGGACCGACCTACTCCGCATACCCCATGTGGCATATCACAGGAACGATACAAACCTCCTCTCTCTCTCTCTCTCTCTCTCTCTCTCTCTCTCTCTCTCTCTCTCTCTCTCTCTCTCTCTCTCTCTCTCTCTCTCTCTCTTCTCATGTGTGCCTTGCACAGGTCCATGTACACTATTGTATGAATGCCTGTTGAGCGGCGTGGTTGTGTGTATGGGTGCGCTCGCGCATATTAGTCCACCCTGACTTTGGGACTCGCCTCACAGCAACATGATGGAGTGTAGAATGTGAGTTTGGTTAGTGTCACGATCATATTTGGGTGCACTCCATTGCTCTTTAATATTCGTCCACATTGGGTCATACCACTGGCACCCACTTATGCTTTGTGGATGCACGCACTGGGATTGCTCAGGTACCATTCTCCTACCTTCCTGCCTCCGCCCCCTCCCGTCCCTCCTTCTTTTAATGTACCACTTCCACTGCAGTACCTGGGATGCTCACTAAACCGTCACACCCACCGTCTCGTCATCACCCTACACCCCACTCCTTGGGTTGGGTATAAAAAGAAGACATGGGTGATATTCGCGGTTATATATTATTCGCTCGGAATTCTTTCGGAACATTTTCGTTTTTCAATTTAAATTTTCTCTTCATTCCTTCCATTTTTTCATCTTTTCATTCTTCTCGGCCTGTTGTCACGTGTTGATGTAGTCACAAGAGATCTCCCTGGCTATATGTTGTGTTTTGTGAATGTATTTGTTTGATGATGAAGGCTAATCGCCACAACGTCCTGTATGTGTCGTAATTCTGTTATGTAAAGCTGCTCTACTTTGTGTCATTTTATGTTGTTTACAGACTGGATTAAAGCGGGGGGAGAAGAAAGCATATAAATATATCACTCATTATGTAAAAAAGATATGGAAATATGGTATATGGCCAAAAGATTTGAAGAGAACTATCTTCATTCCAATACCAAAAAAGGGCAACCTGAAATTATGCACCAGCTATAGATCTCTTGCCCTGATCAATAATGCAAGTAAAATTCTACTAAAAATCACAGTGGGAAGTCTCTGTAAGAAAATGGAAGAAGAAATTAACGTGGTTTAAGGTAGATTTAGACAAAGAACAGGAACAAGAGATCACATATTCAACATGCTTTTAATAACAGAGAAGTGCAGAGAATTTAATGTAAACCTATTCTCATGTTTTGTGGATTATGCAAAGGCATTTGACTGTTAGTTAGTTAGTTAGTCGACAGATCATCCTCGTTGCACATCAATCCATTCAGTCCATAAGTGCTCGGATCCCTTCCTCAGCAAATCCCGCAGCGTGTAGCGGCTAACGACGCCAGTTCTGTGTTGGTTTATCAATCTTCTTTGGCTTCCTGCGTAGTGTTCTTGTTTGGCCACCCCTCTTTTAATTTGCTGCTCTCGCAGTCTGGCCATTGTTGTAGATTCACAGTCATCACTTGGTTCTCGCAAAAGTCTCACTTCTCGTAGAGCATTCAGAATGTCAGCCTGGTCCATGGCGCGTCCGCCCTCCACAGTAGCCTCACGTGCGAGCTTGTCAGCCGCTCATTTCCTTGTACTCCCGCATGCCCTGGCACGAAGATGAAACTAATCTTTGCCAGCCGAGACCGCTTCAGAGGCAGCAACCATTCTCTTCGGATCGACCCCTCCTCTATCCTCTTGATCATGTTCATTGAGTCGCTAAGGAAACAAGCCCTAGTGAATGTCTGTGTCTCGAGCCATGTTATTGCTTTACTTACTGCCATGACTTCCATGGTCAGGCTACTTGTGGTTTCAGTGAAAGCACCAGAGTGCTCCTTCACAATTCTCCCTCCGGCCCGAGCTGTAAAGGCCCATGAGCTTCTCACATGTCGGACGACCGACCCATCTGTGTAGATGACCGCGTCACCGTCTAGCGAATTCTCGAACATCAACGCTTGTACTTCAGCCTCAACAGCAGCCGGATTTTCTTGTCTGCATTTTCTATCTAGTTGGATGCAAACTGAAAAGGATGTGCAGAAGTCTGTTGGCACTTGCACCCACTCCTCGCCAGGTTCTAAGTACTCAAGTGAACACACCTGTTGAAGAATGTCTTCGGCTTGACCCATCCACGACCGTCCTCTTTTTAACCTGCTGCCCTTCACCTTCCTAATTTCACTATGCAGCGGATGTTGTGTGTTTGCGTTAATTCTGAGGTAGGCGCGTGCCCTGCAAACTTGTATTCTCTCTTCAATGGTTGGAAAATCAAGAAGGTAGCGCATCGCCCTGCATGCTGTATCTCTTGTACATCCAAGAATAATGCGCATAGCTTCATTCTGTATCCTTTCCATCCTTTCTATCTGCTTATGGCTGAGAGTCAGGATTGCCATTGCATACTCCAAAACAGACATGACTAGCCCCTCGTACAGAAGACATAGATGGCGCTGCTCACAGTTTGCTGCCGCCATCACACGCATCGCTGCCAAACCCCGCTTGGCCTTTGTTATCACCTGGTCTATGTGCACATTATAAGCAAGGCTTCGATCAAACCGTATCCCCAGGTAATTCATTGCCTGCGTTCTTTCCACCGTCTCTGAACACAGCATTACAGTTGGTGTTGGATTGTTGACAATATGATTATTCAACGAGAACCAAGTCACTGTTGCCTTTGTTGAGTTGACCATTGCCCTAGCTTCATCACACCAAGTACTTATGCGATTGAGTTCGGTTTGTAGTTCCACAGCAACCTCCTCTCTATCATTACCCTGTCGATACACTAAAACATCATCGGCATATGACAATGTCCTGCCAGGTCCAGTGATCTGCTCACTGGTGATTCTCACTGTGTAGGCGTTGAACAGTACCGGAGATAATGGTGATCCCTGTGGTAGGCCAGGATATATTGTTGTTGGTTCCGAAGTCCAACTGCCACATCTAAAAACTACTTTCCGTTGGAAGAGGGCTGCAGCGATCCAACTAAGGAGGAATGGACTTACGTTTAGTTCAAGAAGCTGAAACATTAAAAAAATCCAGTGGTACTCTGTTGTATGCGTCCTCAAGATCAATCGCTGCAGCAACGGTTTCAGTGCCTGAGTGGAAACCTTCATAGACATCATGGGCAAAGACTGCTGCATTGGTCCAGGTTTCTCTTTTTGGACGGTACCCACCAAGGGTAGGTGGGAAAACACCTTGCCTTTCTAGTTGGCTTGATATTTTCCTGGCAATTACCTTCTCCAGCAGCTTGCCTATTGTATTCTGCATGGTTATAATTCGATATCCCTGAATTTTTGTGTGGTCTTTGTCAGGCTTCGGCAAGGGAATCAGATAGCTGTGTAACCATTCCTTCTTGCTGCTAGCACTCCCTACAATGTTGTTGTACATGTCTGCTAGTTTCTCTAGCTCATTGTCGGTACACCTATTTATGTCGTCGTATCTTATGCCATCAGGACCTGGAGCACTGTTTTTTGATCGTCGAAGCACAGCCTTGATTTCTTTCACTGTCACTGTGTCTTCATCCGAAGTTTTCTGGGCCTTGCATCTGTCTGAGGTGACCTCCTTGGCCAGATTTCGGCCTCCCATGTCTGTCTGGTTGCTCTGCTCAAGGTAGCGTTCAAAGAGGGCTTTGCCCTTGTCCTCGTCAGTCCTCTGCCAGATGAGGTCAGCACCTTGGAAGTCAGAAATGCTCTTATTCTTGACTCCACCACTTATGCTTTTATGCATTTGACTGTGTACAATATCAGAAACTTTGGGAAATCATGATGAATATGGGCTTTCCATCACATGTAATACAACTTATAAGAATGCTCTATCTAGACCAACAAGCAGCGGTTAGAATAGATGGCGAGACATCAGATTGGTTTGACATCACACAAGGAGTCCGTCAGGGATGTGTGCTGTCCCCCTACTTTTTTAACCTGCACGCCGAAAATATAATGAGAAATGTCAGAGATGATATAACAAGGACGCAATATGATGCCCTAAACATCAGTGGTCATGACATACCAGAGATTGGATATGCTGATGATACAGTATTGGTATCCATAACACAGGAAAATGTAGAAAACCAAATAACCTCAACCCTATTGAATAGTGAAAATCACAACTTATATCTTAACATAACAAAAACAATGCATACAGATAAAACTACTATGAGGAAAAATTGGAGGTGGTGGTGGAAAATTTTGAATATCTTGGGTCATTGATTGCCAACAATGGTGACAGAATGAAAGAAGTTAAAAGACGAATTTCTATTGCTCTTCATAAACTAAAACAACTGAATACACTGTGAAGAGGAACAGATAGAACTACAAAAAATGGATTTTTAAGAGCATGCATCTTTTCCATTGCAACAAATGCCTGTCAGACTAGGACACTTGTAAACAAGCTGAACAGCGCATAAATGCCTTTGAATATAACAGTTACAGACGATTTCTAAGAATATCTTGGATAAAGAAAAGAACAAATACATCCATACTTCAAGAGTTGAATATTAAAGAAAGGTTGGCTATTAAAGATGTTAAAAGAAAGAAAATTGAAATATTTTGGTCACTTGAAACGTCACGAAAGTTTGGAGAGAACAATAATGGAGGGGTACACATGGCATGGACGAGACAGGAACACTGAGCTGATCCACGACACTGGTGATCGAGTGAAATGGCGAGTCATGACCGCCCACGCTTTCCGGCATGGCACATGATTGATTGATTGATTGATATGCCTGGGAAGAGAGGAAGAGGAATGCCAAAGAAAAGATGGGTGCAGGATGTGGCAGATGATCTCCAGATGGGTGGATCGGACGTGGGACATCTTGCTTATGATGGAGAGGTTTTCCGGAAGGTTGTTAGGGAAGCGAGGTTCTGCAAAGGACATGCTAATGAATGAATGAATAAATAATCCTCAAAGTTCAATGACTATGGCTTATGGTATGGCCGAGTGAACACCTTTTGAATATTATTAATGTCAACAATGTTTCGACCTACAATACCCATGGCTTTCTGCAATGAGAACAGATTGTGGTAACAAGTGAGTATTTTTTTCTGAAGCACAGTTATTATCATCTGTGGACTGATTAAGTAAAAATGTGGCTACCCCATCTAAGTCTGCCAAGGTCGAGATACCAAAAGTTATCCGACCACCTGAACTGACGATTTCCTGCAGTAAGAGAAGACCTGTCTGTGAGTGAGGGAAGATATTATCAAGACTAAGCTATCCTCCTCTTCACGCAGGAAGATGTGTTCATTGACACCACCTTGGGTCTAGGGTGGAACTGCACATTGTTTACTACCTGGTCAACCCCAATCAATGAACAGTTTGTCCATCAGGGTCATGTCCTAGACAGTCTAATCAGATGTCCTGAAATCAACTACTGAAACAACTTTTCAAGTGACATCAATTTTGCTGAATCACTGGAAATCGGAAGGAGGAACTCCAAGATAGCCGGTTGAGCACCATACTGTCTCCAGACATACAGACAGAGACCATTGACAACCAAATGATAAAGCATTGTTAATAATTTTGTCTGACACCATGGCTGAACTGTTTCCTTTTTTCCGGCAGGACTTGAAGTGTAGTTTCTTCTATCTATTAGTAGTATTCCGTTGTGCCTGGGATAATACATAGATTAAATCAATGTGAAGTGTTCTAACTTCTCCGGTGTGTAAGTTCTTTGACTAGAGTGGGAGTGTGTTAATTACTTTATGTGGTATAGACATCCCAAGTACTGCTGGGTCTGCAGCACAGTAATAACTCGACTAACCAGAGAGAGCTTATATTTACTAATGTGTCTTAGCATCAAGGTAATAAATTGACTAACCAGAGAGAGCTTATATTTCCTAATGTGTGTTAGCATCAAGATAATACCTCGACTAGCCAGAGAAAGATTCTATTGACCCATGTGTCTTAGCATCAAGGTAATAACTCGATTAACCAGAGAAAGATTCTATTGACTAATGTGTCTTAGCATCAAAGTAATAACTCGACTAACCAGAGAAAGATTATATTGACTAATGTGTCTTAGCATCAAGGTAATAACTCGACTAACCAGAGAAAGCTTACATTTACTAATGTGTCTTAGCATCAAGGTAATAACTCGACTAGCAAGAGAAAGATTCTATTGACTAATGTGTCTTAGCAATAAGGTAATAACTCGACTAGCCAGAGAAAGCTTATATTGACTAATGTGTGTCAGCATCAAGGTAATAACTCGACTAACCAGAGAAAGATTCTATTAACTAATGTGTCTTAGCATCAAGGTAATAACTCGACTAGCCAGAGAAAGATTATATTGACTAATGTGTGTTAGCATCAAGGTAATATCTCGACTAGCCAGAGAAAGATTCTATTGACTGTGTGTTAGCATCAAGGTAATATCTCGACTAGCCAGAGAAAGATTCTATTGACTGTGTGTTAGCATCAAGGTAATATCTCGACTAGCCAGAGAAAGATTCTATTGACTGTGTCTTAGCATCAAGGTACTAACTCGACTAGCCAGAGAAAGATTCTATTGACGGTGTGTTAGCATCAAGGTACTAACTCGACTAGCCAGAGAAAGATTATATTGACTAATGTGTTAGCATCAAGGTAATAACTCGACTAGCCAGAGAAAGATTCTATTGACTAATGTGTCTTAGCATCAAGGTAATAACTCGACTAGCCAGAGAAAGCTTATATTGACTAATGTGTCTTAGCATCAAGGTAATGACTCGACTAGCCAGAGAAAGATTCTACTGACTAATGTGTCTTAGCATCAAGGTAATAACTCGACTAACCAGAGAAAGATTCTACTGAGTAATATGTGTTAGCATCAAGGTAATAACTCGACTAGCCAGAGAAAGATTCTATTGACTAATGTGTCTTAGCATCAAGGTAATAACTCGACTAGCCAGAGAAAGATTCTACTGACTAATGTGTCTTAGCATCAAGGTAATAACTCGACTAACCAGAGAAAGATTCTACTGACTAATGTGTCTTAGAATCAAGGTAATAACTCGACTAGCCAGAGAAAGCTTATATTGACTAATGTGTCTTAGCATCAAGGTAATAACTCGACTAGCCAGAGAAAGATTCTACTGACTAATGTGTCTTAGCATCAAGGTAATAACTCGACTAACCAGAGAAAGATTCTACTGACTAATGTGTCTTAGCATCAAGGTAATAACTCGACTAACCAGAGAAAGATTCTACTGACTAATGTGTCTTAGCATCAAGGTAATAACTCGACTAACCAGAGAAAGATTCTACTGACTAATGTGTCTTAGCATCAAGGTAATAACTCGACTAACCAGAGAAAGATTCTACTGACTAATGTGTCTTAGCATCAAGGTAATAACTCGACTAACCAGAGAAAGATTCTACTGACTAATGTGTCTTAGCATCAAGGAAGCCAACCACACCCTTCCTGCTACAGTGATATCTATATTGTTAGCAGATAATATAGCCAGGTTATATCTATATTGTTAGAAGATAACATAACCAGGTGATATCTATATTATTAGAAGATAACATAACCAGGTGATATGTTTATTATTAGAAGATAACATAACAAAGTGATATGTTTATTTCTAGGAGATAACATAACCAGGCAATATCTATATCGTTAGAAGATAACATAACCAGGTGATATGTTTATTATTAGAAGATAACATAACCAAGTGATATGTTTATTTCTAGGAGATAACATAACCAGGCAATATCTATATCGTTAGAAGATAACTTAACCAGGTGATATCTATTTTGCTAAGATATAACATAACCATGTAGTATGTTTATTTCTAGAAGATCACATAACCAGGTGATATGTTTCTTTCTAGGAGATAATATAACCAAGTTATATGTTTATTATTAGGAGATAACATAACCAGGTGATATGTTTATTGTTAGAAGATAACATAACCAGGTGATATATATATATTGATAGGAGATAACATAACCAGGTGATGTATTTATTGTCAGCAGATAACATAACCAAGTGATATGTGTATTGTTAGGAGACAACATAACCAAGTGATATGTTTATTGTTAGGTGATATGTTTATTGTTCGGAGAATACTTTAACCAGGTGATATGTTTATTGTTAGGAGACAACCATATCCAAGTGTTACCTGCATTGCTAAGTAATTAAGCAAGGTTAGCTTATTGAAGATGATGTTGTAAAAAGGTGAGGGGATGGAGACACGATGAGAGGATGGAGACACGGTGAGAGGATGGAGACACGAGGAGAGGATGGAAAAACGGTGAGAGGATTGAGGCACGAGGAGAGGATGGAGAAACGATGAGAGGATGGAGAAACGATGAGAGGATGGAGAAACGGTGGGAGGATGGAGAAACGGTGAGAGGATGGAGACACGGTGAGAGGATGGAGACACGAGGAGAGGATGGAGACACGAGAGGATTAAGAAACGGTGAGAGGATGGAGACACGAGGAGAGGATGGAGACATGAGGAGAGGATGGAGACATGAGGAGAGGATGGAGACATGAGGAGAGGATGGAGACATGAGGAGAGGATGGAGACATGAGGAGAGGATGGAGACATGGTGAGAGGATGGAGACACGATGAGAGGATGGAGACATGAGGAGAGGATGGAGACATGAGTAGCGGATGGAGACATTAGGAGAGCATGGAGACATGAAGAGAGGATGGAGACATGAAGAGAGGATGGAGACATGAGGAGAGGATGGAGACACGGTGAGAGGATGGAGACACGAGGAGAGGATGGGGACACAAGAGGATGGAGAAACGGTGAGAGGATGGAGACACGGTGAGAGGATGGAGACACGAGGAGAGGATGAAGACACGAGAGGATTAAGAATCGGAGAGAGGATGGAGACACGAGGAGATGATGGAGACACGAGAAGAGGACGGAGACACGATGTGAGGATGGAGAAACGGTGAGAGGATGGAGACACGAGGAGAGGATGTAGAAACGGTGAGAGGATGGAGAAACGACGTGAGGATGGAGAAACGGTGAGAGGATGGAGACACGAGGAGAGGATGGAGAGACGAGGAGAGGATGGAGACACGATGTGAGGATGGAGAAACGGTGAGAGGATGGAGAAACGATGAGAGGATGGAGAAACGGTGAGACGATGAAGACACGATGTGAGGATGGAGACACGAGGAGAGGATGGAGACACGAGGAGAGGATGAAGACACGAGAGGATTAAGAAACGGTGAGTGGATGGAGACACGAGGAGATGATGGAGACACAAGGAGAGGACGGAGACACGATGTGACGATGGAGAAACGTTGAGAGGATGGAGACACGAGGAGAGGATGGAGAAACGGTGAGAGGATGGAGAAACGACGTGAGGATGGAGACACGAGAGGATGGAGAAACGGTGAGAGGATGGAGACACGAGGAGAGGATGGAGACACGAGGAGAGGATGGAGACATGAGGAGAGGATGGAGACACGAGGAGAGAATGGAGACACGAGGAGAGGATGGAGACACGAGGAGAGGAAGGAGACACGGTGAGAGAATGGAGACACGGTGAGAGAATGGAGACATGGTGAGAGAATGGAGACACGAGGAGAGGATGGAGACACGTAGAGGATGGAGACACGAGGAGAGGATGGAGACACGAGGAGAGGATGGAGAAACGATGAGAGGACGGATAAACGATGAGAGGATGGTGAAATGAGGACAAAATTGGGAAATGGGTACAACATGGTAAAACGAGGAGACGATGATAAAACGAGAAGAAGATGTAGAAATGACGATAATATCGTAAAAAGATGAGGAGATAGTGAAGTGAGGACAAGAAGATACATCAATGATAATGGGTCAAACAAGGACAAGATAGTAAATCGATGACAATGTAACTGCAAGGATGGGGCTTGTGGCACTTACAGGTTGACGAGGAAAGGGTGGCTTATTGTGGAGAGAATCTGTTTCTCAGACTTGATGTGATCTTCCTGCTTTAGTTTGATCACCTGGGTGATGGCCATGGCCTTGAGAGCGCTGTAGAGCTTGGTTTCTTTGTGTCGGGTCAGCACCACGCGGCCGAATGTTCCAGTTCCTGTCAGACAACGGAACAGAGAACTGTATGTCAATGTGGCAGGTAAATGTCAACAAGACAACGGAACAGAGAACTGTATGTCAATGTGGCAGGTAAATGTCAACAAAACAACGGAACAGAGAACTGTATGTCAATGTGGCAAGTAAATGTCAACAAGACAACGGAACAGAGAACTGTATGTCAATGTGGCAAGTAAATGTCAACAAGACAACGGAACAGAGAACTGTATGTCAATGTGGCAAGTAAATGTCAACAAGACCACGGAACAGAGAACTGTATGTCAATGTGGCAAGTAAATGTCAACAAGACAACGGAACAGAGAACTGTATGTCAATGTGGCAAGTAAATGTCAACAAAACAACGGAACAGAGAACTGTATGTCAATGTGGCAGGTAAATGTCAACAAGACAACGGAACAGAGAACTGTATGTCAATGTGGCAAGTAAATGTCAACAAGACAACGGAACAGAGAACTGTATGTCAATGTGGCAAGTAAATGTCAACAAGACCACGGAACAGAGAAATGTATGTCAATGTGGCAAGTAAATGTCAACAAGACCACGGAACAGAGAACTGTATGTCAATGTGGCAAGTAAATGTCAACAAGACAACGGAACAGAGAACTGTATGTCAATGTGGCAAGTAAATGTCAACAAGACCACGGAACAGAGAACTGTATGTCAATGTGGCAAGTAAATGTCAACAAGACAAAAACAAGTATAACGATTAGGACAACTGCTATAACAGCAACATTACCAACACTGTCAATAAATGTTGCAGCGACGAAAACAGCAACAGCTGTCCTATCTACAGCTAGCATGTCCACAGATGTGAAGATGACAGCAACAGCAACAACTGTCGTATCTACAGCTAGCATGTCCACAGATGTGAAGATGATAGCAACAGCAACAACTGTCGTTCTACATCAAGCATGACAACAGATGTGAGGATGACAGCATCAGCAACAACTGTCGTATCTACAGCATGCATGACCACAGATGTGACGATGACAGCAACAGCAACAGTAATAACAATATCACAAAATGCAGCAACAATTACACCAGTAATGACGACGACATGAGTACAGAGCTAAGTTTCGCACATGTTAGTTGTAAGGTCAAGCACAGGCGAAGTGGTCGGATCGCTCGCCTGCCGCTACAAAAGCCGTGTGTTTGTTTCCGGATTCGGACACTCAGTTCAAGAGTTCATTGTTTCGGAGAGGTCAGGGAGCTGACAGTGGATGGACGCCATTCGGTCTCTGTGCAACGCTTTAAGCTGGCACACTGTGGGGAAAAGTCCAAGGTTTATTGGATACACGGTTGTGTAATGAAGCCAATTGTCTTGTATTTACATTCCTTCACACCGTTATGTGTAGGTGAACAGGTAGGTAGGTAGGTAAGCAGGCAGGCAAGCAACAAATATGCAGTCACACAGACAGAAAATGGATAAACAGACAGACAATAGATAAACAGACAGACATACAGTAGACAACCAGACAGATATGGACAGAAGGGATGAATACACGAAAGCTAATGTTCTATCCATCGATCCATCATGTGACATGTCGATAAGCTCCGACGGCCATGTTTTGCCATCTCACTCGATCACCAGAGTTGTGGATCAACTCCGTGTTCCTGTCACAACCATGCGACGTGGCCAAGCCATCCAGGTATTTACTTCTCGGTCTTCCCCTTGGTCTCTTCCCTTGCCAGTTGTCACCAAGTTCTCCAATCAATTTCTTCTCATAACATGCCCAAAGAATGTTGAATGTCTACGTCTAATGTCTCTAATCAGTTTACGATCTTCATTTGTTTCTTTAAGGACTTGTTCATTTGTTTTTCTGTCTTTCCGTGGTATTCTTTGTATTCTCCTCAGAAACCACATTTCCACAGCCATCAGATGTTTTTCAGCTTGTTTGTTCATTGTCCACGCTTCACATCCATACAAAAGTGCAGGTTGTATGTAGCATTTCAACACTCTTTTTCTCGTTTTCAATTGATATATTGTTTATTTATTGATCAGTATGTTTTTCAGGACTTCCGGTAAAATATCGACGACCTAACGCTTATTCTTTAGGACACGCTGTTTTTAGTGTTTTTCTGTGAATTATGTGTTGTTATTTCGTATTCATTTTTGGAATTTGTTCACAAGAAGCCACGAAAGGCAGGTGGTGGATGAAAGCTTGAGGACAACTGACAGATAGTTGTTGGTTACAGTCTCAACTTTCGCGACGGCAGGTAGAAGATCTCTTTCACGACACAATGGCTGTGATCCTCAGCCAGTATGGTCACTGCCAGGAAGGAAACAAACGGCAAACTACCTTCTTTAAAAGTGCCTAGTTTATTATATTTCTCCTACTTACAGATCATCACAAGAAAAAGACAGGGACATTAAAATTAGCAACATGGAATGTTAGGACCTTAAGCGCCGACGAACAATGAGATAATATCAAACAAGAAATGGAAAGAGAGAAAATTAA
This sequence comes from Cepaea nemoralis, assembly GCA_014155875.1. Lineage (NCBI taxonomy): Eukaryota > Metazoa > Mollusca > Gastropoda > Stylommatophora > Helicidae > Cepaea > Cepaea nemoralis. The sequence continues at coordinate 223,239 of JACEFZ010023489.1, forward strand.
TATATTAGGGATGTGCGAGACGAGATGGAAAGTAGCAGGTATTAGCACAGTTGAAGATTTTAAGATTGTTTATTCTGGAGGAGAAGAACGACATATAGAGGTAGTAGTTATCTTGGATCGGCAAACATCAAAATCTGTTCAAGGATATTGGGCTGTGTCAGACAGAGTTCTACTACTTAAATTAAGCCGCAGACCTTTTAACATAAACTTCATCCAGATATATGCCCCAACAACAGAATCCAGTGAAGATAGTATAGATGCAGAGGTTGCTAAACCATGCTAGCCAGCTGTCAGAAAGTGGCACGCGAGTCCTCGTTGTTTAATATAATACATTTTAATAAATTACGAAATGCTCTCTGAGCGCCCCGTCAGCGTGCGATAATTTACTCTGCTCGTGGTTGTTATGCTAAGATATTATCGAATGCGCCTGTTCAGTTCGCAACGAAACGTTATAAAGTTCCCATATCCCATCCTTGTCGACAAATCAGAGTGCGCAAGGCGCCATGTTGTCGTCTGTTACAACTGTTCAGCAGAGTCGGTAATATTGTGTTGAAATTAGATTTTTTCAAATAAAAATTTACCGTTAAAGCCTATAAACATGAGTGGGGACAATCTAAAATCAAACAACGGAACAAAGCGAAAATGTGAAGATGTTGCTTGTCGTGAATTCAACGAAGATTGGATGGAAAAATTGCTGTTTATGCCTAGCCGTAGTGGTAAACCAGTTTGCTTAATCTGCGGATTTTGTGTTTCTGTTACAAAAGTAATTAATCTGGAACGACACTTCACAACCACACATACAGACATAAATGCTCAATATCCGATCAATTCAGAGTTACATCAAGATTTCATAGCTAAAAGATAAAGTTCTCTGACCAGGCGGCAGTCATTTTTCACCAAGGCTAACGAACAGAGCAAGAGTGCTATTGTTGCGTCGTACGAGTTAGCTCTTCTGTTGGCTCGCAAAAAGAAGCCGTTTACCGATGCAGAAGAAATAATCAAGCCTTCCCGTAAAATTGCTGCTAGAATGCTTGGCGACAAAATGTGTGAAACAAAATTTGATCAGATTCCTTTGTCTAATAATACTATGGCCAGGCGATTTGAAGAATTAGCTAACGATGTTCATCGTCAAGTATCAAAAATTGTAATATTTTTTCCCCAATGGCAATGGATGAAACCACTGCAATTTCTGACACTGCCCAGGTCACAGTTTTTGTTCGAGCAATAAACGATAATTTTGAAGTCATTGAAGAACTTCTTGGACTTGAATCGATGCATGCAACTATCAAAGGCACTGACCTGTTTGAAACTCTGAAGTTGTGTGAGAGAAAAACAACAAAGAATTAACCAAATTGGACAGGGCAGTGTATTTACCGACAGTGATCCGCTTTGACGGGTAAAAAGTATGGATGTCTAGCATTATTGGAACAGTTTCTTGGCCGCACTATATTAAAATATCATTGTATCATTCACCAAGAAGCTCTGTGTGGAAAGACATTAAATCCGAAACAGGTCATACATGTTGTTCTGAGATGTGTGAACGAAATTCGAAGTAAGGAACAGGCTGAACAGGCGTGTGTTCAGACAGTTTCTATCAGACCTGAACGAGAAATACGGTGAGCTACTGTTACACAGTGATGTCAGATGGCTGTCTAAAGGGAAAGTTCTGTCACTTTTCTGTGGACTGAAAATAGTGTCTATCTGTTTCTGTCTGAAAATAAATGAATTGCCCACAGAACGGGAATGTCTGCTGAACGATGACTGGCTTAATGACCTGGCATTTTTAGTGGACATTATGTCTCATTTAAACTCTTCAAATGCGAGGTGAAGAGTGGAAAAGAAGAAGTAACAAAGACATTTATGATCTGTTTAAGTCCGCGCTAATCACTGGTATCATGAAGTTTAATAGACTACAATGACTGGGACATATAGAAAGAATGGAAGATAATAGGGGAAAAAAACTCGCTTACACTCAGGAAATAAATGACCGTAGACCCCGAGGTAGACCAAGAAGATGGTGGAGAGATAATACATGTACAGACCTACAAGCACTTGGAATCAACGACTGGCAAGAGAAGGTCCACCAGAGAGACGAATGGAGACGGATTGTATTTGCAGCAAAGAACCTCAATGGCTCGGAAAGCTGATGAAGAAGAAGAAGAAGAAGAAGAAGAAGAAGAAGAAGAAGAAGAAGAAGAAGAAGAAGAAGAAGAAGAAGAAGAAGAAGAGAAGAAGAAGAAGAAGAAGAAGAAGAAGAAGAAGAAGAAGAAGAAGAAGAAGAAGAAGAAGAAGAAGAAGAAGAAGAAGAAGAAGAAGAAGAAGAAGAAGAAGAAGAAGAAGAAGAAATGCGAGGATTCAGGGAAAAAAACAAACTATTCACAAATTTGTGCGATAACATTTTTTCATTTAAAATTAGACTACGCCTGTGTATCGGACAGCTGACTGAATGGACTTCAGAGACGTTTCCAACTCTGAAGACGCTTGTGTTGAAAAGAAATGTAACTTGTTACAGTACAAAGTAAAAGTTGAAAGTCTCCTGGATATCTGTCAGTCGAGATTTAAAGAGTTCATAACAGAGGAAGATAATGTTGCCCCTTTCATAAATCCGTTCGTATATCCTGATGCCAAGCTCTGTCAATTACAGCAATACCTTCAGCACGAAGTAATTGATTTGAAATGCAATTCTGCACTGAGATGTAAATTTATGGAGCTGCCTGCTTCACCTTCAGCTGATCATATGATTTTATTCTGGCGACTATTGCCTGTCGAAAAATTTGAACACTTACGTTCATTCGCCCATAGATACATTTATCGTTTCGGTTCGACTTACAGAAGCGAACAGTCATTCTCCGTTATGACTGTTATAAAAAAATCAAGCAACCTTCCAGACTCAGTGACAGTAACCTAGCTGCGCTTATGACCTTGAGCACGAAGATTTGTGCCAAGACATTGGTAAACTGGCATCTGAATTTAAGTAAGTGGTTATGAAGAACATTTACAATTGTAAATTAATTGCAAATTGTAAATTAATTACATTAATAGCGATTATCGAAACTTATTTAAAATTTATTGGTAAATTAACTTTTGATTTTAAACCAAAAAAATGACCACAGTGCAGCAATGACACTGACAGCTTTTAAAGTTTTAGAAGTTTGTTGACAAAAGTTAAGAAAGTTAAGAATGATATTGCACGACTTTTATAATTGTATAACGTTGTGGCCCGCTAAACTATCGAAAGTAGTAGATATGGCCCTCTGCTTGAAAAACGCGAGAACCATGGTATAGAGAAATGTATAATGACATAGAGTCTGTTGTAAAGAAATGTAAAAATTCAGAAATAAACATCATAATAGGAGACTTCAATGCAAAAGTAGGAAATCAAGGTGATGGATACACAGTAGGAAACCATGGTTTGGGAGAGAAAAACGAAAGAGGAAACATACTTGTAAAATGGGCAAAGGGGCAGGAAATGATTGTAGGAAACACCTGGTTTAAACAACACCCTAGAAGATTATAGACATGGAGGAGTCCTGGCCGCAGGATTAGAAACCAGATTTATCACATTATGATTAGCAGAAGGTTGCGAAATGCGATAAAACTTGCAAAAACAGTACCCAGTGCTGATTGTTATAGTGATCACAGATTACTTATAGGTACATTGAGGGTAAAGTTAAACAAAGTCAAGTATATAACAGGAAACACTAAATATAATATGTGTCTTCATTGAGAAATAACAAGGAAACAAAAATCAAATTCAAAATAGAAGTACGGAAAAGATTTGATATATTGTGCGATCTGGAGATGCTATTTCGAGATGTGGATGATCAATGGGAAATGTTGAAGAATTCAATCAGTTTGGTTGCAGAAACAACTATTCCAAAATTAAAGGAGATGGGTCGTAAGAAATGGATGACTGAAGAAATTTTACAACAATTTTTTAATGGAAACAAGACGACTCAACAAACATAATCCTGTCAAATATGAAAAAAATTCACATACAAGTCAGAATATTATGTGAGGAGGCAGAAGAAGCATGGCTTGAGATAAATTGCATAGAAATTGAAAAACAACACAACAGTCAAAATGCCAAATCATTGCACAAAAGAATTGAGGAACTTACTAATAAAAGAACAAGTACATCAGCAGTGCGGTGCTGGTTTTTTTCGAAAAAGGTATAGGGGTCGGTCGTTCAGAAAGCAATGGCAAACTACTGAACGCAACACTTGCCTAGTACATCAACAGCAGCTGAAAAAGCTGGTGTTGACTGCAACGTCCCGTAAGGGATATGCAACAAAAGAAAAACAAAAGAAAAACATCAGCAGGCTGCCTAAAAACAAAAGATGGCAAAATCATAACAGAAAAATATCAGATTCTACGAGGGTATATTAATAAGTAAGTCACAAATGGCTGTGGAAAAATAACTAACTATGATAACAACTAGAGAACAGTTTATTTTTATACATACATTGTCTTTTTATTTCTCAACATATATTCCACCAACATTGATGCACTTATCACACTTTGCAAAATCAACAATTGCGAGATGAGATGCCTGAGGAGCGCTGCCAGTTTAACAATCCGAGACAGAGTAAGAAATGCTGTTATCAGACAGACAGTGGAATCAACACCTTGTGCCACATTTATTGAAAGACAGAAGATCAAGTGCAGTGGTTCTCAACCGGTGGGGAATTCCCCCCCAGGGGGGAATTTTGGGGTTTCCAGGGGGGGAATTAAGATTATTTCTAGATTGCGTTGATACGAGAACCGATTACTTAACATTGTTTTTCTCTTCGTACTTTACGGTTCTGTACGTATCATCCTTCTTAAATTCATTGTATAATGTAAGTAGATACGCAAACCACGTTTTATGTAGATGTCTAGACTTGTTTTAGTATGTGCTATTAAATTTAGCTTCAATTATTATGTATACTGTGTAGGGGCAGGGGGAAAATTTTAGGGAGGAAATACGAAAGGGGGGGGGGGGGGGGGGGAAATGACGTTCTAAAATTGTGGTGAGGGGGGGGGGGGGGAATGACGTCCTAAAAATATGGTGAAGGGGGGAACGGGCCAAAAAAGGTTGAGAACCACTGATCAAGTGGCTTGGCCATGTCGTTAGAATACAGTGGGGGGCTGCGTGGTCTCGAGGTATGGTGACCGCCTCGAGTGCTGGAGGTCCCGGGTTCAAGCCCCGGTGAGGACCGGGATTTTTTTCACGTGGACCTCCAGTAATACAATTTCCCCTGGTCTCTGGGTAGTGAGATCGGACGCCCGTGAGAATTGCAGAGCACGTAAAAAAATCCCTTGGCAGTTGGAAATCGAGAAAGAGTTGCCTACCAGAGCTGCCCGGGCAGCATTTCGAGATAAACATCTATCCAAGTACTTCAGGATCATAGCTGGAGCTACGGAGTTCGTGCACTGAGCTGAGTTTCTCCAGACTCAGGTGTGAGTTAGGAGGAGAACGGAGCACTTATGGGTTACACCCATGTGCCGTGATGTTGATCCATCGACTAAACTAAACCATCAACTACCATCACTGGCCTTACATCAAAGATCATCTGCGACGAGACCACGAGGACGTCCAAGAAGAAAATGGATTGACGAGATCAAAGACATTGTACAACCACACGGAATGACACTATCCAGTGCCGCCCACCGGGCGCTGGAGCGCGAATTATTCCTCCCCACGACGATTGAAGGCAGAAGTGGAAGATGATGATGATGATGATTGATGAACTTATCCCATCCTTTTGTCAGTCCTCCCAAACAGGCTGCGTAGAACTGCTCTGTTTTTTAAACCACTTTTTCTCTTCACATTTAACTTCGGTTTCATTTGCGAAGTGTCTCCGGCCAAGGTGGAATTTCAGTGGACTTAGTCCCGAGCGAGTTCCAGTAAAGCGGTACATAGTTGGGTAGAAAAAGTTACGAGGGCGAGTCAATAAGTACGTCACACAATTCTGTGGGATGGCAGGTAAATGAAAACAAGGCACGAAATTCTATGCAGCCGGTTTGCGAGGACTGATAAAACGGTGAGGTAAGTGCATCAATGTTGGTGGAAATTATGTTGAGAAATAAAGGGACAATGCATGTATAAAACATAAACTGGTTTTAAGTTGTTATCATATTTAGTTATTTTTTTACAGCCATGTGTAACTTACTTATTAACTTACCCTCATACATGCATGTTCAGATTATGTGAAAAATATCTATGAAGACAACAGAGATGAACAGTATAATTAATATTCGAATTAATTATGAAGGACCGCCAATTTTGAATATGGATGTTCGAAATGTTCTTAAAACGTATGAAAGCTGGCAAGATCCCCGATTCAGATAACATCACAACAGAAATTATTAATGCTTTAGAACAGGGAGGAGCAAACTTTGTGTGCGTAGGGCCGCATTGCATATATATGTTTACATATTGTCCATATTGTTTACAGCAACCTATCACAATAAGTATTATTAATTATTAATAGGTTATTAAAATGGTTGCATATCCTTTACATGACATTGCTGTCAACATCAGCATCTTTCAGTTGATTGTTGATTTCTTGGCAAGATTACGCTCAGTAGTTTGCCATTGCTTTCTGAGCGACCAGCTCACATACCCCGTAAGATACCGATTTAGAACCGCTACAGATTCTCGCCGTCGTCACGTTACTCACGAAATTATACGGGATTACGGAGAAAGTCGCTATCTCCTGGGCCAGGGAGACCTTATAGGTTATTTTTTTTTTTTTTTAAAGCATATCCTTTACAGGACTTAGCTGTCAACACCAGCATCTTTCAGCTGTATGTTGATCTCTTGGCAAGATTACGCTCAGTAGTTTGCCATTGCTTTCTGAGCGGCCGGCTCAGTATCCCGCAAGTCACGAGCGGGGGTCGAACCGCCTCAGCTCTCGCTCCGCTACGAGACTCTGCGTGATAAACGGGATTACAGAGAGAAAGTGTTGTAACCCCACAGCCAGAGAGACCGGTTATTAAGCAGTATAAATAACTAATTATTGCAATTTTATTTTACTTATACACTTATATATTATATTTGACAATATGGACAACAACTTTTACTAATTTGTTAACACGATTTTACAACTTGTTATTATAACAAATATTCTGTATTATCTATCAATTGCTTTAATTTAGACACAGCCCGACTACATTGTCACTATAATTGTTGATTTCTAATGAGATGTATGTTACTGTTTGCACTTTTTGACAATATTCTTGAAATCTGGAGCAAGATTGCTTGTTGAAATTCGCTTGACAGCATGCAAGTTGCAGTCCGACAATAAAGACCTATTCTTAGATTTGTTGATCTTCAAGTAAGAGAATGCTTGTTCGCAAATGTATGTTGATCCAAACAATGACAAAATTTTAGCTGCAAAGTTTTTCAAGTTGGGAAATGATTCTTGTGATAAAGATCCATATAAATCCAGCAAACTATCTGACTTGAATTTCTCTTTCAGGTCATGATCTGCTTGTAAGTCAAGCAGCTCCAACTGTATGTCCTCTGTGGCTGTACCAGCTTCTGCACTGACAAGGGAACTGAGAATATTAAACATTGGCTCTAAGTTCTTGAAATCTTGGAATCTCCATCCAAATTCTTCAGTCAATGCATCTAATTGGGCGTTTTACTTTTCAGTCATTTCACCATAAATGGTTTCTTGTTTCAGCAAAGGAAAGTTACAAAATCTTTTTTCACTAGCTTGTCTGGAGAACAGTGAGAGTTTTGCCTGAAATGCTTTTACATGTACATACAATTCATGTGCGAACACAACACTGCCCTGATGTTCGACATTCAGTTCATTTAACTTTTCAATAATTTCAATGGCAAACATAAAGTCTAACTTCCAATCTTTATTGGCAATGTTAGTATTAAAGTCACATTCAATGCCCTTCATCTATAGGGACATTTCTATTTCTTCTCTGAGTTCCCACACTCTCCTCAACACCTTGCCGAGACTCAGCCATCGAACACTGGTGTGGTACAGGACATCGGAATGTTCAGTTTCCACATCGTCAAATAATGCCTTTGACTGTCTGTGATTGCGTGCTCTTGATCTAATGAGGTTGATGACATTGACAACTGGGTCAATAACATGCTTCATATTCAAAACAGTTTTACACATTCTTTCTTGATGAATCACGCAGTGAAGTGGTAATAATGTGTGGTCTGGATATTTTATATATTATCACTTATCAACTTTACCAGACCTACATTTTTTCCAGTCAAAGCACGAGCTCCGTCAGTTGTAACATTTGCCATCTTGTTCCAAATTAACCCAGTTCTTTCAATACAGTTAGTAACAGCATTGAATATATCATAGCCTTTGGTTGTGTCTTTAAGTGACTCAACACTCAGTAACTCTTCAGCAAGTTTGAAAGAAGTATTTATTCCACGTATAAATATCAATAATTGGGTAGTATCATATGCATCGGTACTCTCATCCAGTGCAAGAGAGTACCACAACAATTGTTTACTTGCATCGTGAAGTTTATGCATCAAATTGTCACTTATCTTGTCAACACGTCTGACCACAGTTCTCCTTGATAAAGTAATGTTGTCAATGTTTGTTGTTAATGTTTTTTTTCTCTTCTGGACACATAATGTTAGCTGCATATAGCAAACATTCCTTTATAACTCGCCATCAGAAAATGGCATGTTCTGATTTACAATTCTGTGTGACAGCACAAGACTAGCTTCAGTTGCAGCATCTTGAATTGAAGACTGTTTAGTGAAAACAGTTTGCTGTTTCTCCAAATTTTTCACCACTTCCAGGCATTTCCTTTCTCTCCCTTCGGTTGTTAAATTGTATCCGAAATCGGAATGTTTTGTTTGATAATGTGCTTTTAAATTCTACTCCTTGAAAACAGCCACTGACTCACGACACAACAAGCAAAATGATTTGCTGCCAACTTTTATAAATCCGTATTTAGTTGTCCATTCATCATTAAAAACACGGCCTTCATCTTCAATCTTACGTTTGTTATTGACACTCAACGCTTTAATAAAATTCGAACAGTTAGAGTTGTACACAACTTTAAAACGGAAATGAAACAAAACCTACTTCTGGCTGTGTGAAAATAAAATATTCGGGAAAACAAGTAGTAAACTCAGAATAAATTTTAGAAATATCTCAAGACTACTACAACAAATAAATTAATTTGAACATTGTAAATGTGGAAATGATTTATAACAGCAAATAACTTTTAAATTTAATATTTTTTTGCAAAATAAATCATTTTATTCACCGTTAGAAATATTTGTTTTTCATAAAATCATCTTTATTAAATTTTTACATTTCGATAAATATTTCTCTATATGGAAATAGATAAATTCGCATTTTAGCATTATATGGTTCCAAATGTTGCTGTATTTAGCCTGGGGCGAAGTTGGGGTGAGCGCCGAACCTTGCATAAATACCCCAATGGCTCGTGCATTCATCACCTATGCAGCAAAAGTCCAACCCCTAGCCTTCTAGTAGCGGAACTGTTTTAACTAACAGGAGAAGGGGCGACGGCGAGTCACTGGCGCAGAAAAATAACCACTTCGTTCTAGATGTGTATGCACGTACATGCATGCGTAGACATGTGTGTGCGTTCCTACACACCTAAACTCGAGTAAGACCACAGTCTGCTCTAGCAAATGAAATGTGCTGAAGACGGAGGCAACCAATTCGGAGGAGCATCACAGAAATCACAATGCCACGCAATCACGCGTAATGAAATATGTCGACTACTGCTAAATGTTATGGTGCTCGCCCTGCTTTGGACCCCCAGGCAGGTGCAGTGCCGGGCCCTATGCCTCGAAAGGGTCCAGGCACAGCTACTGGAGATCCTTCTCAGATGTCCTGTGAAGCCAGAGGACCTGAGAATAGAGCGCCTGGCCATATCAAACAGAGATTAAAAATAATGCACCGGAATGCGGAGAGACAACACATAAATAGAACTAGAAAACATCTTTGACCAAGAAAAGGTAAGCGTATGTTGCTTGCAAGAAACTCACTTCAACGAAAACGAAATGATGTCTGGCAAATTGCCAGTACTAAGGACATTACTTTCTTAACTTAGCAGTCAGCATAAGGTCACCATGCAGTGGATTCCATCCCACTGTGGAGTACCCGGAAACGACAGAACTGATCGATTGGCTAAGAAAGGAGCAAACGAAGAACATACTGATGTGCCCGTTATATACAACCAAAAGAAAAGAATGATCAAATCAGTCAGAAAGCCACCAAAACCTGCTCAAGATGACAACCACATTATGAACAGACCAGAACAAGTCATTATTCTGTGCCTCAGAACACGATTCAATAGATTACGCAACCACTTGTATACAAGATTCAAGATTGGTGAATCAGTCATGTGCACACGCGGATTGGCGTCGCAGACAGCAGAGCACATACTCAAAGACTGCCCAAATTACAACATGTCTAGGCAAACCTTCTGGCCTAGAGAGACGACAGTAGAAGATAAACTCTATGGACTGCTGAGTGAACTACAAAAGACAGTTAAATTCATACAAGAGGCAACATTGCAGTTATAGATATATTTAAGGCGAGCGAAAGAAGAAGAAGAGGCGTTGCATTACGAAGGTCAAGGACTGTTTACAAAAATAGATAATTAGAAAGAAATTTGATCAAAAATGTTAAAACAATCATGACGGTACATGAAATCTTGTAAAATTCAACAAAATAACTTAAAACCGAAGTAAAATATTTTATTTCTACATGCCCTCGCGGCCGCGTAAAATCAGTTGGGGGGCCGTAGTTTGCCCTGCTTTAGAAGAATATGGAATAGATCAAGTCACTAGACTGCTGAACACAATATATGATACCGGAGATATACGTTCTGAATTATGTAATTCTATATTTATTGCAATCTCGAAGAAATTAAGAGCCTCGGAATGTGATCAGCATCGAACAATTAGTATAATGAGTCACATCACGAAGTTTTTGCTACGAATGATCATGCAAAGAGTGAGGAAGAAAATAAAACCTGAAATTGGAGAAGAACAGTTTGGGTTTGTAGAAGGAATCCATCAATCCATCATGTGCTATGCCGGAAAGCGTGGGCGGTCATGACTCGCCATTTCACTCGATCACCAAAGTCGTGGATCAGCTCAGTGTTCTTGTCTCGACCATGCCACGTGACCAAGCCATTCAGGTATTTACTTGTCGGTGTTCCCCTTGGTCTGTTCCCTTCGATCTTGCCAGTTGTCACCAAGTTCCCCAGTTAAAAGGGAAGGGTACAGTAAATGCTGTGTATATGCTGCGGTCAGTTATTGAACGTTCTATAGAAGTAAACAAGGATATACATCGTTGCTTTATTGACTACAAAAACGTTTTCCATAGAGTAAGACATGTCAACATGGTAGACATGCTTGCAGATCTACAAATTGATGGGAAAGACATTAGACTTATAAAAAAAACATATACTGGAAACAGCAAGCTGCAATAAGGATTGATACTGAAGTAGGTTAATATTAGCCTATTAAGAGAGGTGTGAGACAGGGATGTCAGTGAAGAATTCGCTACTGGGAATGATTGAAATTCCAGCAGGAGGAAATGAAAGACTATTATCCCTGCGCTTGGCAACCTCTTGTGGGTTTGCCACCATTATTACTGCATATGCACCGACACTCGATTCCTCTGATGATGTGAAGGATTCGTTCTATGAGGAGTTAGACTCCGTGATCAAGGCAGTTCCAAAATCTGACTACATTTATATGCTCGGTGATTTCAATGCTCGTGTGGGCAAGGACTCGAGTTCATGGCCAGTGTGCCTTGGAAAATACAACATCGGTCGCATGAATGAAAATGGGCAAAGGCTGCTGGAGCATTGCACCAGTAATGACCTATGTATTACAAACTCCTTTTTTAAAACAAAAGAGATGCATAAGGTCACATGGAAACATCCAAGATCCGGCCATTGGCACCAGCTGGACTTCATCATCACACGGAGACAACATCTGAACCATATATCATTGACTCGTAGTTACCACAGTGCTGACTGTGATACGGATCATTCTTTGGTTGTTGCAAGGGTTAGACTGAGACCAAAGAGAATCTACACAGCTAAACACAAACCTAGCCTCAGGATTAATATTATTAACACTCATGATCCTGAAAAGTGCTTTCAGTTTCAACAGCAACTTGAAGACGCTTTCACTGATACACCAGAAAATTGTACAGTAAATGAAAAGTGGGGTCAAATTAAGGAAACTCTTTATAAAACTGCCGTAGGGGTTTACGGCACTGTGGATCATAAGAGGCAGGACTGGTTTGCGGCCAACAGCGAGACTCTGCAGCCCTTGATTGATAAGAAGAAGAAAGCTCTCTTAAGAAACAAGGAAAGACCAACGCGTAACACTCTGAGTGAGCTTAGGCAAGCTAGGAAGGATGTGCAAAAGGCTGCCAGGCAGTGTGCAAATGATTATTGGATCAAGTTATGTGAGTCCATTCAAATCGCAAGTGATAAGGGAGACATAAGAAGCATGTATGAAGGAATAAAGAAAGCCTGCGGTCCAGTGATCAAAAGAAGTGCACCATTGAAAACCTTGACTGGAGAAATCATCACTGATAAGAAACAGCAGATGGACAGATGGGTAGAGCACTATTTGGAGCTTTACTCAAGTGAGACCAAACTAGCGGATGATGCCCTCAACGCCATAGAGGCTCTACCAACTCTTGACCACCTGGACACACTTCCCACCATAACAGAAGTTAAGTGTGCTATAAATGAACTTGCATCTGGCAAGGCTCCAGGTAAGGATGGGATTCCAATAGAGGTTATCAGGAGTGGGCAAGACACACTCACTATACAGATCCACCAGCTAATAGAGCTATGCTGGCGTGAAGGACAAGTCCCACAGGATTTCAAAGATTCAAGCATCATAACACTGTTCAAGAACAAGGGCGATCGGAGCGACTGCAACAACTATAGGGGTATCTCACTTCTGTGTATTGTTGGAAAAGTATTTGCCAGAATTGTTCTGCGCAGACTTCAAGTCCTAGGAGATCAAGTCTACCCCGAATCACAGTGTGGCTTTCGACAGAACCGGTCTACCACTGATATGATATTCTCATTGCGACAAATGCAAGAAAAATGCCGTGAACAGAATCAACCACTGTTTATTGCCTTCATCGACCTCACAAAGGCATTTGATTTGGTCAGTCGTGAGGGTCTGTTCAAGGCACTAAAGAAGATTGGCTGCCCACCAACTCTTCTGTCCATTGTGGAATCGTTCCACACAGGCATGAAGGGTATAATCAAGTTTGATGGTGCAACTTCTGAAGAATTTGAAATCAAGAGTGGAGTTAAGCAAGGTTGTGTACTAGCTCCCACCCTCTTTGGAATATACTTTTCACTTCTACTGAAATATGCATTTCATGATCAATATGGTGGTATATACAGTCACTCACGCTCAGATGGCGGCCTCTACAATGCTCAGAGATTGAAGGCTAAGACCAAAATTAGGAGGGTACTGATCAGAGAGTTGCTTTTTGCAGATGATGCTGCAGTTACGACCCACTCTGAGGAAGAATTGCAATGTCTACTATCTGCATTCTCCAATGCTTGTTCTGAATTTGGTTTAACAATTAGCAAAAAGAAGACACAGATTATGTCACAAGGTGCACATGGGGTACCATCAATCTTTATTGACGACGCTGAACTAGAGATAGTAGACCATTTTACATATCTAGGATCAGTGGTAAATAGCAAATTATCCCTAGATCAGGAAATCAACATCCGGATTGGTAAGGCAGCAACAACAATGAACAGGTTAAGAAAAAGAGTCTGGGAGAACAGGAAGCTTACTGCCAAAACAAAAGTCCTTGTCTATCAAGCCTGTGTCCTTAGTACTCTTCTCTATGGCAGTGAAACCTGGACAACTTACTCACACCAAGAGAACAACTTAAACAGCTTTCATATGCGGTGTCTGCGAAGAATTCTTGGTATTAAGTGGCAAGACAAAATCACAAATACTGAAGTATTGGAAAGATCAGGTTGTGTGACAGTTTATTCCATGCTCAGTCTTCGTAGACTTAGATGGATAGGACATCTTAGGAGGATGGATGATGGTAGAATACCAAAGGATATCTTTTTTGGTGAATTACAGATGGGTAAGAGATCTCAGGGTCGGCCTCTACTACGATACAAAGATGTGTGTAAGCGGGACATGATTGATACAGGCATTGATAATGCACATTGGGAGCAAGTCGCCGCTGAACGTGTTGCATGGAGGGCAAATATCAGAAATGGAATAAAGTCAAAGGAGAAAATTATTGCAGAAAAGTCACACATCAAGCGTTTGAGACGTAAGATGGTGCATGATGGTGGAAATGACCACGTGTTCACATGCACCCACTGTGAACGGACATTTACAGCGCAAATTGGCCTTATCAGTCACACTCGCTACCGCCATAGTTAAAAGTTATTATGCCTTTTTAAAGCACAAACTATCGTCTGTCAAGACGGCAAGGTGCCAATGAGACAGGGATGTGTAATGTCTCCAGATCATTTTTCCCTATGCAGTGAAAATATTTTCAGAAATGTAGCAGATATGGAAGGAATTAACATGAGGAAGGGGAGGGGGGATGCATCAATAATATTAGATATGTAGATGATACAGTTCTGAATGCAGACAGACAATGAACACACTCGGAGTGGGTGATGGTCAACCTTTAGAATAACTCCATATATATCATAGTTTTAATTATTGCTGATAGTATGTACTTTACTGTGATTACAATCGTCAGTCAGTATGATAATAGAAGATATATAACTGCACGCGTCCTGTTTAGTGCTTATAATTAGTGTGTTAATCGTCGTTCCGAAATGGAAGGAAGGAAGATGTCAAAATGCCCATACGGCATATGAATGGTAATTGTAACTAGAACAGCAATCAATGAGAAATGCAACTTTAGAAGAGGAGCAGAGACTCAAATACACAGACAACGAAAGAGAGGAGTTCGATTTCAGGGTGGAGGATTTAAAGCTGCATAAGTAACACACTGCTAAATGAACTCACTTCCAATAATGTTGCCTTATTTGTCATGGTTGAATATAGCCATGGACGCGGGAACACATCGCCTATCATTCATGGCAGACAAACAGTGTCATTTCGTTCTCTAATCTGTAAGGTGGGTTTACATGTGTGTCAACTCATTCTCGAATTTCTAAGGTAGGTTTACATGTGTGACCCTTCATTCTCTACACTGTAAGGTAATTTAACATGCATCCATTCATTCTCTAATCTGGCAGGCATGTGTCCAGAGTTGAGTTGTGTTGAGTCAAGAACCGACATTACGGCACTCCGGACAATCCTATACGTGTTCCGTTCTCATCTGCAACAGATAGCGAAGAGTCCCATTATTAATGCCACCAGCAGTAGCTTGATTATGTGTCCGCCTGGCCTTTCTTCGGAGTTTTGAGTGTCGGCCAGATCCTCCAGTCACTCCCTGAAGTTTTGAGTGTCGGCCAGATCCTCCAGTCACTCCCTGAAGTTTTGAGTGTCGGCCAGATCCTCCAGTCACTCCCTGAAGTTTTGAGTGTCGGCCAGATCCTCCAGTCACTCCCTGAAGTTTTGAGTGTCGGCCAGATCCTCCAGTCACTCCCTGAAGTTTTGAGTGTCGGCCAGACCCTCCAGTCACTCCCTGAAGTTTTGAGTGTCGGCCAGATCCTCCAGTCACTCCCTGAAGTTTTGAGTGTCGGCCAGATCCTCCAGTCACTCCCTGAAGTTTTGAGTGTCGGCCAGATCCTCCAGTCACTCCCTGAAGTTTTGAGTGTCGGCCAGATCCTCCAGTCACTCCCTGAAGTTTTGAGTGTCGGCCAGATCCTCCAGTCACTCCCTGAAGTTTTGAGTGTCGGCCAGATCCTCCAGTCACTCCCTGAAGTTTTGAGTGTCGGCCAGATCCTCCAGTCACTCCCTGAAGTTTTGAGTGTCGGCCAGATCCTCCAGTCACTCCCTGAAGCACCATTCGCTTCCAGCTGTGATGATCTACCCGTTCTATTGACTACCCATGGCTCCAAAGAACCCAGACCTCACCTGCCTCATCATGGACCAATAACCCGCCAAGTGGTGCAGACCTATCCAGTATTTTAGCCTGCTCGTTTCCCGCCACTCAAGCATGTCAGGGGGACACAATCCTTCACATGCTCTCTATGTGTGATTGTTGAATGGCAACCTGCCACTGTGCCCAAAGCTAGCCTCTCTTTACCTTCCATATCATACTTTGTGAGTCCCTTGTAATTACTACAGGTGTGTGCTGTTTGTTTTCCAGCCAGGGGAACGTTACTGTGATTGCCTCCACCTAATATCAGCTGTGGCATCATAAACCAGGCTCTTCTGCATCAGACGTCGCCAAGAAGCTCAAGGCACTTCTTTTACCTTTAAGCACAGCAATCCATGAAGATGATTATGTCGCCAGGTCGCGAATTGTCGTGGATCAATTGTTACACCTCCAATTCAGTGCAGCCTGCTGGCCAATCCCTTTCTTCCGGATCCAATGTTATTAAGACACTACAAGTGTCCATTCATTCTATAATCTGTAAGATACGTTTTCAAGTATGCCAATTCATTCTCTAATCTGTTAAGTATGTTTACATGTGTCTCCCTCCATTCTCTAATCAATCAGGTAAGATTACACGTGCCTCCCTTTATTCTCTAATAAATAAGGGACGTTTACGTGTATCTCTCTTCATCCTGTAATCTAAAAGATGGGTTTACATGTGTTTCCCTTCATTCCCAAATCTATAAGGTAAGTTTACTTGTGTTTCTCTTCATTTTCTAATCTACAAGGGAAGATTACATGTATCTTCCTTAGTGTCTAATATATAAGGTAAGTTTACATGTGTATCCATGGAATTCCGGTCAAGTTGGCGGTGGACAGTTGTGTGTGTGTGTGTGTGTGTGTGTGTGTGTGTGTGTGTGTGTGTGTGTTTTGTAATCGCTTCTATATCACCTAAGAGATGGATAGTTTCATCTCTTGCGTGTAATTATTTGTGCCAGTGTGTAAACCAGGAGTTTCCTTTTTTTTTTCAAGATTTCGCCGGTGGTACGGAGTTCGTGTATCTGGGCGAATGGACCCTTGAGTTTATTTTGCAGCGTGTGGGCTATTGCGTTGTGTTGTGGTTTTTCCATCATGGTGGACCTTCGTTTGTGCCTCGTACAGAAGGCAAACATACCTCGAAGTCGATGGGGTCGGCGTAAACGACAAGGTATAAGCGCTGGAACCACATGATCAAGCCTCAACTACGTCCGTCTGGGCCTATTTCATACTCGTATTCTATAATATATTGAAATTGTCCTAGCGCGAAACAACCAGGCTCAATTTTGTAAAGCTTGGCGTTTTTTTTTTTTTTAAATTCTCATATCCTTTTACAGGACATCGCTGTCAACAGCAGCATCTTTCAGCTGTCTGTTGATTTCTTGGCAAGATTACGCTCAGTAGTTTGCAATTGCTTTCTGAGCGGCCGGCTCAGTTATCCCGCAAGTTACCAGCGGGGGACGAACCGCTCCCAGTTCTCGCCCGCTACGAGACTCTGCGTGATAAACGGGATTACGGAGAAAGTGGTGTAACCCCTCGGACAGAGAGACCGGCAAAGCTTGGCGTACAGAAACGATATTGGCACGCTTCAGGGGACGAGGCTGGGTGTTAACGCACTTCATATACCCAATTTCAAATGCTTTTTCAATAGGCAACACTTGGGAATGGCGATTCTTATTCGAGACAGTATAGTGGCTTCAGAGGTGGACATGTCTAGGTGGGATAGCGCCGAGATTCAAATACAGACTGTCAGAATTCACTCCGTCAACCATTCGTTTTGGAAATGTTTATGCCTGCAACCATAGTGTGGATTCCCAGAGGTGGCAGTGCTTGAGTGAAATACTATGTCACGAGAGAATGTCATTTTCGGGGAGATTTCAACCCTACAGGCAGATCATGGGGAAGCGTTTCTTCCAACACACAGGAGGAGTCTCTCGAGGCAGCACTTGAAACCAGTGACCTTCTTTGTATCAACAGTGGCTGTGTCACGAGGACAGCAAGACAACTAGGTTATGAGCACAGAGTTATTGACCTGGCACGAGTTTCTCTTTCATTCACTACAGTGTGTAGATGGGGTGTCGTAGGGACCACTGCAGCGACCATCACTCTTGCAGCGTATTGGTGGAGAAAGGCAGAACCCTGCAGCACAAGTCAAAGGTCAAGACTTTCAAGTACGACAGTCACGGTAAGATGTTGATGATGAAATAAGGTGCTTCAGATCCCTTTTTCATTGTTAAATGGCTAAACAAGTTTAATGTTTGCATATCCTTTACAGGATATCGCTGTCAACATCAGCATCTTTCAGCTGATTGTTGATTTCTTGGCAAGATTACGCTCAGTAGTTTGCCATTGCTTTCTGAGCGGCCTGCTAACATACCCCGTAAGTTACCGACGCGATTCTAACCACTGCTGATTCTCACAGCCGTCACGTTACTTACGAGAGTATACGAGATTACGGAGAAAAGTCGTTAACCTCTAGGCCAGGAAGCCGGCAAAATAAGGTGCTACAAGCGCAGAATTCATTCGTTGCAGGAAAAAAGCTGGTAGCAGCCCTTTTGGTTGACTTTTTAAGTATATCAGGCCTTGATGGATACGCGTGGTGTTGTAAGAAAATGCCAAAACGCCAAAAGGAACAGGGTTGGCCATCATAGTCTTATCTTGAACTTGGAAAGAGACATGGGCACAAACGTACAAACGTTAGCTGTTACTGGTTAAAGTGGTAAACAGTGAAAAATGGGCAGAGTTGTGTCAAAGAATAAGCAAAGACAAGTCACTGAAATTGTTCTGGCGACTACATAAACGTGTGAATGGTGTAGTCAAGAATAAAAGTATCCAGGGTGCTGACCTCATTTGGCAGAGGACTGACGAGAATAAAGGCAAGGCCCTTTTAGAACGTTATCTACAGCAGAACAACCAGACAGACATGAGATGACGATTTTTTTTCTAAGACGATAACCTCAGACATGTGTAAGTCCCACAACATTTCACAAGAAGACATAGTGACAGTGAAAGAGATCAAGGCTGTGCTACGACGAACAAATAACAGCGCACAAGGGCCAGGTGGTATAAGACATGAGGACATTAGTATGTGTACCGATAGCGAGTTAGAGGAAATAGCAGATATGTACAACAACAGTATAGTGAGTGCTAGCATCAAGGAGGAGTGGTTACACATCTATCTGATTCCCATGCCAAAGCCTGGCAAAGACCACACATAAATGCAAGGATATCGGGTAAAAACCATGCAGAATACTATAGGCAAGCTGCTGGAGAAGTTAATGGCCAGAAAAAATATCAAACCAGCTAGACAGACAATGTCTTTTCCCACCTAATCCACCTACCCTTGGCGGGTACAGTCCAAACAGATAAACCTAGACAGAGCAGATCACAGGACAAGGGAGGACAATTTCGTATGCCGATGATGTGCTAGTGTATCGTCAGGGTACGGATAGAGATCAGATTGCTGTGGAAGTACAAACAGAACTCAATCGCATAAAACGTGGTGTGTTCAAGCTAGGGCAATGGTCAACCCAACGAAGGCAGCCGTGACATTGTTCTCTTTGAACAACCATATTGTCAACACTACTTAACTAACTGAAGGTATATATGTGCTCAGAGATTGTGGAAAGAACGCAGGCAATGAAATATCCGGGGATACGATTTCATCGACGCCTTGCTTATACTGAGTACATAAACCAAGTGATTGATTGATTGATTGATTGATCTAGGAACCGACATCACAGCATTCGGGACATTCCCATAAGCGCTCCATCCCCATCCTCAGCAACCAGCGAAGAGTTCCAACACTAATAGTTCCAGTAGCAATCTGATTATATGTCCGTCTCGCCTTTCCTCTGAGCGTCGAGCGTCGGCCAGATCCCCTCGTCACTCCTCGCTGCCTCATTCTAACCACACTATGGTGATCCATTTGCTCCTCCGAGGTGTACACGTGCTCCCACAAGGCCTCAACCACATCTGCCTTGTCATGCATCAATACTCCACCAAGTTTTGCCGAGCCAGCCAATCTGTCCGCCTGTTCATTCCCCAGCACACCGGCATGCCCAGGAGAAAAGATCCAGGTGATGCTTGCTACCCGTGACCTCCGAAGCGAAGCAAGCCACTCTGCACGAAGCTTGCCTGTTCTCACCCTTCTCAGCATGCTTTCTGAGTCAGTTACAATCACAATATGTGTATGTATCGTGTTTTCTATCCAGCGGAAAGCTGCACTGACCGCCTCCAACTCCATTCTTAAGCTAGATGTAGTGTCATCATACGCCCGGCTCTCCTGCACCAAACGCCGACCATTAGTTTTTGCCAAGAACCCCCAAGCACTTCTCCTACCTCTCAATACCGACCCATCCGTGTGGATAATCACATCACCCGGGCGAGAATTTTCCTGAATTAATTGCTGAACTTCCACTTCCGTGGCCCCTGCTGGCCACTCCCTGCACTCCCGGCTCAATGTGATTATAACTCTGCACAAGTCTGACTGCACGGCTGGCACTCTGACCCACTCCTCTCCTCGCCTAATGTTCTCCAAGGGGCACACCTGTCTGATCGTATCCTCCGCCTGAGCCATCCATGATTTCCCTCTTATCAGTCTCTGACCCTTAACTACGTCCAGCGCCTCATGCAACGGGTGATCTGTGTCTGCAGCTACTCTGAGGTATGCCTTCGCTTGCATCACCTTGTGCCTACCAGCAACAGTAGGCAGACCAAGGATGTAACGCATACACACTACTGGAGTGTCTCTGGTGCATCCCAGAATGACCCGCATAGCTTTATTCTGTATGCGCTCTAATTTCACCAGCTGACTCTTTGAGACAGTGAGCAGTCCTAGTCCATAATCAATCACTGAGAGGATCAAGTGCTGGTATAGTGTGAAGAGCATTCTCTGCTCTGTGTCCATTGCAGCCATAATTTTAAGTGCATTGAGTCCCTTTTGAGATCTTGTCACAACCGTCTCCACATGGTCCTTGAAGGACAGACTCCTGTCAAATGTGATTCCCAGATACTTCAGTTTGTTCTCTCTGTTGATGCTTCTACCATCTATCGTGAGGCTTGGGGCATCATCTCTCACAATCCTGTTGTCCAGAGAGCACCACAACACAGCCGCCTTTTCCGGGTTGATGACAGCGCTCATTTCAGTGCACCAGTCAATCACTTTGTCTACTGTCACCTGTAACTCCTGGGCTGTTTGATCCCTATTTCTCCCCTGCCTGTATGCAAGAATATCATCTGCAAATATTAGAATCCTTCCAACCCCTGGTGCTTCTAGGTATGCAATCTTGCTCGTATACACATTAAAGAGCACCGGTGAGATTGCAGATCCCTGTGGCAGTCCCGGGGTTAAAATATGTGGCTCTGAGGTCCATGCGCCCAGAAGGAGAGCAACCTGACGAGAATGCAGGACGGCCGCTATCCAGTTCACTAACAAGGGATTGACCCCCTTCTCCATAAGTGCGGTCATCAAAATATCATAGCGAACTCTATTGTACGCATCCTCGAGATCAAGCGCTGCCGCCATCGTTTCCTGTCTACTCTGGAACCCCTCATAAACGTCAAAGGCAAAGGTGGCCGCATTCGACCAGGTATCTTTTCCTGGCCTGTAGCTTCCCAGGCCTCTTGGAAGAAGCTTCCCCCTTTCCAAAATATCCTGCAGCTTAACAGCGACTATCTTCTCTAAAACCTTCCCAAATGTATTTTGAAGGGTGATGATCCTAAAGCCGCCAAGCTTTGAATGATCCTTGTACGGTTTTGGGAGAGGGATGAGATAGCTCTCATAGATGAGATAACCAAGTGATAAAAAAGGCCAAGCGGGGTTTGGCTGCGATGCGGGTGTTGGCAGCGGCAAACAGTGAGCAGCGCCATCTCTGTCTTCTATACGAAGGTCTGGTCCTTGAATATGCGATTGCGATCCTTACTTTCAGCCATAAGCAGATGGAAAGTATAGGGAAGATACAGAACGAAGCCATGCGAATTATTCGTGGATGTACAAGAGATACAACATGCAGGGCTATGTGCTACCTTCTTGATTTTCCAACAAAGGGGGACAGAATACTGACTTGCCAAGCACGTGCTTACCTCAGAGTCAACGCAAACACACAACATACAATGCACAGTGAAATTAAGAAGGTAAAAGGCAGCAGGTTAAAAAGAGGAATGTCATCAAAAAATACGAGGGGCAAGGCGAAGACATTCTTTAGCAGGTCTGTTCATTTGAGGACTTAGAACTTGGCTAGGAGTGCGTACAAGTGCCCACAGATTTCTGTACGTCCTTTTCAGTTTGCATCCAACTAGACAGAAAATGCAGACAAGATAATCCGGCTGCTGCGGATGCAGAAGTACAGGCTATAATCTTCGATAAGTCTTTAAAGGGTGTTGCTGTCATTTACAGAGATGGGTTGTTCTTTCAACGCGTGAGATGTTTATCGACTGTTATGGCTTGGGTTGGAGGGAGAATTGTAAAGAAAGATGCAGTGCTTTTGTCTTGACCACAAGAAGTCTGACATTAGAAGTCATGGCAGTAAGTACAGAAATCACATGGTTCGAGACACAGGCCTTCAAATGTGCTTTTTTCCTTAGTGGCTCAATGAGCATGCTCAGGAAGACTGAGATGGGATGGGTCCGAAGACAGTGGTTGTTGACTCTGGAGCGGTCACGGCTGGCAAAGATTGGTTTCATTTTCATGCCAGAGCATGCGGGTGTACAGGGAAATGAGCAGGCTGACATGCTTGCAAGTAACTCTGCTGTGATGGGCGGGCGAGCCATGATCCAGGCTGACATGCTTGCAAGTAACGCTGCTGTGATGGGCGGGCGAGCCATGATCCAGGCTGACATGCTTGCAAGTAAAGCTGCTGTGATGCGAGGACGAGCCATGATCCAGGCTGACATGCTTGCAAGTAACGCTGCTGTGATGGGCGGGCGAGCCATGATCCAGGCTGACATGCTTGCAAGTAACGCTGCTGTGATGGGCGGTCTAGCCATGATCCAGGCTGATATGCTTGCAAGTAACGCTGCTGTGATGGGAGGGCGAGCCATGATCCAGGCTGACATGCTTGCAAGTAACGCTGCTGTGATGGGCGGGCGAGCCATGATCCAGGCTGACATGCTTGCAAGTAACGCTGCTGTGATGGGCGGTCTAGCCATGATCCAGGCTGATATGCTTGCAAGTAACGCTGCTGTGATGGGAGGGCGAGCCATGATCCAGGCTGACATGCTTGCAAGTAACGCTGCTGTGATGGGCAGGCGAGCCATGATCCAGGCTGACATGCTTGCAAGTAACGCTGCTGTGATGGGCGGGCGAGCCATGTTCCAGGCTGATATGCTTGCAAGTAACGCTGCTGTTTTGGCGGACGAGCCATGATCCAGGCTGACATGCTTGCAAGTAACGCTGCTGTGATGGGCGGGCGAGCCATGATCCAGACTGATAAACTGAATGCTCTACGAGTCGTTTGCAAGAACCAAGTGATGAGTGTGAATCTACAACCCGGTCAGACTACAAGAACAGCAAATTAAAAAAAAAGGTGTGGCCAAACAAGAACACTACGCAGGAAGCCAAAGAAGATTGATAAAGCAACACAGAACTGGTGTTGTTAGCCGCTACACGCTGCGGGATTTGCTGAGGAGGAGATCCGAGCACTTATGGACTGAATGGTTCAATGTGTAATGAGGATGCTCTGTCGACTAAATAACTAAGTAACATGTGTCCATTCATTCTCTGTTCTCTAAGGTAAGTTTAGTACGTCTCTTCATTCTCTAATCTGTAAAGGGAGATTTCGAATGTATAGTAATTACCTAATCTGTAAGATAAGTTTACACATCTCCCTTCATTGTGTCATCCGTAGGATAAGTTTACATTCATGACCCTTCATTTTCTAAACTGTAAGGTAGATTTACACGTGTGTTCCTTCATTTGACAATCTTAGCTAATCTTCTCTGCACTTATGTCTCTACATTATCTGATGTGTGTGAGTATGTGTATGTTTTTGTGTGTATATAATGTGTGTATGTGCCATATTTTCAACTTAAGAATAGTTATTAGCGTAAATTAATATGGAGGAAATTCATTATTTGTAGTTATTCAGTATCCACATCAACTGTTGACAACAAGCATGCACACAGGTGTATCGAAAGCCATCCATGGCATGCAGTGATGCTTCTATCACTGAAGTAAATCACAACATGAGCAAACGGGCAGAGACAGCATTCAATGCAGCCAAGTCTTCAATGACGACCTCCCTACTTAAACATAAACAGTGCTAAATCACCGACCATAATTCACTGCTCTAGATCTTGGAAAGTCTTTTTGGAGATGGACTTAAGATCGAATCAAAAGAAAACACTGAATCTACATGTAAACTGACAACTGAAGTAGCAGCCATTGACACGAACTGGAGCAGCTGGCATGGAAATGGGACCAGGCTATACATAAGAACCTCACTAAATGGGATCAGTCTATACATAAGAACCTCCATAAAAGTCTACAGTGCATGCCCGTCCGGGCATCCAAGCGTATCCAACTTTATTACCAGCTTTTGTTGGCGGCAATAACAGACACAAGCAAACTACCTGACATATCTAGATATATGTCACATTGCCAAGTACAGACAAGTTCTGTGGGTCGCAGTATCACTTGGCTGTGAAAGATCTGCCATCGATCTTATGACAAAATCCTTGCCGTGACATTGCCGTTCTGTGCGGGAGACCGATAGGTGTGATTCCGTAATCGTGTCACATGAAGGGACGGAATAGAACTTAGAAGTGCCTTATATCGTACAACCTTCCCAATGTGATAGTCAATGACCTCTATCTGTTGAAGGTCAGTGTCATGCAGCGTGACTCTGTGCAGGTGATTCATTGTCTCACAACCTGTATATTTACAATTGTCGATTGGATACACGAGTTTGTCAATGCACACTTTCTTTATTGTCATTACAATTTTCGATTAGATACATATATTCGTCAATACAGAGTTTCTTTGTGTCATTACATAATATTATAGTTGTCGATTGGATACAACTGTTTGTCAATACACACTGTCTTCATGTCATTATATACTATTACTTTTGTCGATTGTATACCAATGTTTGTCAATACAGTCTCTTCGTGTCATTACATAATATTACATTTGTCGATTGAATGCATGCTTTTGTCAATATACACTTTCTCCATGGCATTACATAATATTAGTTGTCGAATGGATACACTTGTGAGGAAATACGCACTTTCTTCTTGTCATTACATAATATTACTATTGTCGGTTGGATACAAGTGTTTGTGAAAACACAGTATCTTCGTGTCATTACATAATGTTACAGTTGTCGATTAGATACGATCAGTTCTGTCAGTCCGTTATCAGTGATCAGTTGGGGTATCTTCATTGCACTCCGGACATGTCCATAGGTGCTCAGATCCTCCCCCCAGCATATGCATCAGCGTCCGGTGCTAATAGTGCCAGTTCTGTGTTGGTTGACAAGGCGCTTTGTTTTCCCGATGTACCTCTCGCGTCTGGCTGTGCCGATTCTTACTCCCAAGTCTTTCATCCTGGACAGCGATGTGGAATCACTGATGTCAAAGTCCTATGTTCTCGCCATATCTTTAAGGACATTAATAACATCGGCACGATCCATGGGCTAGCCATCTACAGGGGGTGCAGAGCCAGCCAGTTTATCAGCTCGTTCATTTCCCTCGACTCCCGCATGTCCCGCGACGAAGATGAAGGTGACTTTACGAACAACAGACTTCCGCAGCGACTCAGTCCACTGTCTACGTACAGATCCAGCTTCGACCTTCTGAATCATGCTCATTGAATCACTTAGTACGCACACATTGATATAATGCTGTGATTCCAGCCATATGAAAGACTGTGTAACTGCCATCACCTCCATCGTCATGCTGCTCGTGGTCATAGAGTGGGCACCACTGGATTCTTGAACGGTTCGGCCCGATGAACGAGCTGTAAATGCCCACGCACTTCTCTGCTGCTTTACAACAGATCCATCTGTATAGATGAGCACTTCGGGGCTATCTGAGTGTTCATAGATGGGCGCGTTAACCTCAGCATTGACAGCGGCGGGGTTCTGCTCTCTGCACCGTCTGTCGAGTGTGATAATGCAGGAGAAAGTGCACTTAAAAGCTGGAGGCACCGGCACCCATTCCTTGCCGGGGTTGATACTGGTAAGACTGCAGACCTGTCTGACGACATCTTCCGCCCGACCCATCCATGATTTGCCCCTCTTTAGCCTGTCACCCTTTTCTCTGAATATAGCGTCATGCAGAGGGTGCTGCTCATCTGCACTTATTTTTAAGTATGCACGAGCTCTCCAGATCTTGATCCTGTGTTCCATTGTCGGGAAGTCAAGGAGGTATCTCATTGCTACACAGCTGGTGTCTCTCGTGCAGCCCAAAATGATGCGCATGGCTTCGTTTTGTACCTTTTCAAGTCTTCCACTCTGTGTAGGGCTGACAGTGAGGATGGCCAGGGCATACTCGATGCGTGAAAGCACAAGTCCTTGGAACAGAAGTATTAGCAGTCTTTGCTCGATATTGGCAGTCGCCATGAGTCTCTCTGATTAGATACGAGTGTTTTTCAATAAACAGTCTCTTCGCGTCATTACATAATGTTACAGATGTCGAATTATGAGAAGAAGTAAGACACCCATAATATAGCTATTTGCAAGCAATATGGCACAGGTTCTGTGACTTTAGCAAAGAAATATGACACGTACTATATGGTTCTCTTCTTCTCTTCTTCTTCAGCATTCCGAGCCATTGAGGTTCTTTGCTGCAAATACAATCTGTCTCCATTCGTCTCTCTGGTGGACCTTCTCTTGCCAGTCGTTGATTCCAAGTGCTTGTAGGTCTGTATGTATATTATCTCTCCACCGCCTTCTTGGTCTACCTCGGGGTCTACGGTCATGTATTTCCTGAGTGTAAGCGAGTTTTGTTTCCCTATTATCTTCCATTCTTTCTATATGCCCCAGCCATTGTAGTCTATTAGCCTTCATGATACCAGTGATTAGCGGGGACTTAAACAAATCATACATGTCTTTGTTACTTCTTCTTTTCCACTCTCCACTTTGTGTATCCCTAATGGGTCCAAAGATGCGTCTTAAAATTTTGTTCTCAAAGGTTTGTAACAAGGCTTCGTCTCCTTTCGTTGTACTCCAGGTTTCAGAGCCATACAGCACAACTGGTCTGATCAGTGTTTTGTATATTGTGATTTTGGTGTTACGAGATAGCGCCTTTGATTTTAGTAGATGTTGTAGTGCATAGTATATCTTATTTCCAGAGTTGATTCTAGTTTGTATTTCTTCCCTTATGATGTTGGAGCAGTTGAAGATTGTACCCAGGTATTTGTATGTTTCCGTTCTTTTAATGGTCATATTATCTATTTGTATGTGGCCAGAGTTTTTAGCCATTCCGTCTCTTGAAATTACCATATATTCTGTCTTATCTTGGTTGATAACCAGCCCCATCTGTTGGGCTTTTTCCTTTAAGTGAGTCAATATTTCTAATGTCTTTTGTTCACTTTGCCCTATAATATCTATATCATCTGCATAACCAAGCAGCTTGGATGTTCCTCCAATATCACATTCCTCCTTTACCTTCCTTACAACTTTCTCTAGAGCCAGATTGAAGAGTAGCGGCGATAGTGCATCACCCTGTTTCAAGCCAGATGTTATTTGGAAGGGGTCTGATTTCCTGCCTTTATATGTTACTATATTATAAGTATCTTCCATGCATAGTTTGGTCATGTTAATTAACTTCCTTGGTATTCCAAATTCCTGCATAACATTCCATAGACTATTCCTATGGACACTATCATAAGCCTTTTTAAAATCCACAAAAATGTTATGGAGATCTCTTTTATATTCCCAATGTTTCTCGGCTATTTGTCGTAAGATAAATATCTGATCTATTGTTGATCTGTTTTGTCTAAAACCCGCCTGGTAGTCACCTAATATGTCTTCTGAATATGGTTTTAGTCTATTTAGTAATACTGCGGATAGTATCTTATAGCTTGTGGACAGTAGTGATATTCCTCTATAATTTCCACATTGGAACTTGTCTCCTTTCTTAAAGATAGGTATCAATAATGACTCTTTCCAGTCATGGGGTAATTCTTCTGTCCTCCAGATTTTTATTATTAGTTCGTATAGCTTTAGATGTAATGCATGGCCACCTGCCTTTATAAATTGTACTATATGGTTACAGTCAAGAAATATGACACAGATTATATGGTTACAGTCAAGAAATATGACACAGATTATATGGTTACAGTCAAGAAATATGACACAGATTATTCACCCTGCCATATACACTTTGTTCGCCAAGTCATATGCTATGTGTCATATTTACCGTAACATATTCACAATTTCATATTCATGGTGTCATATTTACAGTGTCATATTCACAATGGCATAGTCACCGTGTCATATTTACAGTTGCAGACACATAATGTCATATTTACAGTGGCAGACACATAATGTCATATTTACAGTGGCAGACACATAATGTCATATTTACAGTGGCAGACACATAATGTCATATTTACAGTGGCAGACACATAATGTCATATTTACAGTGGCAGACACATAATGTCATATTTACAGTGGCAGACACATAATGTCATATTTACAGTGGCAGACACATAATGTCATATTCACCGCGCCATGTTCATAGCGTCATACACTGTGTTCACCGTTTCATATACACAGTGTCATATTTACATTGTCATATTTACAGTGTCATATTTACAGTGTCATATTCACAATGTCACAGTCACCATGTCATATGTACAGTGACAGACCCATAATGTCATATGTACAGTGGCAGACACATAATGTCATATGTACAGTGACAGACCCATAATGTCATATGTACAGTGGCAGACCCATAATGTCATATGTACAGTGGCAGACACATAATGTCATATGTACAGTGGCAGACACATAATTTCATATGTACAGTGGCAGACCCATAATGTCATATGTACAGTGGCAGACACATAATGTCATATGTACAGTGGCAGACACATAATGTCATATGTACAGTGGCAGACACATAATGTCATATGTACAGTGGCAGACCCATAATGTCATATGTACAGTGGCAGACACATAATGTCATATGTACAGTGGCAGACACATGTCATATGTACAGTGGCAGACACATAATGTCATATGTACAGTGGCAGACACATAATGTCATATGTACAGTGGCAGACACATAATGTCATATGTACAGTGGCAGACACATAATGTCATATGTACAGTGGCAGACACATAATGTCATATGTACAGTGGCAGACACATAATGTCATATGTACAGTGGCAGACACATAATGTCATATGTACAGTGGCAGACACATAATGTCATATGTACAGTGGCAGACACATAATGTCATATGTACAGTGGCAGACACATAATGTCATATGTACAGTGGCAGACACATAATGTCATATGTACAGTGGCAGACCCATAATGTCATATGTACAGTGGCAGACACATAATGTCATATGTACAGTGGCAGACACATAATGTCATATGTACAGTGGCAGACACATAATGTCATATGTACAGTGGCAGACACATAATGTCATATGTACAGTGGCAGACCCATAATGTCATATGTACAGTGGCAGACACATAATGTCATATGTACAGTAGGCAGACACATAATGTCATATGTACAGTGGCAGACACATAATGTCATATGTACAGTGGCAGACACATAATGTCATATGTACAGTGGCAGACACATAATGTCATATGTACAGTGGCAGACACATAATGTCATATGTACAGTGGCAGACACATAATGTCATATGTACAGTGGCAGACACATAATGTCATATGTACAGTGGCAGACACATAATGTCATATGTACAGTGGCAGACACATAATGTCATATGTACAGTGGCAGACACATAATGTCATATGTACAGTGGCAGACACATAATGTCATATGTACAGTGGCAGACACATAATGTCATATGTACAGTGGCAGACACATAATGTCATATGTACAGTGGCAGACACATAATGTCATATGTACAGTGGCAGACACATAATGTCATATGTACAGTGGCAGACACATAATGTCATATGTACAGTGGCAGACACATAATGTCATATGTACAGTGGCAGACACATAATGTCATATGTACAGTGGCAGACACATAATGTCATATGTACAGTGGCAGACACATAATGTCATATGTACAGTGGCAGACACATAATGTCATATGTACAGTGGCAGACCATAATGTCATATGTACAGTGGCAGACACCATAATGTCATATGTACAAGTGGCAGACACATAATGTCATATGTACAGTGGCAGACACATAATGTCATATGTACAGTGGCAGACACATAATGTCATATGTACAGTGGCAGACACATAATGTCATATGTACAGTGGCAGACACATAATGTCATATGTACAGTGGCAGACACATAATGTCATATGTACAGTGGCAGACACATAATGTCATATGTACAGTGGCAGACCCATAATGTCATATGTACAGTGGCAGACACATAATGTCATATGTACAGTGGCAGACACAATAATGTCATATGTACAGTGGCAGACACATAATGTCATATGTACAGTGGCAGACACATAATGTCATATGTACAGTGGCAGACACATAATGTCATATGTACAGTGGCAGACACATAATGTCATATGTACAGTGGCAGACCCATAATGTCATATGTACAGTGGCAGACCCATAATGTCATATGTACAGTGGCAGACACATAATGTCATATGTACAGTGGCAGACCCATAATGTCATATGTACAGTGGCAGACACATAATGTCATATGTACAGTGGCAGACACATAATGTCATATGTACAGTGGCAGACACATAATGTCATATGTACAGTGGCAGACACATAATGTCATATGTACAGTGGCAGACACATAATGTCATATGTACAGTGGCAGACACATAATGTCATATGTACAGTGGCAGACACATAATGTCATATGTACAGTGGCAGACACATAATGTCATATGTACAGTGGCAGACACATAATGTCATATGTACAGTGGCAGACACATAATGTAATATTAAGTGGCAGGACACATGTATGTACAGTGGCAGACACATAATGTCATATGTACAGTGGCAGACACATAATGTCATATGTACAGTGGCAGACACATAATGTCATATGTACAGTGGCAGACCCATATGTCATATGTACAGTGGCAGACCCATAATGTCATATGTACAGTGGCAGACACATAATGTCATATGTAAAGTGGCAGACACATAATGTCATATGTACAGTGGCAGACACATAATGGCATATGTACAGTGGCAGACACATAATGTCATATGTACAGTGGCAGACACATAATGTCATATGTACAGTGGCAGACACATAATGTCATATGTACAGTGGCAGACACATAATGTCATATGTACAGTGGCAGACACATAATGTCATATTCACCGCGCCATTTTTATCGCGTCATACACTGTGTTCACCGTGCCATATACACAGTGTTATATTTACAGTGTCATATTTACAGTGTCATATTTGCAGTGTCATATTCATCGTGTAGTATTCACTATGTCACTTTCACTATATAATTGTTACGGTCTCGTATGTACGGTGTCATAACGAGTATTCGCTGTGTTAGTTTCATTGTCGCATATTCACGGTGTCGCATGTCGAATTCATGGTGTCATATTGACTCTGTCATATTCACGGTTTAAACTTAATGGTGTCATAGTGACGGTTTTATAGTCACGATGTCATATTCACTGTGCCATATTTACATTAATCTATGAACTGCCACATTCACTTTGGCATGTTCACTGTGCCATGTTCACCGTGGCACATTGATTTTGTCACAATCACATTGTTGTATTCGCTGTGTCATATTCACTTCTACATATTCACGCGCACATTCAATTGCTCAGAACATATATAAGAATAAATAACCCTGGACACATCGCAAGAAGGCGAGAAATGCAACCATGCATGCAATGTTCGCTGGTATGCATTTCCAACAGTATCACATCTATTGACAAGAGACTGCATACACATCTGTGCTCGATTCATACTTCTCCGAGGTTTCAGCAACAACAGTTCAGGTGTTAAATGGAACTTTTCATTGAAATCTTCAACACAGTCACTTCATTTCATGGCCAACAGGAACACGCCCGATAGTTCCAGGCTGCCTAATGGTTGCTCCTGCCTGTCTCTCAGCCTGCCTGTCTGCCTGCCTGCTTGCATGCCTGCCTGCCTGTCTGCCTGTCTATCTGTATAACAGTATGTATATATATATATATATATATATATATATATATATATATATATGTATATATATATATATATATATATATATATATATATATATATATATATATATATTATATATTATATATTATATATATCCAACCTACATGTTGGTTAGCTAGTTAGTTAGTCGACAGATCATCCTCATTGCACATCGATCCATTCAGTCTATACGTGATCGGATTGCACATCGATCCATTCAGTCTATAAGTGATCGGATTGCACATCGATCCATTCAGTCTATACGTGATCGGATCCCCTCCTCAGTAAATCCCGTGGCGTGTAGCGGCTCACGACACCAGTTCTGTGTTGTTTTATTACTCGTCTTTGGCTTCCAGCCCAGTGTTCTTGTTTCGCACGCCTCTTTTAACATGCTGTTCTCGCAGCCTTGCCATGGTTGTAGATTCCCAGTCATCCCTTTGTTCTCGTAAACGACTTACTTCTCGTAGAGCATTCAGAATGTCTGCCTGGTCCATGGCTTGTCCACCTTCCACAATAGCCCTACCTACAATTCTGTTAGCCTGTTCATTCCCTGTACACCCGCATGCCCTGGCACGAAGATTAAACTAATCTTTGCTAGCCGAGTCCGACCTACATACCTAAGCCAACCATCTATTTATCCTTCTACTCACCTACCCATCCGTCCACCCGCCCGTCTGAGCTCACAGTTGGCCCATCCATACATTTGTCCATCCATCCATCCACACACCCATCCATCCATCCATCCATCCATCCATCCATCTGTCTATCTGTCCTCCTACCTATCTACCTACATTCATATCTACCAACCTACAAACCTTCCTGCCTACGTAACCCAAACCTACCTAAACATCCACCCACCCACCTAAGTATCTACCTTCCTATCTACCAACCTGCCAACCTTCCTACCTACCTACATAACCCAAACCATCCTAAAAATCCACCCAGCCATCTATCTACCTACCTTCCTATCTACCAACCTGCCAACCTACCTACCTACCTACATAACCCAAACCTACCCATACATCCACCCACCGACCTAGCTACATGTCTGCCTATCTTATTGTCTGTCTATCTCTCTATCCATGGTAATATCATGTAGATATTCCATTGCGTGCATCAGGTTCTAGCCGATGTGTCATCATGATTGACCTGATTTCCCACTCAGCATTATATTTGAAAAGTTCTTTGAATGCCCTTTATGGGATTCTCAATGAACCCTACTATTTAATGCGAGCGTGTGATTCTATAGAGAGTTTTACAAACAATAATTTGTCATAGCTTTATGAATGGCCAACGCTCACATCAATGTGTAGGATCAGCACAAAGTGATCTGCACAAGAATCTGGGGTATGACGGCATTGTGACACATTGTTCACTGCCTTTAAGCCGCAGAGGACGGAAGCATCGAATAAACAGCTCAGGAAACACACGATCCTTCTAACACCACAGGCCCAATACTGCCCACTGATGTGGCAAACTCTAACACTCATGACATACTTTACATGCCCAATACTGCCCACATATATGGCAAATTCTAACACTCATAACATGGTTCACAGGCCCAATACTGCCCACTGATGTGGCAAACTCTAACACTCATAGCATGGTTCACAGGCCCAATACTGCCCACATATATGGCAAATTCTAACTCATAACATGGTTCACAGGCCCAATACTGCCCACTGATGTGGCAAACTCTAACACTCATAGCATGGTTCACAGGTCCAATACTGCCCACTGATGTGGCAAACTCTAACACTCATGACATGCTTCACATGCCCAAAACTACCCACATATATGGCAAATTCTAACACTCATAGCATGGTTCACAGGCCCAATACTGCCCACTGATGTGGCAAACTCTAACACTGATGAAATGTTTCACAGGCCCAACATTGCCCATTGATGTGGCAAACTCTAACACTCATGGCATGGTACACAGGCCCAACACTACCAACAGATGTGGCAAACTCTAACACTTATGAAACATTTCAGAAACACAATACTTCCCACAGTTATGGCACACTCTAACACTCGTGAAACAGTTCACAGACACAACACGGCCCATTGATGTGGCAAACATGCCATCTTTGAATTTTGGTCAACCTTGTAGTTGTGTATGTTTTGTTTTGTTTTGTTAGTGATGTTATTAATTCTTTTGTGCATTAATTTGGTATTCCCAGTGTTGTGATGGTTTTCAATTTCCCTGCAATTTTCCTTAAGCCATACTTCTTTTGCCTCTTTGCTTAGTTTCCTAATGTGAATCTCTTCATATGTTTCATGAACAGTGGGCAAACGTGGCCACCTAAAGCATCCAGTGAACAGTGGGCAGGAGTAGCCACCTAATACATCCAGTGGGAAGACGTGGCCACCTAAAGCATCCAGTGGGAAGACGTGGCCACCTAAAGAATCCAGTTTGTGAATAGTGGGAAGACGTGGCCACCTAAAGCATCCAGTGAACAGTGGGAAGACGTGGCCACCTAAAGCATCCAGTGAACAGTGGGAAGACGTGGCCACCTAAAGCATCCAGTGAACAGTGGAAAGACGTGGCCACCTAAAGTATCCAGTAAAGTGGGAAGACGTGGCCACCTAAAGCATCCAGTGGGAAGACGTGGCCACCTAAAGCATCCAGTGGGAAGACGTGGCCACCTAAAGCATCCAGTGAACAGTGGGAAGACGTGGCCACCTAAAGCATCCAGTGGGAAGACGTGGCCACCTAAAGCATCCAGTGGGAAGACGTGGCCACCTAAAGCATCCAGTGAACAGTGGAAAGACGTGGCCACCTAAAGCATCCAGTGGGAAGACGTGGCCACCTAAAGCATCCAGTGGGAAGACGTGGCCACCTAAAGCATCCAGTGAACAGTGGAAAGACGTGGCCACCTAAAGTATCCAGTAAAGTGGGAAGACGTGGCCACCTAAAGCATCCAGTGAACAGTGGGAAGACGTGGCCACCTAAAGCATCCAGTAAAGTGGGAAGACGTGGCCACCCAAAACATCCAGTAAAGTGGGAAGACGTGGCCACCTAAAGCATCCAGTGAACAGTGGGAAGACGTGGCCACCTAAAGCATCCAGTAAAGTGGGAAGACGTGGCCACCCAAAACATCCAGTAAAGTGGAAAGACGTGGCCACCTAAAGCATCCAGTGAACAGTGGGAAGACGTGGCCACCTAAAGCATCCAGTGGGAAGACCTGGCCACCTAAAGCATCCAGTGAACAGTGGGAAGACGTGGCCACCTAAAGCATCCAGTGAACAGTGGAAAGACGTGGCCACCTAAAGCATCCAGTGAACAGTGGGAAGACGTGGCCACCTAAAGCATCCAGTGAACAGTGGAAAGACGTGGCCACCTAAAACATCCAGTGAACAGTTTAAAGACGTGGCCACCTAAAGTATCCAGTAAACAGTGGGAAGACCTGGCCACCTAAAGCATCCAGTGGGAAGACGTGGCCACCTAAAGCATCCAGTGGGAAGACGTGGCCACCTAAAGCATCCAGTGAACAGTGGAAAGACTTGGCCACCTAAAGCATCCAGTGAAAAGTGGAAAGACGTGGCCACCTAAAGCATCCAGTGGGAAGACGTGGCCACCTAAAGCATCCAGTGAACAGTGGGAAGACGTGGCCACCTAAAGCATCCAGTGAACAGTGAAAAGACGTGGCCACCTAAAGTATCCAGTAAACAGTGGGAAGACCTGGCCACCTAAAGCATCCAGTGGGAAGACGTGGCCACCTAAAGCATCCATTGAACAGTGGAAAGACGTGGCCAACTAAAGCATCCAGTGAGAAGACGTGGCCACCTAAAGCATCCAGTGAGAAGACGTGGCCACCTAAAGCATCCACGGTTATTTTTGTTATCTCTTCTTATGTCCATGAGTTTTAACATGTCTTCCGTCATCCATTTCTTACGTCCAATCATCTTCATCTTTGGGATAGTTGTTTGTGCAGCCCAGATGTGAGATGACAGAATGTAAGATATAGTTGATGTGAGACAACAGACTGTAAGACATATTTGATGTGAGATGACAGACTGTATGACATAGTTGAGATCATAGTTTCATATAGTTAATGCCAGATTCATTCATTCATTCAGTAGCATGTCCTTTGCAGAACCTCGCTCCCATAACAACCCTCCGGAAAGCTTCTCGATCACAAGCAAGATGTCCCGCGTCTGATAAACCCATCTGGAGATCATCCGCCACATCCTGCACCCATCTTCTCTTTGGCCTTCCTCTTCGTCTCTTCCCAGGCATATACCCTTCCATTATTGTTCTCTCCAAACCTTCGTGACGTTTCAAGTGACCAAAATACTTCAATTACTGGTCCCTGCGTCACACTCTTCCCCAGTGTTATCTGATCTGCCTGGCCTGGGGGTCTTGCCACCAGATCTCTTTCTTATTATGTTTTCTTTCATGGTTGTTATGGTTTCTTGGCAAGTTTTGCAGAAGGTAGTTTGCCATTGCTTTCCTTCTGGGCAGTGACTGTACTAGTCGTGGGCCATAGCCATTGTCTCTACTGATGAGATCATCTGCCTATTGCCGCAGAGTGCAAGACCATAACCAACAACAATCTGTCGGCTGCTCTCACATTCCATCCACCACCTGCTTCCATGGCTTCACGTAACCCTGATCGGGGGGCTAAACGGGTACTCCACCTTGCCCAAGGGTGTCCCGTAGACTAACGGGATAATGCCAGATAGCAGTCTGATATATATGATGTGAGATGCCAGTTTGATATATTTGATGTGAGATCAAAAGAGTGATATTTTGAAATAAGATTATAGTTTGAAATATTGAATGTAAGATGATAGTTTGATTTAGCTGATGTGAGATGACAGACTGACATATGTGATGTGAGATATGAGAATAATATTAATATATAAAGTTAGATGAAAGTTTGATATATTTGATGTGAGACAACAGTCTAATATTTTTTTTATGTCACACAAAAGAGTTATTGAAATTGTTGATGTGAATGACAGAATGTTTGATATTCTTCATGTGAGAGGACAGACATTTTGATATATTTGATGTGAGATTACAGACTGATCTATTAGATGTGAAATGATATAATTATATATTTGAAGTGATTTGGCAGTTTGACATATTTGATGCGAGATGGTAGTCTGATTTATGTGATGTGATATGACACACTGATATATTTGATGTGATATGACATAATGCTATATTTGATGTGATATGACATAATGCTATATTTGATGTGATATGACACACTGATATATTTGATGTGATATGACACACTGATATATTTGATGTGATATGACATAATGCTATATTTGATGTGGTAGGACAGAATGATATAGTTGGTGTGATATGACACACTGATATATTTGATGTGATATGACACACTGATATATTTGATGTGATAAGACACACTGATATATTTGATGTGATATGACACAATGAATTATTTGATGTGATATGACACACTGATATATTTGATGTGATATGACACACTGATATATTTGATGTGATAGGACAGAATGATATATTTGATGTGATAGGACAGAATGATATATTTGATGTGATATGACACACTGATATATTTGATGTGGTAGGACAGAATGATATAGTTTATGTGATATGACACACTGATATATTTGATGTGATAAGACACACTGATATATTTGATGTGATATGACAGAATGATATATTTGATGTGATATGACAGAATGAATTATTTGATGTGATATGACACACTGATATATTTGATGTGATAAGACACACTGATATATTTGATGTGATATGACACAATGAATTATTTGATGTGATATGACACACTGATATATTTGATGTGATATGACACATTGATATATTTGATGTGATAGGACAGAATGATATATTTGATGTGATATGACACACTGATATATTTGATGTGATAAGACACACTAATATATTTGATGTGATAAGACACACTGATATATTTGATGTGATATGACAGAATGATATATTTGATGTGTGTCACAGCCTCACAGTATCCACATTATCGGGTAACCCAACATGAGTAATAAATATTAGCCAAGGGCTACAACTCCCACCCAAGGGAAAGAAGTAAGACCCTCGAAGGCCAGAGTAATCCAGAACCTTCTCGAAGGACTGGTCAGTGAGCCCACTGTCCCGTGGACACTGATGTGGCCCGCCTATTGCGGGGTCCACGAGGAACTCGAACAGAGTTACCACCCGTGTCGGATTGCGACACGTGTGAAACCGGCAGAGGACAGACGGACCATCGGAGAGGCAACAGGGCCTGCCTTAGAGGGACTCAATAGATTAGACCCATGTGTATTTGGGGTTCATAGACTTATGCTAGATAGTTTGCTTAGAATGTTTGTGATAACTATGTGTGATGATGTTAAACCTCTGTGATATGCAGACCAGTGCGGGCTTGTTAAACCCACTGCGCCAACGCACTGTATATTGAAATACAATAAATGTTAGATATTATATTTAACGGAGTTATTGTTGCCTGTGTGAACCCGAGCTCAGATACCTAGACATGAGCTAGACGCTGACAGGCTTTTTGGGGGCTATTCTCCGGTTTTGGCATAAGCTTTAACTTTACACGGCTAGTTAGTACCAAGTAAAACAGTAAATTAACGATATCAAATTGATTTCTGTACAACAAATTGATAACTGTACAAGTTTAACATATTTGCATCTATCTAGCATAAAATAGTATTAATATGAGTCCCTCTGCAGTTAGTCTCTCATTGATGTGAATACTATAAACTATTTTTGACATGACTGTGACATTTTTTGACTGTTACTAATGTTTTCTCATTCTACGAGCAGATTGTTCCGCGAATAGTGGTGCGTGTAACCTATGTAACCTTTCCAACAGTGGCGAGAGTACAAGACAACATCCGCAAGTTCTGGGAATATAAGATAAGTTTCATATCATGCCCATTGCAACCCTAAGCGGTACTTCTCACCATCCATCCATGTAACATTTTTGCTTTGCATTGTTTTGTATTATTATTCATGACCTTGTAACCAACATAACTTTGCATTTGTATTTGCGCATGTAAAATTAAGGGAGATAACTAAAGTTTCTACTCCCCAACATTTTTCTAAGGGATTTAACTTCATTAAAATTACCAACAAGTAAAAGACAAAATGTCTACTTTAGAAAAATGTATTGAGCAAGGTATGAAATTAGGTTATAAAGAAGAGAAACTGTCAGAATGGGCACAGAAAACACACGCAGAGAACATTGCCCGTGAAGAAAGAGCGATAGAACGAGAAGAAAAACAAAGGCAATTACAGGCAGAAGAAAAGAAGATGCAAATGCAAATTGAGGCAGAAGAAAAGAAGATGCAAATGCAGGCAGAAGAAAGAAGATGCAAATGCAGGCAGAAGAGAAAAGATAGATGCAAATGCAAGAGAAACAAATGGAGCTTGAGGCGGCGGCCAAATTAGCCCAATTGAAATGCCGATACACAAATCAGAACTAAAAGCAGATGGAAGATTGATTCCAACGTAGAAATATCTGTAAATAAACTTAGAAAGCAAGGAGGAGGAACAGAAATATAATAAGTATAAAGGCCTCGTGAAGGCATTCTGCTCAGGAGATTCCATCAGCGCATACCTGGAAAATTTTGAGTGTTTAATGTCCTACCATAAGATCATAAAATCAGATTGGGCATTCATTTTAATGAGAAACTTAGCTCTGGAACCTTTAAAAGTAATAGAGACAGTGCCACAGGAAATGCGAAAAGATTATGATTATTTAAAGCAGCGCATTCTCCAACATTTCTCATTAGATACTGCAGGTTACCAACAACAGTTCGCCAAATTATCCCCACAACCAAACCAAACCTTTATAGACTATGTCTCTACAGTTCAGGATGTGTGTACAAAGTGGATTAACTCAGCTAAAACTAACAACAGCCATGACAAACTAAAAGAGCTCATTATTATAGACAAAATAGTTAGTACAATCCCCACACCTTTTGCTAAATTTTTAAAACAAATGGACTGTAGAAGTATTCAAGATGTAGAGACAAAGGGAAATGCATTTTTCATAGCGAACAGAGATATTTTCCAATTAAACCTTAGTCAGAACGAAACAGCAGCAGCTATGAACACTAGATATTCTAAACCAACGGAAAGTAAGTTTAAACCACGCTCGAATGTCAGGAAGCCAGTTAAATGCCAATATTGTAGTTTGACTCACGAAGAATACGCGATGTGCGATAAATCGCCCAACTATCCACACCACCTCAAAATGATCGTGGAGAAGCAGAAGAATAAGCGAAATGCTTACCAGAGAGCGGTCAAATGCTATTTTTGCAGTAGTTTTGGGCACTACAGTCGCTTTTGTGAGGGCCGAAAGATATTAAAACAGGCCAATGCTGCACTAGTTGAAACGTCATCAGACGAAGATATTGAATCACTGAATGATTGTGACAATCAAAACGAAAATTTGAGTGAGCTAGGAAATGCTGTGCAAATTATTGACACCATTACAGACAGTAAATGTAACACCTGTACGAAGTTCCAACTTGACACAACATTACTATGTGGCCACACTATCCCTATTTCGAATGAAACAGCCAACGCTGCTTTGTCATCTACAGGCAAGCTAAATTTCTCAACAGGGTTTGTAAATAACAAAAAGTGCACATTAATTCGGGATTCCGGCGCAACGCTCTGTGGGATTAAGAAAACATTAATAAACGATAAAGACTATACAGACAAACATGTGACTTGTCGCACATTCTCAGGCACTATAGAGAAATACCCCCTTGCTCTTGTCGAAATTCGAACCCCGTTCATATCAGGACTAGTATTGTGCGCTGTCCTAGAAAATCCTGTCGCTGATATTATACTTGGGAACCTGCCCAACATACGACCTTGCTCTGAAAAGGAAATCAGAGATTGGGAGCATAGAAACGGTATCCACCACCCAAACAGCGATTCTAAAGAGAAACACTCAATCTGCCAAAAGACCAAGGGAGACAACCAATGAAGTAATTCAGAAAGAATTCACCGAGGTGTACAATGCAGGGGCGGTCGAATCTGTCAGTGATACGACCA
Organism: Cepaea nemoralis; assembly: GCA_014155875.1. Lineage (NCBI taxonomy): Eukaryota > Metazoa > Mollusca > Gastropoda > Stylommatophora > Helicidae > Cepaea > Cepaea nemoralis. The sequence continues at coordinate 264,658 of JACEFZ010023489.1, forward strand.
AATTAAAACCTCGAATTGAGGATGCTACCGATCTACCAAGTACCAAGCCTGTAGATGTGCAACAACACACACAACACACGAATGCAATAACACGACAGACAACCCACAAAACCAACACCGACCAACTGCAGGAGTCACTAGAAATTATATCACCAAACACTACCAGCACTAATTTTGGAGATGAACAGAAAGCAGATCCTACACTTTCACCATATTTTAGGTTAGTAGGACTTAAACCAAAATTAACTAAGAACGCATCGTGGACATTTAGGCTACAGAACAATGTATTAACTAGAGTATACACAACAAATCAGACCACGATACAGCAAGTAGTGTTACCACAAGCACATCGAGAGAAAGTACTAAAGATAGCCCATGACTCACCTTTCGGAGGTCATATGGGGTACGAAAAGACTAGGGCTAGGGTCCTGACCCAGTTTTATTGGCCAAAATTTTGCCAAGACATAAAAACCTTTTGTAGATCATGTGATATATGTCAGAAACTGGTGAAAAAGGGGAAAAACCCTACGGCAGAAGTCCAATCAACCACAACTGCCTCGAGGCCATTCCAAATCGTGGCAGTTGACCTAGTAGGTCCGTTGAATCACATTTCAAGTAAAGGGAATAGATATATTTTCACTCTTATTGATCTATGTACTAGATGGCCAGAAATGATTCCATTAAGATCTATCTCCTCTAAGGATGTGACGGACGTATTGTTAAATATTTTCTCCCGTTTTGGCTTTCCGGAGAAAATAATTTCAGATAGGGGAACCCAGTTCATATCGAATGCCACTCAATCGGTAACTAAGTTACTAGGCATAAAGCAATGTTTCACCAGTCCGTATCGACCGGCCGCAAATGGTATCTGCGAGAAACTAAACGGGGACCTGAAACATATGCTATCCAAAGTGACAGCTGAAAATCCAGCCGATTGGGATATACTTCTCCCAACGGTGCTGTTCGCATATAGAGAAGTCCCGCAATCAAGCACAGGGTTCTCTCCCTTCGAATTGATATATGGAGCGAACCCAAGAGGACCTCTCACTATTTACAAAGATATATCACAACCTGTAAATATCCAACTACCCATTTCTACCTATGATTTAGTCACTGACACCAGAGACAAAATCATACGTTCCTGTATACTGGCCAGAACATCACTACAGGAGAAAGGTTTTAGGTACAGGCAGTACGCCAATAGAGGTGCAAAAACAATTGTATTAAAACCAGGTCAGGATATTTTACTACTGTTACCTGACAAGAGAGATTTACTATCAACCTCTTGGCAGGGACCTTTTAAAATTGTTAGAAGAATTTCGGAAGTTGATTACGAAATTTCTTTGAATGGAAAGTTGAAAATATTCCATGTAAATATGTTGAAACCATACTATGCTAGACAAAACAGTGACACGAGTGAGCAGACGCAGCTAACTGATGACAGAAACGAAACGACAATTACCCAACTGAATGACACCTCGACAAACGAAGCATCGTTAACGACGCACTCTTACGACGACAAAGACGACGAAGACATATGTACATTACCGACAATTTGTGATAACGACAACAACGACCAATTTGACGACATATTGACAACTATTGATCTCGACGACGACGACAATGACATTGAAGACAATTTACAAACAGTAGCATCTGTGATAAATCAGACAGACGCAGACAATACTGAAATCCCAGTACCGATTATGACTGACGACGGTAGTATAAATGACATACAAATCTCTGACACCTTGACACAACAGCAGCGACAAGACATTTTGACTCTCCTTGACGAGTATAAATCTATCTTCTCTAACAAACCTGGACGCACTGACAAAATAACACATTCAATTGTGCTGACAGATCTGACACCGGTCAAATGTAGACCATATTCTATCCCTCTACATTATAGAGCAAATTTAGACAAAGAAATTTTGGATTTAGAGAAAAATAGAATAATTCAGAAATCTATGTCTCAATATTCTTCACCGATTGTCCTGGTGAAAAAGAAGGACCAGACAATCCGTTTGTGCATCGATTATCGAAAGTTAAATACAATAACCATAACAGATGCAGAGCCAATGAACAGTTGTGAAGATCTCATTTTGAATATGTCTCAATCATCCTTATTTTCGAAGGTTGATTTAGCGAAAGGTTATTGGCAAGTGCCACTACACCCTGCTTCTAGACATATAACAGCATTCGCAACACCTCTCGGTTTGTACGAATGGAGATATCTTCCATTTGGTCTGAAGAACGCTCCCGCCACATTTGTTAGATTAACTAGATTGCTATTGCACGGAATTAAAGATGTCCAAGCTTATATTGATGATATATGCATCCATTCTTCTAATATGACTTCTCACTTACTTACACTCAAACAAGTCTTCAACCAAATCTTTCTTTTTGGACTTACTATCAAACCTTCCAAGGTTGAAATAGGCTATAAACAAATAGACTTCCTTGGTCATAGAATTTCTGAAGGCAAATTGTTGACAGATGATAAAATTGTGTCGAAGATCCTCAATCTAGAAGTTCCTACCACAAAGAAACAAATTAGAAGTTTACTAGGTCTTATAAACTATTATTCTAAATTTATACCAAATTGGGCAGAACTTACATCAGTCTTTTCTGATATGTTAACTAAAGATCATCCATCAAAAATTTGTAAAAGTACTCGCTTAGAGGATGCAATAAGCAGATTGAAACGTATTTTTTCTAATCCACCAGTCTTACGATTACCCAACATAAATTTACCCTTTATTTTGACCACAGATTCGAGTGCTATCGCAATAGGAGGATGTTTAATGCAAGAAGTGGATGGAGTGAGACACCCAATTCTCTACGTAAGCCGGAAGCTGAAGAAGGCAGAGATCCGGTATTCTACGGTGGAATTGGAGGCATTAAGTCTATTATTTTGTGTGTTAAGATTATCTAAGTTCCTCTTAGGTGCCCACTTCGTTGTACTCTCTGATAATTCGCCATTGTTGGTGCTGAAGCAAGGTGCCCCGAAAAACCATCGTTTACAGAGATGGTGTCTTCTTCTTCAAGATTTCGACTTCGAAATCCGCCATATCAGAGGCACTGACAACATTATTGCCGATATTTTATCACGGCAAACGAATGCGCCAGCAGAATAACATTTGGCACATCGACCATTCGCCATACTAGAAACTGTGATATTTTAGTCTGTATCATATAACAGTGTAACTCTACACCTGCTAGAGTACCTTCATTTAGAAGTAATAACACCTCAGTGAATAGGTTACTTATGACACCCACGAACATAAAACTTTAAGAGCTATACTTTAAGAACTATACTTTAAGAGCTACACTACCAATTGCCCAAGCTCTATAACGATCCGAGCGACATTAACTGTGTAATGATTTCAACCAGTGAACTGACTCTGAGAACTGTAAGAACACTTTATACGAGACATTGAGAACAGTCCATACTTGCTGTTGCTACGAGACTTTGCAAACAGCCGAAACAGAACTACGTCGACTACAACACTCAAGAGACAGCCATACTAACTTTTAACATTCATGGCACGACACACTAACAACAGGAGGACAACGCGCACATCATCGTTGGATTTAGTTACTTAGTTAATTAATTAATTTAGTATTAAATATGTATTATATTTGCATTGAATTATGTATATAAAATGTGTTAACCTGTAATTTGTACATATTATACCATAATATTACAGGTGGTTCCATTCATAGGCTAAAGAACCTTCCTATGCAATTGTCTCTGTGTAAATTATAACCCATTTTTGAGTCATCGTACAAAAAGTACGTATTATCTTAAAGGGCAAATATCGCCTATTCCTTTTTTTCTAAGGGCAATAACACTTACCTCAACTTTAATTATATATTTTAACCAAATACTATTTTGAGTGAAAGGTGAGTGAATGACAGCGTGAATGAATTAAATGAGAGAACGATATACTGAGCGGACAAATTGTACGCAAAACGTATTTATTTTAATTTGTCTGCGTCTTTCATGTAAATTGTACGACTTGTCTAAATTGTTGATACATGTTTAGTAGTTAGCTTAATACTCTTAATTTAGGAGTTAGAATACTACATCTAAGCACCACTGCTTGGAATGCCTGATCATGCATTACACACATTGGAGTAATTCATGATTAAGGATATCCCAACTCGTGACGCTTGGAAATAAGCCACACATTCAGCACACACTTTACACAAAACTTAAAACTGAACACTATCAATTTAAAATGCAGTCACTTTATTAGAAGCAGCAACTTATTAGTCAACACACTAACAAGCCAACAGGGACACATGTAGTCTGATGGGATAATATAACAACGTAACTACATATTTAGCATTATACAACATACGAGAGTAAAAGTGTATTGAAATGCACACACAGATCAAGATTTAAAGGTGTACTTAATTAGCCAGGACTTTGGTCTTGTTAATCCTCTTTAATACAGAGATTAATTGTCTTGGTATCAGTAGGATACTATGAGAAGGACGGGTTGTAGACACAACTAGTAAACGTCACGTAACTTCGGTCAGATAAGCATTTTTAAGGACACAGGAGAGAGAGAGTGATCTCTTCACCAAATCAGAGAAGTGGTGTATGGGAGAATACATGAGTTTTGATGCCAGTATGTAGGTTACCAAGTTACTGTCCACCAAACTACAAACACCGACTTTATGTGATTCTGTGACAGAATTAGAGCAGAACTAATTACCCTATAACAACCCATCAAATCAGGGGAGAGGGGGGACTCCTGTCACAGCCTCACAGTATCCACATTATCGGGTAACCCAACATGAGTAATAAATATTAGCCAAGGGCTACAACTCCCGCCCAAGGGAAAGAAGTAAGACCCTCGAAGGCCAGAGTAATCCAGAACCTTCTCGAAGGACTGGTCAGTGAGTCCACTGTCCCGTGGACACTGATGTGGCCCGCCTATTGCGGGGTCCACGAGGAACTCGAACAGAGTTACCACCCGTGTCGGATTGCGACACGTGTGAAACCGGCAGAGGACAGACGGACCATCGGAGAGGCAACAGGGCCTGCCTTAGAGGGACTCAATAGATTAGACCCATGTGTATTTGGGGTTCATAGACTTATGCTAGATAGTTTGCTTAGAATGTTTGTGATAACTATGTGTGATGATGTTAAACCTCTGTGATATGCAGACCAGTGCGGGCTTGTTAAACCCACTGCGCCAACGCACTGTATATTGAAATACAATAAATGTTAGATGTTATATTTAACGGAGTTATTGTTGCCTGTGTGAACCCGAGCTCAGATACCTAGACATGAGCTAGACGCTGACAATGTGATATGACAGAATGAATTATTTGATGTGATATGACACACTAATATATTTGATGTGATATGACACACTGATATATTTGATGTGATATGACAGAATGAATTATTTGATGTGATAAGACACACTAATATATTTGATGTGATATGACAGAATGATATATTTGATGTGATATGACAGAATGAATTATTTGATGTGATATGACACACTGATATATTTGATGTGATAAGACACACTGATATATTTGATGTGATATGACACAATGAATTATTTGATGTGATATGACACACTGATATATTTGATGTGATATGACACACTGATATATTTGATGTGATAGGACAGAATGATATATTTGATGTGATATGACACACTGATATATTTGATGTGATAAGACACACTGATATATTTGATGTGATATGACAGAATGATATATTTGATGTGATATGACACAATGATATATTTGATGTGATAGGACAGAATGATATATTTGATGTGATATGACACAATGATATATTTGATGTGATAGGACAGAATGATATATTTGATGTGATATGACACAATGATATATTTGATGTGATATGACACAATGATATGATTGATGTGATATGACACAATGATATATTTGATGTGATATGACACAATGATATATTTGATGTGATATGACAGAATGATATATTTAATGTGATATGACACACTGATATATTTGATGTGATATGACACACTGATATATTTGATGTGATAGGACATAATGATATATTTGATGTGATATGACACAATGATATATTTGATGTGATAGGTCAGAATTATATAGTTGAAAAGGGATAACAGGCTGGTATATTAGAAGTGAGATAATAGAATTATATAATTGTTTTGAGATGACAGACTATATATTAAATGTCAGATGAGAGAATAATGTTTCATGTGAGATAACATAATTATATAATTGATGTGAGATGACAGACTAATATATAGATGTGAGATGACAGACTATATATTAGATATCAGAGGACAGAATTATATATTTCATATGAGATAACAAAATTATATAATTGATGTAAGATGACAGACTAATATATATATATATATATATATATATATATATATATATATATATATATATATATATATATATATATATATATATATATATATAAAACAAAGTGTATGTATATGTGTATGTATATATGTATGTATGTAAATATGTATGTCCTTTATTTGTTCGCGAACGGCCCATCCGATTGAGATGAAATTTTCTACACGCCTTCCTTTCATTCCAGAGCTGTCAACTGTCATAGTTTTTTTTTCTTCTTCCTCCTCCTCCCTCCTCCCCCTCCCAAAATACGTACGTAAATATATGATGATGATGATGAAAGAATCCCCGAACCAAAACGCTAGGGAAAGGGAAGAAAATGACGTGACTACACAGAATCGTCACACGGCAATCATCATCATCAAGTGCCGTGCCGGCTGGCGTAGGCGTTCATGGCTCTCTGTAGATCTCAGTCTTTGTTTTTTTTAATCAACTCTGCTGCTGATATTCCTCCATGCCACGGCAATATCAATAACAATTCATCTTTTTATGTGTAAGGAAGTTATCTACAGTCGTGTAGAAGGGAAGAACTAGACGAGTATGAATTCGGAATGGCGAACTCTCTCCCCCTCTCTTCTCCTCCCTCTACCTCCTCCCTCCACCCTTCTCCTCTTCCTCCTCCCTCTCATCCCTCTCCCTCCTACCTCCTCCTTCTCCCTCTTCCTTCTCCCTCTTCCTCTCCCCTTCTCCTCCATCCTCCTCCCTCCTACTCCCTCCGCCTCCTCCCCCCTCCTCCCTCATCTTCCCTCCTACTCCCTCTCCCTCCTCATCCCTCCTCCTCCTGCCTCCCTCCTCCTCCTCCTGCCTCCTTCTCCCTCATCATCCTCCCTCCTCCTTCTCCCTTCTTCTCCCTCTTCCATCTTCCTCCTCCTACCTCCTCCCTCCTCCTCCTCCCTCCACCCTCCTCCTCCCTTCTCCTCCTCTTCCTCCTCCCTTTCCTTCCTCCTCCTCCTCCCTCTACCTCCTCCTCCCCCTACCTCTTTCCTCCTCCCTCCTCCTCCCCTTCCACCTCTCTTTCCTTCCTCCCCTCCTCATTCTCCCTCCTTCCTCTCCCTCCTTCCTCCTCCTCCTTCCTTCTTCTCCCATCCTCCTCCTCCTTCCTCCCTCCTCCCTCCCTCCTCCTCACTCTCCTCCCTCCTCCCTCCCTCTCTCCTCTACCTCCTCCCTCACCTCCTCTCCCTTCACATTCTTCTCCTCCTCCCTCCTCCTCATCCTCCTCCTCATCTCTCTCCTCCTCTCCTCTCCTCCTCCCTCCATCCTCCTCCCTCTATCCCTCCTTCCTCCCTTCACATTCCTCCCTCCCTCCTCCTGCCTCATCCCTCCATCCGCATCCTCCTCCTTATTCCCTCTCCTCCCTCCTCCCTCCTTCCTCCCTCCTCCTTCCGCCTCATCTCTCCTCCTCCTCACTCCTCCCTTCACAATCCTCCCTCCGCCCTCATTCACCTACCTCCCTCCTCACTCCCTTCACATTCCTCCTCTTCCCTCATTCCTCCTCCTTCCTCCCCTCCTACTTCTTCCTCCCTCCTTCCTCCCCCTCCGTCCCCTCCTCCTTCCTCCTCCTCCTCTCCGCCTCCTCCCTCCTTCCGATTCCTCCCCTCCTCCTCCTCCTCCTCCTCCCTCTACCTCCTCCTCCTCCCTCTACCTCCTCCCTCCTCCTCCCTTCACATTCCTCCTCCTCCCTCCTCCTCCTCCCCTCCTCCTCTTCCCTCCTCCTCCTCCCCCTCCTTCTCCTCCTTCTCCCTCCTCCTTCTCCCTCTTCCTCCTCCCTCTTCCTTCTCCCTCCGCCTCCTCCCTCCTCCTACTCTCTCCTCCTCCTCCCTCCTCCTCCCTCTCCTCCTCCTGCATGGGCGAAATAGAGAACACACTGAACCGTTCAACAGGGATTCATTGTCAAAGAAATGTGGTTATTAAGACAAACGAAAGTGAGGGAAATGAAATACTTTGGGCGTGTAGAGTCTGGAAAAGATGTATATGGAGGGAGGCCTAACGAGTAAGCGGACAAGAGGAAAACCCAACATGGATGGGTATATCTTATATATAAAAGGCGATCTCCGTCCGTCTGTCTGTCTGTCTATATGTCCCTAATGCGCTCGCGAACGGCCCATCCCATTGAGATGAAATTTTTTACACGTCTTCCTTTCATTCCAGCGCAGCCCACTGTCATATTTTTTTAGTATGAAAGTTTGAAGATTTTATATTTCTTTACACTGTCGCCAACTCTAAGAAGACATGGAACAACCTCAGCCATTATTAAATCTACAGGCATATGCGTTATATTCCTCCTCCTCCTCCTCTCCCCTCCTCCACCTCCTACCCTCTTCCTCTTCTCCTCCCCCTCCTCCCTCTCCCTCCTCCATCCTCCTCTTCTCTCTTTCTCCTCCTCCTCCCTCCTCCTCCCTCTTCCTCCTCCCAGCTCCTACTCCTCCTTTTTCTTCTTCTTCTGCTGCTGCTGCCGCTGCTCCATTTACCCAAGTTAATATATTACCAAGTTGGTCTTCGTTTATCTAAGGTTGTTCTAACTGCAACCAATAAATGATTAGACAGACAGACAGACAGACAGACAGACAGACAGACAGACAGACAGACAGACAGACAGACAGACAGACAGTCAGTCGGGAACGGGAACTTATATGACTACTCATATGAATTAAATGAGATGCTCCCCATCAGGGGCTGGGCGAAGCCGGGCCGGATCAGACAGATAGACAGACTGACAGACAGACAGACAGACAGACAGACAGACAGACAGACAGACAGACAGACAGACAGACAGACAGATAGTCGGGAACGGGAACGTGAGCTTATATGACTACTTATATGAATTAAATGAGATGCTCCACACCAGGAGCTGGGCAATGCCGGGCCGGGTCAGACAGACAGACAGACAGACAGACAGACAGACAGACAGACAGACAGACAGACAGTCGGTAACGGGAACGGGAACTTATATGACTACTTATATGAATTAAATGAGATGCTCCCCACCAAGGACTGGGCGAAGCCGGGCCGGGTCAGCTAGTATATATATATAAAACAAAGTGTATGTATGTAAATATATATGTATGTCCTTTATTTTTTTGCTAACGGCCCATCCGATTGAGATGAAATTTCTACACGTCTTCCTTTCATTCCAGAGCTGCCAACTGTCGTATTTTTTTTTCTTCTTCCTCCTCCTTCCTCCTCCCCCTCCCAAAATACGTACGTAAATATATGATGATGATGATGAAAGAATCCCCGAACCAAAACGCTAGGGAAAGCGAAGAAAATGACGTGACTACACAGAATCGTCACACGGCAATCATCATCATCATCAAGTGCCGTGCCGGCTGGCGTAGGCATTCATGGCTCTCCATAGATCTCGGTCATTGGTTTTCTGGATCAACTCTGCTGCTGATATTCCTCCATGCCACGGCAATATCAATAACAATTCATCTTTTTATGTGTAAGGAAGTTATCTACAGTCATGTAGAAGGGAAGAACAATCAATGGAAGGACCGAAATCACAGAACCTAGACGAGTATGAATTCGGAATGGCGAACTCCCTCCTCCTCTCTTCTCTTACTCCCTCTACCTCCTCCCCCTCCTACTCCTCCTTCTCCCTCTTCCTTCCTCCTCCATCCTCCTCCCTCCTACTCCTTCCTCCTTCTCCCTCCGACTCCTCCCTCTCCCTTTTCCTCCTGCCTCCTTCTCCCTCATCCTCTTCCTGTCTCCTTCTCCCTCATCCTCCTCCCTCCTCCTTCTCCCTCATCCTCCTCCCTCCTCCTCCTTCTCCCTCTTCCTCCTCCATCCTACTCCCTCCTCCTCCCTTCTTATCCTCCCTCCTCCTTCTCCCTCTACCTCCTCCTCCTCCTCCCTCCTCCTCCTTCTACCTCCTCTCTCCACCCTCCTGCTCCTCCTCCCTTTCCTTCCTCCTCCTCCTCCCTCTACCTCCTTCCTCCACCCTCCTCCTCCTCCCTCCTCTTCCTCCCTCCTAATCCTCTTCCACCTCGCTTTACTTCCTCCCCTCCTCATTCTCCCTCCTCCTCCCTCCTCCTTCTCCCTCCGCCTCCTCCCTCCTCTCCCCCCTCTCTCTTGCTGCTTCTCCCCTCCTCCTCCTCTCCCCTCCTCCAATTCCTACCCTCTCCCTCCTCTTCCCTCTTCCTCCTCCTCCGTCTTCCTCCTCCTCCTACCTCCTCTCTCGTCCTCCTCTCTCCTCATCCCTTTTCCTCCCTCCTCCTCCCTCTACCTAATCCCTCCTCCTTCCTCCACATCCCTCCTCCTCCTCTCCCCTCCTCCTCCTACCCTCTTCCTCTTCCGCTCCCCCTCCTCCATCTCCCTCCTCTTCCTCCTCCATCCTCCTTCTCCCTCCCCCTCCTCCCTCTCCCTCCTCCATCCTCCTCCATCCTCCTCCTCCCTCTTCCTCCTCCTCTCTCCTCTCTCCTCCTCCTCCTAATCCCTCCTCCTCCTCCCTCCTATTCCTCCCTACTTCTCCTCCTCCCTCCTCCTCTCTCCGCCTATCTCTTCCTTCCTCCTCCCTCCTCCCCCCTCTTCCTCCTACCTCCTCCCTCCTCCTCCCTCTACCTCCTCCCTCCTCCTCCTTCATCTTCCTTCCTCCTCATCATTCTTCCTCCTCCTCCTTCTCCCCCTCCTCCTCCTCCCTCTCCCTCCTCCTCCTGCGTTCTCCTTCTCCCTCTTCCTCCTCCCTCTTCCTCCTCCTCCCCTCCTCCCTCTTCCTCGTCCTTCCTCCTCCTCCTCCTTCTCCCTCCTCCTCCTCTCTACTCCTCCTCCATCTTCCTCCTCCTCCCTCCTCCTCCTTCTCCTCTTTCCCCCTCCTCCTAATCCTTCCTCCTCCTCCCTCCTATTCCTCCGTACTCCTCCCTCCTCCTCCTCTCTCCGCCTATCTCTTCCTCCCTCCTCCACCCTCTTCCTCCTCCTTCCTCCTACTCCTCCTTTTTCTTCTTCTTCTGCTGCTGCTGCTGCCGCTGTTCCATATACCCAAGTTAATTGTTGGGGGAATATGTAAAGATCTTTCAAGTGCTCTTTCTAATGCTTTTTGCAAGTTGGTCTTCGTTTATCTAAGGTTGTTCTAACCGCAACCAATAAATGATTAGACAGACAGACAGACAGACAGACAGACAGACAGACAGACAGACAGACAGACAGACAGATAGTTGGGAACGGGAACTTATATGAATTAAATGAGATGCTCCCCATCAGGGGCTGGGCGAAGCCGGGCCGGGTCAGACAGACAGACAGACAGACAGACAGATAGACAGACAGACAGATAGATAGTCGGGAACGGGAACGGGAGCTTATATGACTACTTATATGAATTAAATGAGATGCTCCACACTAGGAGCCAGGCGATGCCGGGCAGGGTCAAACAGACAGACAGACAGACAGACAGACAGACAGACAGGAACGGGAACGGGAGCTCATATGACTACTTATATGAATTAAATGAGATGCTCCCCACCAGGGACGGGCGAAGCCGGGCCGGGTCTGCTAGTATATATATATTAGACAGAATTATATAATTGATTTGATATGACATACTGATATATTAGCTTGATATGACAGCATTATATAATTGATGTGCGATTACAGATTGTTTGACATATTTGCACTGATATGACAACGTAACCGAGACGTATTCCACAATCGTATCGGGCACATCGACCTGTCTCCGCTTCCCTTCACACTCGCCACCACGTTAGATTTGTCAATCCCGTGCTGTCGTCTCCTCTTCTCATTCTCTACTGGGTGCCACCAGGCAGTGACATCCGCTTCCACACATTCACGAGGCTAGATAGACATTCAGTCAAGATGATCACTACCAGGTACTCACACTATTCCTGGGGTCTGCCCAGGTGAGTCATCCGCCGCTGTCTACACCACTGTACACAATCTACAAAGCTGAAGCTTCTAAATATAGAAAATAACTGCTTTCACGGGTAGACTCCGTCTATAATTAGAACAATCTTTTCAACATGCAGGGCGCCTGCATGTGTGCGTGTGTCGTGTATGTGTGTGTGTGCGCGCGCGTGTGCGTGTATGTGAGTATGTGTGTGTGTGTGTGTGTGTGTGTGAGAGAGAGAGAGAGAGAGAGAGAGAGAGAGAGAGAGAGAGAGAGAGAGTTACCTCGACATGCATCGCAATACACACATACATGCATACACGATTACATATGCACATGATTATATACATACAAGCAAACATGATTACATTCATTCATGATTGCATTCACACATGAATGCATTCATACACGATTACATACACACACGATTATGTACATACATGCACAAATGATTATATCCATACACGATTACATGCAAAGGAGTTGAACGGAGCACTTATGGGTTGCACCCGTGTGCCGTGATGTTGATCCGTCGACTAAAGTAAAACTAAACGATTACATACACACATACATTCATACACGATTACATACGCACATGATTATATACATGCATGCAAACACGATTACATTCATACATGATTACATACACACACGATTATGCACATAAACCCACAAATGATTACATTCATACAAGATTACATACACACATACATTCGTGCACGATTACATACACACTTTATTATATATATATTTATTTTAATTGTTGCGTATCCCTTACGGAACGTTGCAGTCAACACCAGCATTTTTCAGCTGCTGTTGATGTACTAGGCAAGTGTTACGTTCAGTAGTTTGCCATTGTTTCTGAACGACCGGCTTCCATACCAGCACGTTATAACACAACGCGACACGGTCTGCTGCACAGATCGGTCGTAGCTGAGCTTCGAACGCCTTGTAACCGGCTCACTTGATTATATAGATACATGCAAACATAATTATATTTATCCACGATTACATACACACATACTTATATAGTCATGCATTAAAACATTATTACGTTCATACAATATCACATACACACATAAATTTATACACTATTACATCATTTGCACCTTTCCGTCTTGACAGACGATAGTTTGGTACATTGTGAAAAAAAATGCTTAATAACTACGATCCATGGCGGTGACGAGTGTGGCTGGTAAGGCCAATTCTTGCTGCAAATGTTTGCCCACAGTAGGTGCATGTGAAAACATGGTCATTTCCACCATTTTACATCTCGCACGCTCTGTGTGTGCTTTATCTGCAATAATTTTCTCCTTTGTCTTTATTCCATTTCTGATAGTTGCCCTCCATGCAACACGTTCAGCGGCGACGTGCTCCCAATGTGCATTATCAATGCCTTTATCAATCACGTCCCGCTTGCACACATCTTTGTATCGTAGTAGAGGCCGACCCTGAGATCTCCTACCCGTCTGTAATTCACCAAAAAAGATGTCCTTTGGTATTCTACCATCATCCATCCTCCTAACGTGTCCTATCCATCTAAGTCTACGAAGACTGAGCATGGAATACACCGTCACACAACCTGATCTTTCCAATACTTTAGTATTTGTGATTTTGTCTTGCCACTTAATACCAAGTATTCTTCGCAGACACCGCTTATGAAAGCTGTTTAAACGTTTCTCTTGGCGTGAGTAAGTTGTCCAGGTTTCACTGCCATAAAGAAGAGTACTAAGGACACAGGCTTGGTAGATGAGGACTTTTGTTTTGGCAGTAAGGTTCCTGTTCTCCCAGACTCTTTTTGCTAACATGTTCATTGTTGTTGCTGCCTTGCCAATCCTGATGTTGATTTCCTGATCGAGGGATAATTTGCTATTTACCTCTGATCCTAGATATGTAAAATGGTCTACTATCTCCAGTTCGGCGTCGTCAATAAAGATTGATGGTACACCATGTGCACCTTGTGACATAATCTGTGTCTTCTTTTTGTTAATTGTTAAACCAAATTCAGAACAAGCATTGGAGAATGCAGATAGTAGATGTTGAAATTCTTCCTCAGAGTGGGTCGTAATCGCAGCATCATCCGCAAAAAGCAAGCTCTCTGATTAGTACCCTGCTAATTTTGGTCTTGGCCTTCAATCTCTGAGCATTATAGAGGCCACCATCTGAGCGTGAGTGAATGTATATACCGTCATCCTGATCACGAAAGGCATATTTCAGTAGAAGTGAAAAGTATATCCCAAAGAGGGTGGGGGATAGTACACAACCTTGCTTAACTCCACTCTTGATTTCAAACTCTTCTGAAGTTGAGCCATCAAACTTGATTATACCCTTCATGCCTGTGTGGAACGATTCCACAATGGACAGAAGAGTTGGTACTATTACATACACAAATGATTATATACATACATGCAAAAATGATTACTTTCATAAAATACTATATAAACACATACATTCATACACGTTTACAAACACACATAAATTCAAACGGATTACATACACACATGATTATATACATGCATGCACACGCAATTACATTTATACACAATTACATGCACACATAAGTATATACATACCCGAAAGCATGATTGCTTTCATACAATAATACATACAAGTTGTATAGAAAAGTGGTGATCCCTTCATTTTTTGAGGTGGAGGTGGAATATATATATATATATATATATATATATATATATATATATATATATATATATATATATATATATGTATATATATATATATATATATATATATATATATATATATATATATATATATATATATAATATATATCAACTGGTTATTGATCGTCCACCTCTATTTGCAATCTATTTTTTAGCTCTAATTGATTTTCCACCTCAAAGGAAAAGATATCTCCTGATGACCGTTATCGATTTATTTTTTGAAACAGTGGGCGTGGTCAAGTGTCCGTTGCGGGGTGGTGGATGTGATAGTCAAGTGACCCCTTCAGGAGGAGGTAAGGGTGTGTCTAGTGATGTGATGGTGGGGTAGTAGTCTAGTGTACAACATAAAACATGAAACATTGAAATAACAAAAAATTACTAATCCTCTGCTTCTTCTACTACTACTACTACTACTACTACTACTACTACTACTACTACTACTACTACTACTATTGTTACCACTACTAGTACTATTGATACTATTACTATTACCACAATTACCACTGCTGTTGCTAATCCTACTAATAATACTGCCACTATTACTATTACTACTTCAGCTACTACTACTACTACTACTACTACTACTACTACTACTACTACTGCTGCTGCTGCTGCTGCTGCTGCTGCTGTTACTACTACTATTACTACTACTACTACTTTTACTGCAGCTACCACTACTAATACTATTACTAGACATTTTCACTACCAATACTACTTTCTTGCTTCTTGCTTGTGTTCGCTGGCTGTGAACTCCAGCGTGAAGTCCTGTATGTCGGATGAATACATCCTGTTGTCCAACATCAATGTAATGTCATACCGGACCTGAGGTTTGCGTGAGTATCCGTTGTCACATCTCTGGCTTATTGGTGTGCAGACTGGTGGTTCTTCGCCATGCAGGCAGATACTTTCCGGCTTAGGAAGAATCAGCGATCCTACTACGTTAGCCAGGTCCCCGAGGGGACCTGTTGCCCAGGACGCACGGCGTAGACGTGTCAGCATGTCTTGGCCAGTATAGATCCTGGCCCTGGTGCTTTGGAAACACCTCTGCGTCCCACGAATACAACTACTTTGCCTACAGCTGCTACTAACACCGAGATTATGTGTAGACGCATACATGATTAAAGTAATATTTAATTGCAGACACACATACGTTCTTACGCGATTACATACAGACATGATCATATACATACATGCATACATTATTTGCATTCATACACGAATACATACACACCCGATTTTAGAGGCGATTACCTACATACGTGCATTTATAAACGATCACATTTTTTCATTGGCACCTTGCCGTCTTGACAGACGATAGTTTGTGCTCTAAAAAGGCATAATAACTTTTAACTATGGCGGTAGCGAGTGTGACTGATAAGGCCAATTTGCGCTGTAAATGTCCGTTCACAGTGGGTGCATGTGAACACGTGGTCATTTCCACCATCATGCACCATCTTACGTCTCAAACGCTTGGTGTGTGACTTTTCTGCAATAATTTTCTCCTTTGACTTTATTCCATTTCTGATATTTGCCCTCCACGCAACACGTTCAGCGGCGACTTGCTCCCAATGTGCATTATCAATGCCTGTATCAATCATGTCCCGCTTACACACATCTTTGTATCGTAGTAGAGGCCGACCCTGAGATCTCTTACCCATCTGTAATTCACCAAAAAAGATATCCTTTGGTATTCTACCATCATCCATCCTCCTAAGATGTCCTATCCATCTAAGTCTAAACGATCACATACTCACAAGATAAATTACATACATGCATACATAAATACATTCTCACACGATTAAATACACGCAAACATTCATACACGATTGCATACACACATGATTACATACATACATGCATACATGATTACATTTACACAAGATTATATAAACACATACACTCATAAACGACCCTATACAGACATACAGTCATACACGAAAATATATGAACAATACACGATTACACACACACACACACATACACACACATACACACACACACACACACACACATATATATATATATATATATATATATATATATATATATATATATATATACAATTTTTGCATACATGATTATATTCATAAACGATTACATACACACATACATTTATACACGATTACATGCATTCATATATTTACACACACATGATTATATACTTCCATACATTCATGATTATTTCTTACATGATTACATACACACAAACATTCATGTAGGATTACATACACACATGATTATATACATACACATATACATTATTGCATTCATGCACGAATATATATATATACACACAGAGAGACAGACATACAGGCATGTAGGCATGCAGGCAAGCATGCATCCATCCATCCATCCATCCAGACAGACAGACAGACAGACAGACAGACAGACAGACAGACAGACAGACAGACAGACAGACAGACAGACAGACAGACAGACAGACATTTAACAGGCACGAACACAGTGACATAGGCACAGACAGAGACAATAGACAGGCAGACAATTTCATGCTCATTGTAACACTGACACAAATCACAGACTTAGACAAACTAGACGCAAATACAGAGACACACAGACGGGCACACAGACTGACACACAAACTGACACACAGACTGACACACAAACTGACAGACAGATTGACACACAATGTTTAGCTGCGTTGTAACTTTGATACTGACTCAGACAATCAGACAAACGGATAGAAACTGACAATCAGACAGACAGACAGACAGACAGACAGACAGACAGACAGACAGACAGACACATACATTGTTAAGCTCGCTGTTACTCTGACACAGACTTAGTCAAACAGACACAGAGACACATGCACAGCTGCATATATATATATATATATATATATATATATATATATATATATATATATATATATATATATAGTGTAGTATAGTAGTAGTGTTTGCATATATATATATATAGTGTAGTATAGTAGTAGTGTTTGCATATATATATATATAATATATAGTGTAGTATAGTAGTAGTGTTTGCATATATATATATATAGTGTAGTATAGTAGTAGTGTTTGCATATATATATATATATAGTGTAGTATAGTAGTAGTGTTTGCATATATATATATATAGTGTAGTATAGTAGTAGTGTTTGCATATATATATAGTGTAGTATAGTAGTAGTGTTTGCATATATATATATATATAGTGTAGTATAGTAGTAGTGTTTGCATATATATATATATAGTGTAGTATAGTAGTAGTGTTTGCTATATATATATATATATATATATATATATATATATATATATATATATATATGCAGACGTATCCACAAACACTCATATACAAACATATACGCAGACAGACTCTCACCTATTGTTTTTAAGATATCCAAGTGATCGAGACTGATAAGTGGTTGTTCCTTCTCAGGAGAGCTGTCTTTGTTGCCTGCCGACCGTTGCTTCGATTTGGAAACTTTAGCAGATGCCATGTCCTACACACAACAAACTAGTCAACAGAATCATCTGGAGAAACTACACACCTTCAATCAATATTGTCATATTTTCGCCTGGCCTGCTCTACTCTCGGGGGCACACCGGGTCATGTGCCATTGATGCCTAGGACAGTATCGCTGGCAATCACTGAAGTAACTGGTAACTGGCTCGCCTTCCTCTCCAATCGGTCTATTGCTGGTGTTTCTGCTGTCTTCAGATATTAAAATATGAATCACATTTGTCAGTGGTAAGGGAAACTGCGCGGCAGTAACACACACGCACACACACGAAAATTGTCAGTGGTACAGCCAACAGCATCGCGCACCCTGCTCTCTATGTGCCAGCAGTTTTTGGCTGGTGCTACACCACGTGAAGTCTGCACAAGACGACAAACTGTTTCCCTCAGCCTCACATCTCACCCCTCCCTTCCAGTCGTACCTAGACGCCAGATAGCTAAGCTGGTGTGTGGATACAAGTGAGGCCAGCACTGGATATCATATACACGCACATACAGGTACCGATCGGGAGTGCTTGCTGAGTTCGCCAGAAGCTGCTGCTCTCTCACTTTCTCCCCGCCCCCTCTCTCCCTTTCCACCTCTCTCCTCTCTCTCTCTCTCTCTCTCTCTCTCTCTCTCTCTCTCTCTCTCTCTCTCTCTCTCTCTACTACAGTAGTAAGATTGCACAGGGTACTTGATTCACCGCCTGATCACGTATATCAAATACAGGTACAGACAGAGAGTGCGTGCAAAGATCGTCAGAAACTTATCTTTCTCTCTATACCTCGATCTTTATCCCTCCCTCTTCCCCCCCTCTCTCTTCTCTCTCTCTCTCTCTCTCTCTCTCTCTCTCTCTCTCTCTTCCTCTCTCTATCTTTATTCCAATCTCTCTTTATCCCTCCCTCTTTCCTCTCTATCTCTCTTTATCATTCCCTCTCTCCTCTCTCTCTTTTTCCCTCTCTCCTCTCTCTCTCTCTCTGTATCCTCTCTCTCTCTCTCTCTCTCTCTCTCACTCTACTACAGCAATATGATCTCTGATGGCATGGGGTACTTGAATCACCGCCTGATCACGTATATCAAATATAGGTACAGACAAGGAGTGCTTGCTTAGTTTGCGAGAAGTTGATCTTTCTCTTTATATCTCGCTCCCTCTCTCTCTCTCTCTCTCTCTCTCTCTCTCTCTCTCTCTCTCTCTCTCTCTCTCTCTCTCTCTCACACACACACTCCAATATGACTACACTACACCAGACATCAATGTGTTCCTTACACAAATACAACATGACTACACCACACCAAACATCGTGTTCCTTACAAAAATACAACAAGGCTTTTGTTTGTCCATCAAGAATGATGATGACCATTCATTTGATAAGTAAGGCCTATTTTGGCTCGAGATGTTCTATGACAATGTGGGCAAAGAATGCTTGATGTTCCAGGAGGAGGATCTCCTGTAGTGGTTTTTTTTTTTTTGGGTCCAGCCTTTTCTTCGCAGCTCTTGCAGTTCTAGTTGCTTCACAAGTGACTGAACCCTTGCGTAATGATGATAGATCTTTGATAGCAGTCTCCCAGGTGTCGAGATGAAGTCCAAAAGCTTTCAGTGAGATTTCAGGGTGTCTTAAAGCATTTCCTGTGGCCACAGCGCAGCTCGCGGTAAAAATTCGTTTAGGGAGCCTGTGTTATGGCATGCAAGTTAAGTGACCAGCCCAGCGAATCTGATTCTTCATTAGTAGAGTGTAGATACTGGGCATGGACGCTCTTTCTATGACTCCAATGTCTGAGATCTTGTCTTGTCATTTAATCTTCAATAGCTTCCGAAGGCAGACTGTGTGGAAGTGGTTTAATTTCCTAGCATGTCGCTGATAAACAGTCCAGGTTTCACAAGCATATTGCATTGTTGATAATACAACTGCTTTGTACACTTTCAGCTTTGTTTGCAGGCTTAGTCCATTTCTGTCCCATACATTTGTGTACAGTCTACCAAAGCCGCTCTGGCCTTGGGGTTTCTTGCATTCACTTCGTCATCAATTGTGGCAGTTTGTACCACTGTGCTGCCAAGACAGGTGAATTTGTCCACAACATTTAGTCAATGACCGTTCACCTTGATATTCGGCACGGTGTGATTATTCCCTGGAGCTGGCTGGTACATAACTACAGTTTTCTCCAAGTTGATTTTGAGCTCAAAGCTGGCAAAGACATATTAGAAAGCTGAAACATTGTGTTGCATGTCTGCCTTTGAATTGGCATAAAGAGCGAAATCATCAGCAAACAGCAGCTCTCTGCGGTGTTGCTGTTAATTTTGGTTTTGGCTTTCAGTCTCCTGAGATTGAACAACTTTCCATGCGATAGTTGATGTCTATTCCAATGTCATTGTTCTCGAAGGCATTCGTCAGCATAGCTGAAAACATGAGGCTGAACAGTGTTGGTGCCAGGACACATCCTTGCTTTATTCCACTGGTGACAGGATAGGGCTCAGAGAGTTCACAATTTTTCTGTATTCTTGCCTGAATACCATCATGAAATAGCCGCACTATTTGGACAAACATTCGTGGACAGCCTTATTTCGCCATAATCTTCCACGGTCCCTCTCTGCTGACTGTATCAAAAGCCTTGGTAAGGTCAATGAAAGTGGGGAACATTTCGAAGGTCTGTACCTGTCACTTCTCTTGCAGATGCTTTGCATCGAAAATCGTGTCAACTATTCCTCGTTCTTTTCTGAAGCCACATTGACTCTCATGAAGAAGACTTTGATCGAGATGGACCGTGTGGCGATTGAGAAGAATTATGGCGAAAATCTTCCCTGCAATTGAAAGCAAGGAGATGCCTCGGTTGTTGTCACAGGATTGGTGGTTTCCTTTACGTTTGTAAAGATCAACTATTGACGCATCCTTGAAATCTTTTGGCATGGTCTCGTTCACCCATATGTTTGTAAAGACTTCGTGAAGCTGCTCCATTAGGACCGGTCCACCAGCCTTGTATATCTCTGCTGGGATGGATTTAGGATCACGCGACTTACCACTGGAAAGTTCCTGGATGGCTTTGTTTACTTCCACTATGGTTGGTGTCAACGTCTCATTAATACAGGTAGCTCGTCATTTTTATGGCAGTGAGTCTTCTACATGCACTCAATAAGATAATAACCCGTGGCATGTAGGTTTACCTTATTTATTCAGGCAAACGATAATATCGTGACATGAATACATAGTATCAAATTATACACAAATATTATCACAATCTTCTATCTACAATAATGGCAAAACACACTCAGCCATCGCAGTCATCTGTGCGCTCATAACACAATTCATTCTCATTTCTCGCACTGAATACTCGCTGCAATCTTCGCTCAGCAAAGGCTAGCTTTCACACCGGCATTTAATACACTCTCCCGCCCAGTCGCACACATCTTTCCTCTATCACGGTCAGTCCCAGTCTGAGCCTTAAGGTCTCAGTTTGATGGTCACTGTCACATAACTCCTGGAGGATTTCGACAAGTGATGTGGAATTTGCCAGAAGGCCCAAAGTCTCGGCCTACTGTGACTCTTCTGGTCTAGGGGAGAGAATCCGGGAAATACTCTACCCTAGTCAGAGAGCCATTGTGTGCCCTTGTATTCTAGTACCTTCGGCTGAGTTTCACTCAGGAAACACCCTTACGACCACGCAGCCGTCTAGGAATAAAGACACGCTCAGTTGAGGACAGGCCTTGCTGGCGAGAAGTCGTGGTTTGGACGATTGTGCTAATTCGGTAAATGGAAACAGGATGCCGTTGGCTTACTGTTTTTCAAAGAAAACCGACATAACGTCCATTGTGGGGACGGGAGTACCTCAGTTCTGAATGCACTGATCGTCTCAAGGTACCTTGAACATATTTAGATAAATACTGTGTGTCAATATCGCGTTGACCCAAAGTGTTCGAACGCATGTACCGTCCGGCGCAC
Source organism: Cepaea nemoralis (assembly GCA_014155875.1). Lineage (NCBI taxonomy): Eukaryota > Metazoa > Mollusca > Gastropoda > Stylommatophora > Helicidae > Cepaea > Cepaea nemoralis. Next base: position 286,981 of record JACEFZ010023489.1, read on the forward strand.
AAAGGAAGTGTGAGCTTGTGTTTCAACTCAACATTGCAGGCCAGTTGAACTCGATGGGTTGCAGGCCTGTTTTGTACGGTTAAAATGGTACAGGTTGTTGAACGTGTGTCATTGCCGCCACAAGTGGTTGGGGGAAATTAGGACCATCTCAATAGTGCTAGTAATCCGAGTTCAATCCTGGGTGGCCTTAGAACTCTACCGTAGTCGACACAACCGGAAGTCGGCAAAGGCGTTGCCGGACATATGTTGAGTGGGGTATCAGGAAACCCGGCCGAACGAGACGAAACCCATGCGACGGTCGCCGGACGTGTCGAAGGTCATTCGAAGGACATCGCGGGGGTCGAAGTTCGGAACCTTTGGTGTGGCGACCACTGGCTTTTCTTGGCTTTCCTCATACTCTTCGTGTTATTAGTCGCATTAACGGAACACCATCTTAATATGTAGTGGCTTCCCGAGAGGTTGACACTGGGGAAACTGGGGGGATGCGACAGAAGCTGATCACAGCAAACTGAACATCGTTCCAAATGCTCTGACCCTAACTGGGGGAGGAGGGAACGGGGTGAGGATTTCCGCTACAGGGGATTTCCCTGTATAATTCATTATTCTCCTGGATCGAAGTTGGAGTTCCGGGAACGCTATTGTATAGTGGTTAATCATAAAGGCTACCTCAGAGGGAGTAAAAGTGGGTTGTCATCGGCCCTTCTTCAGGGCCATTGTGTCTCTAGGTACCATTAACCCACTAACCTGGTGTGTTGTGTCATTTAGAGGTCTTTTCAGGGCGGAACTAGTTCGCAGGCACCATGACCAGATACCCAGCCCTTAATCTACGCCAATCTCGTACGGTGGACGATTCAGCCAGCGCTTGTTAGGGCCCAGGCCTAGTTCATCTTCGGCAGTGGATAATGGCCTGTGAGGGTACCGACACCGGCCTATGCTGAGTACACATGGGTAAAGTGTACCCACTGGTGGTAAGTCTGAGTCACGCTATTCACACATGGTGTTGTCTTTGGCAGGTTCTACCTTGTGAGAGACCTAATTGACGGGACCAGAGAGAGATGACTCGGTGACGGTTGTAGCATTGCTAGCTTACATACGTGACGTGAGGTGACGCTTCTACACAGCACCCCGTTGCAGCAAAGTCTCAACTACGCCACAGTTCAGTCCCCGTCGTCGACCTCTTAGTTGATATTCCGTCAGTCCACCTGGTATTATGATGGCTACGCACGGGCGAGTATATTGTCCTCGTGTATGTGATCATTCTGACATTGTGATCTTATTGCCCAACTATTAGGGAAGAACTACATCATCCTTTACTTCAGGATGGCCTGGTGTTTCTGGAACGGTCTAACACTTCATTATATGACTATTGATGACATTAACTACAGAGTCACCGGCTACAGATATTTATTTTGAGTGAAGCAGGCGACTTGATCATAGCCCTTGACTCCTGCCAACTCCGAGTGCTTACAGGACAGGTGATAGTAATCTTGATAACTACAGGGGTCATCAGCTACCTCAGTGAACTTGAATTTGGTTATACGGTGGTTTCCCCGGACAGGTATATATCACCAGCCTTACCCGTGAACTTTTAGTTGATTGGCCTCAGGTACTTCTACAGAAATGTTATTCAAACGTCATCACTGACCCAAGCAGCTCAGAGTCACCACCTCTACCCGCTAGTCAGTCCAGCTGAGTCTACACCTAGTCAGAGACGCTCGACGCTGAGTGAGAAGATGAGTGGCCTCCTTAGCCGTGTGGTATCGTGCTCTGTGTACAGTGATGATTAAGACGGCCTGAAGTTAATCTAGATAGCCATATCTTCTATCTCCTGGCGGTTACCAGGATTCTCACATGGACATTTTCATTGTTGACATTCATGTTGTACATTATACCTATCATTAGCACCTTGCCTTCTTGACAGACGATAGTTTTTAAGGGATGGAGTTATTGCCTCTCCATAGCACAAAGCCTGGGCTAAAATATAGAGATCATGTGTTGCCCATGCAGTATGATCCCTCTCTCGGCCTGCCTAGTTCACTCCAGAGGAAAGGTAACACCTCTACATCTGGAACAAGACAAGCTGCAGAAGCTTCCGGATCAGTAAAGCAATGCTCTAATTTGTACATTATACCATCTAGTCATTATGTGTAGATCCCAGAGTTGTGTCATATGTTCTGGACGCGAGGTGAAAGAGGTATAGTCCCGAGGTTGATAGTGAGAGAGACAGGAGTCCAAGGGCTGGTGGGGTCTGTAGACTGAGATTGATCTTATTCCCAGAGTGCCTCTATCCTGTTATTAAGGTGTGATAGTATCCTCCACTCACCCCAAGGTAAAACCATTACAGTCACGTGGCGCTTGACCGCGTGCCCCCTGTGATAGTCGTGCTGCGTTAGTTGTCTTGCTGTACTAGCTGCCCGGTCTGGTTTGTCTCAGGTCCTTCAGTGCAAGATTGTACTGTCGGTCAAGGACGTTTCCCATCTATGTCCTGTCTATGACCTCTCTTTTGTCCTGTCTATGACATATCTATTGTCCTGTCTATGACGTATCTATTGTCCTGTCTCTGACATATCTATTGTCCTGTCTCTGACATATCTATTGTCCTGTCTATGACGTATCTATTGTCCTGTCTCTGACGTATCTATTGTCCTGTCTATGTCCTCATCCGCACTCCCCAACACGCTGACAGTATGTCGACCGCAGTTTAGGGTACCAACCAACCGCGGCTAGCTGGTTAGGTAGTGATGGAGCAGACAATATTTAGGGCACCTTTTCTAGCCCCTTCCTCATGCTATGGAGGTGAGCAGTGTGTTCCTATACAGGGCCGCTCAGTCGCTCAGGGGGCTGCCGAATTCCACTGCTGCTCCGGTCAGTAGAAGACGACCACATGGCCTGAGCCGCCTGTGTCCAGGTTAGCGACTACGGCTAGTTAGTTAGTTAGTTAGTTAGTTAGTTAGTTAGTTAGTTAGTTAGTTAGTTAGTTAGTCGACAGATCATCATCATTGCACATCGAACCATTCATTCCATAAGTGCTCGGATCCCCTCCTCAGCAAATCCTGCAGCATGTAGCGGCTAACGACACCGGTTCTGTGCTGGTTTATCAATCTTCTTTGGCTTCCTACATAGAGTTCTTGTTTGGTCACACCTCTTTTAATTTGCTGTTCTCGCAGTCTGGCCAAGGTTGTAGATTCACAGTCATCACTTGGTTCTGACAAACATCTTACTTCTCGTAGAACATTCCAAACTGTCAGCCTGGTCCTTGGCTCGTCTGCCCTCCACAGTAGCCTTACCTGTGAGCTTGTCAGCCCGCTTATTTCCTTGTACTCCGGTATGCCTTGGCACGAAGATGAATCTAATCTTCGCCAGCTGAGACCGCTCCAGAGACATCAGCGACTCTCTTCGGAACCACCCCATCTCTATCCTCTTTAGCATGCTCAATGAGTCGCTAAGGAACCTTGTGGCCTCAACAAAAGCACCAGAGTCCACCTTCACAGTTCTCTCTCCACCCTGAGCAGTAAAGGCCCAAGAGCTTCTCACATGTCGGACGACGACCCATCTGTGTAAATGACAGCATCACCGTATGACGAATTCTCGAAATTCAACGCTTGTACTTTCGCCTCCAAAGCAGCCATATTTTCTTGTCTGCATTTTCTGTCTAGTTGTATGCAAACAGGAAAAGACGTACATAAATCTGTTTACACTTGTACCCACTCCTCGCCAGGTTCTAAGTCCTCAAGTGAACACACCTGCTGAAGAATGTCTTCAGCTTGACCCATCCACTACCTTCCTTTTCTTAACCCGCAGCCCTTCACCTTCATAATGTCACTGCAGTGGATGTTGTGTGGTTGCGTTAACTCTGAGGTAGGCGCATGTTCTGCAAATTTGTATTTGGTCTTCAATGGTTGGAAAATCAATAAGGTAGCGCATCGCTACTGTACATCCAAGAATAATGCACATAGCTTCATTCTGTATCCTTTCCATCCTTTCTATCTGCTTACGGCTGAGAGTCAGGATTGCCATCGCATACTCAAAAACAGACATGACCAGCCCCTCGTATAGAAGACATAGTTGACGCTGCTTACAGTTTGCTGCCGCCATCACCCGCATCGCAGCCAAACCCCGCTTGGCCTTTGTTATCACCTGGCCTATGTGCTCATTACAAGCAAAGCTTCAATCAAAACGTATCCCCAGGCAATTCATTGCCTGCGTTCTTTCCACAGTTTCTGAACATAGATTTACAGTTGGTGTTGGTGTGTTGACAATATGATTATTCAAAGAGAACCATGTCACTGTTGCCTGTTTTGGGTTGACTTTTACCCCAGCTTCAACATACCAAGTGCTTATGCGATTGAGGTCGGTTTGTAGTTCCACAGCAACCTGTTCTCTAACCTTACCCTGGCGATACACTAAAACATCATCGGCATATGACAATGTCCTCCTCGGTCCAGTGACCTACTCGCTGGTGTTTCTCACAGAGTACACGTCGAACAGCACCGGAGATAATGGTGATCCCTGTGGTAGGCCAGGATATATTGTTGTTGGTTCCGAAGTCCAAGTGCCATATCTAAAAACTACTTTCCTTTGGAAGAGGACTGCAGCGATCCAACTAAGGAGGAAAGGACTTATCTTGAGTTCAAGAAGCTGAAGCATTAAGAAATCCAACGGTACTCTGTTGTAAGCGTCCTCAAGATCAATCGCTGCAGCAAAGGTTTCAATGCCCGAGTGGAAACCTTCATAGACGTCATAGGCAAAAACTGCTGCATTGGTCCAGGTTTATCTTTTCGGACAGTACCATCCCAGTATAGGTGGGAAAACACCTTGCCTCTCTAGCTGGATTGGTATTTTTCTGGCAATTAACTTCTCCAGCAGCTTGTTTATTGTATTCTGCGTGGTTATTAGTCGATATCCATGACTTTTTGTGTGATCTTTGCCAGGCTTCGACAAGGGAATCGGATAGCTGTGTAGCCACTCCTTCTGAATGCTAGCACTCCCTAGACTGTTGTTGTACATGTCTGCAAGTTTCTCTAGCTCGTTGTCGGTACACCTAATGATGTCGTCGTATCTTATGCCATCTGGCCCTGGAGCGACGTTCTTTTAATCGTCGAAGCACAGCCTTTATTTATTTCACTGTCACTGTGTCTTCATCCGAAATGATCTGGGCCTTGCACCTGTCTGAGTTGACCTCCTTGGCCAGATTTCGGCCTCCCATGTCTGTCTGGTTGTTCTGCTCAAGGTAGCGTTCAAAGAGAACTTTGCTGTTGTCCTCGTCAGTCCTCTGCCAGATGCGGTCAGCACCAAGGAAGTCAGAAATTCTCTTATTCTTGACTACCCATGTCACGGGGTGTCTGACTTGTTGTGTGGAAAGTGGTGATAAATGTAATACTAATCTTCCGGTAGAAGTGGTATCTGAGTGTACCGTGATGATTGTCCTCTCGATACTGGCAATGAGAGGTACAAATAAACTTTTCTCCACTGTAGTGGCGCGGTTGTCTATGCACGCCGCTGTCTTAACAAGGTCGTCCCGTTATTGGATGCTTCCAAAGCAGTCCTGTATCTGTCTATCTCGTTAACAGTCTAGGTGTATGATGTACGTGGGCATTTTCTCCAGGATGCCAAAGCCTTGGGGTGGCACAACGCCCTAACCAGTCTCTCTTTACAAGACGAAGCGCACTCTATGAAAGATTACAAACTCGGGCAGACTAAAGGACGTTTGATGGGTATCTTTATTTTGATGTGCTGTGTTACCCACGGATACGAACCTGCCATACAGCCAGCCGCTCCACAGTCAATATGATCTTAGTATGAGGAACGTTACCTACTGAACTATTGATGCAATATGCCTCCGCCACAGACGATCCAACAATTCTTCCATCCATCCTTATTGTGGCCGTGTCATGCGAGTGTAGATGTCTGAAGTATGCATGGCGTAATGTGCTTTTGACTGCCCCAGACGGTTGGTCTGTTAATCGACTAATACTTGTGTTTCGACTCGGGCACGGTTAGCAGTTGATGTCCGCGAGCCGTATTGCAATACTGTACCAGTGTCATGTTCGATATCTGATGATAATCTATCGGTGAGCTGATGTGAACAGTTCTATGTGTTGGAGCATAGTCTAGTGGATGTGTTCGTGTGAGCGTTTCATGCTGACGTGAAGTGTAGTTGATGTTTCATGGTTTGAGTTCTGTGCTGAAGTGTCCTTACAACGTTGCCGTTGTCAGACGACACAGCTTGTGACGTCACTATCGTGGTGCTTTCACTAGTTACATTTAGTGCTTAACTTTTGTGGTTTACTTCTATTAATATGTTATATGTGTGCAGATTTACTCCATTACTGCCACATGACAACCCCACTCATGCATTTATGTAGTCGCCAGAATAATTTCAGTGACTTCTCTGTGTTTACTCTTCCACATACATCTGCCCTATTTTTCACTTTTAAGAATTGGCAATAGTGAACTCGATTTAAAAAAACCACACCAGTTACGAGACAAACGGTAACTTGAAGACAGTTCACCGAAGTGTTAACACGGTTGACCCGACAAACAACAGTGCATGACACGGAACAGTTCATAGAGTCATGTGACGCGACGACCAGTCAGTGGGCAAACAGACTGTCAGAGTGACTGTTGCGCGGGACAATTGAACTAAAGACATCAACTTTACTAAGAGGGTTATCTAATTGAGATCGACAACAGTGTATACCATTTCTAACCTACAGTTCTAATTGACTTTAGTTCGAGTTCAGACACAACATTAACTAGATTATATCATCACCTGACATGATTCCCAATGGATCAGCACAGTGTGTTAGTGGTGTGTTCAAAAGGAGAAGCAATCAGTAAATTGCACAGATCCTACTTATGTTGTGCATTTGAGCGTTTACCAGTCAATGACAATTGTGACCATGACGCCAGTGGCGACCGAACATAGATTCCCCGGTGACAGACTGTTTGCATGCTAACGATGTCTGGGTGTATCACATCTTTACTGGACACCAGCCCTGGTAGGTGGAAAATCTGAACACCGGGTGTTGTTAATAAAAACGATGTGGTGCAATGAAACGACTGTGTTGTGAAATTATTTGGCATCTGTCTCAACCTGAACAGCTAGGGTGCCAGTTGGTACGCCACGACATCGTGCCTTCTTTCCATAGAGTAGCAACAGGGCACTAACTGGGACATCGTCTATTTGCCTTCTTTACATAGAGTAGCAACAGGGCACTAACTGGGACATCGTCTATTTGCCTTCTTTACATAGAGTAGCAACAGGGCACTAACTGGGACATCGTCTATTTGCCTTCTTTACATAGAGTAGCAACAGGGCACTAACTGGGACATCGTCTATTTGCCTTCTTTACATAGAGTAGCAACAGGGCACTAACTGGGACATCGTCTATTTGCCTTCTTTACATAGAGTAGCAACAGGGCACTAACTGGGACATCGTCTATTTGCCTTCTTTACATAGAGTAGCAACAGGGCACTAACTGGGACATCGTCTATTTGCCTTCTTTACATAGAGTAGCAACAGGGCACTAACTGGGACATCGTCTATTTGCCTTCTTTACATAGAGTAGCAACAGGGCACTAACTGGGACATCGTCTATTTGCCTTCTTTACATAGAGTAGCAACAGGGCACTAACTGGGACATCGTCTATTTGCCTTCTTTACATAGAGTAGCAACAGAGCACTAACTGGGACATCGTCTATTTGCCTTCTTTACATAGAGTAGCAACAGGGCACTAACTGGGACATCGTCTATTGGCATTAACACACTGGTACTGATTGGCACTGCTTGGCACTTATGGGGGTTCGCCAACTGAATTTCGAGACCATACAGACAGAGCCCATATATTGAAAACGATGTCAATGTGGAGTCATCGTTGATCTAACGTTTGGTAAATTTCGTATTATATATATATATATATATATATATATATATATATATATATATCTTGAGCACCATAAAGCAACAATGAATTAATAATAATAATAATAATAATAATAATAATAATAATAATAATATGATAATAATGATGATAATACTAATATTGATGAAAAACAGCGATGATTGCCTGAGTCATAGAGTTGTTAAGTTTTAAAAAAAAACGTGTTTACACATTGTTTATGAGAATAGCTGAGAAAGTTTGCGTTGAACATGTGTAGTATTATGTTGCTACAGCAAGTTGTATTTTTCAAACAGAAATTGATTACCATATGTCCAGATGAGATACATGTAGTCTATATACATGTGTCCAGGTGAGATACATGTAGTCTATATACATGTGTCCAGATGAGATACATGTAGTCTATATACATGTGTCCAGGTGAGATACATGTAGTCTATATACATGTGTCCAGATAAGATACATGTAGTCTATATACATGTGTCCAGATGAGATACATGTAGTCTATATACATGTGTCCAGATGAGATACATGTAGTCTATATACATATGTCCAGATGAGATACATGTAGTCTATATACATATGTCCAGATGAGATACATGTAGTCTATATACATATGTCCAGATGAGATACATGTAGTCTATATACATATGTCCAGATGAGATACATGTAGTCTATATGATGAGATACATGTAGTCTATATACATATGTCCAGATGAGATACATGTAGTCTATATGATGAGATACATGTAGTCTATATGATGAGATACATGTAGTCTATATACATATGTCCAGATGAGATACATGTAGTCTATATACATATGTCCAGATGAGATACATGTAGTCTATATACATATGTCCAGATGAGATACATGTAGTCTATATACATATGTCCAGATGAGATACATGTAGTCTATATACATATGTCCAGATGAGATACATGTAGTCTATATGATGAGATACATGTAGTCTATATGATGAGATACATGTAGTCTATATGATGAGATACATGTAGTCAATATACATATGTCCAGATGAGATACATGTAGTCTATATTATGAGATACATGTAATCTATATGATGAGATACATGTAGTCCATATACTTGTGTTTGCCTGTGTGTGCCTGTATTAATTGTTTGCTTGGTATATGTGTCGGCATGACTCTTGTACATATATAGTAGATGTGTTCTTTCTCTTCTCTGAAACTACAGTCACAGATGAAGCTACAACGAGAAAGATGGACAACAGCCCACCACAGACAAGAGCCAAGACAACCGAGAAGAAGAGGGAGGAGAAAGACGTCAAAGTCGGGAAAATCGACTCAAAAACAGTCAGATGGGCTGCCAAGCGGATCCAAGTGGAGCTGTCAGGCGGAGAAATCCAGAAGCAGCTACAGTAAGAAAATCTTCACATCAAAATCTTGAAGGCGGAGCGGAAGCTGACCTACTCAAAGATCCCTACGAGGCTGGCGGTGGTGACGACTGAAGGCAGCGAGATACCACACCGGGTATCAATAAACCAGAAACTACAACAGCCCCAAGGATTTATACCAAGGTTTACTCAGTGCTCCAGATGCCAGAGGGCCGGCCACAACAGACCAGCATGTCGCAGTCAAACAGAAATCTGCCGTTAATGCCCCGATCACCACGCCTTCAAGGAGTATCCGCTGGCCAAGCTGGACACGGACTTCCGAGCGCCCAACAGCAAGAGAGAGTGCGCCAACTGCCTGGGCAAGCATGGAGCAAGATACCTGGGCTGTCCGTACCTCCAAAGACACAGAGACATCTTAAAAAGTGCCATCACCGCAAAGACACCATTCAGGGAGGTGCGAGACAGCCTCGTGCGTCTCGCTAGCGGACAAAGAACAGCTGCAGAGACAGATCGACGACCTGAAGAGACAGATCAAGACACTTCAAACACCGGCACCGACCAGCGATAGTGAAAAACTGCTCTCTGAAATCAAAGAGATACAGCAAAATATAAGGCAAGAGGTGGAGAACATGATCTAGACGACCAAGAAGAACGAAGAGATTCTACGAGACATCAAGGCGGAGAGAGTAATGCTAAAAACAGAAAGGGAGCTAATCCAAAACAAACCAGAGGAAGAAGAATGCAGAGAAGCCACAAGATGAAGGAAAAAAAAAAAAAAAAACACCGAAAAACTGCTAAAGACATTAAATAAAAAAGGGGGCAAGAAGACGGATGATGGAGCCAAATCAAAGACCAAGAAGAAACCTTAAACTATAGCCAGCAGTCCAGGAACGATGCCTAAGTAGCCCAAGGGAAAACCAGAATCCCGCCAGCCACCCGAAGAAAGGTCGGGGGAGGACTCCGACACACCTGAAGAAAGCTGGAGCGCAGACAAATCCAACGAAAGGAAAAACACCTACGAAGAGAAGAAGGCGATATATATATATATATATATATATATATATATATATATATATATATATATATATATATATATATATATATATATATATATATATATATAGCTGCCCGCAAGGAGGAAGGACAGGCATGGTTTTACTACGACTACAGGAGTTCGAAAACACCCCCATCTGGAAAGATAAACTTCAAACGGAAATGGGTCTCGTCGGACAGAAAATGCACAAACTCCACGCTCGACTAATCGACGAAGACACCAGCTCAGAGGAAGAGGAAAGCTAACCAATAATCACACAAGGAGTCCCTATAAGGACTGCAACATCAAAAACGACGAGCCAGAAGCCAACACTTACCAAAGAAACCGCCAAATGAGATACATTCAAAGAAAAACTTGCCGGCCAACGAATTCCCCCAGCCGACGTCACAGGCATAAAGTCTTCAACATTGATAAGCCAGCAGAAAAACTAGCGCAGAGAAACTTATCAAACTTATCCAACACCATGAACCTCCACAACTTTAACGGACGCCATGGACGCGGGTTGAACGAGGTGAAAAGTTTCTTTTTTTTTTTCTTCAAATCGGAATCGGAATCGGAATCTTTCTCTTTCGTGTTGCTTCTGCATAATTGTCATAGGGCTACCTGTCGAGATCTGTATTCTTCTATTTGTACTGTAGGTGTCATACAACATTTAGAAGGGAAAAAAAAACAGTCTGTACGTAATGTATCTTGATTTAGGTTGATGTATTTATTGTGTAGGTTGAAACAAGTGGGAAATCAAGGCAACAGATGCAGTGTAGGCAATCATTGTTTCGGAGATCGAACCGAAAGATGATACAGACTTGAAGAATGGGCAAAAGGACAAGAAATTGTTGCAGGAAACTCTTGGTTTAAACAGCATCATAGACGATTATGCACATGGAGGAGTCCAGACAGCAGGGTTAAAAACCTGAAAGATTACATCCTGATTAGCAACAGGTTTCGAAATATGTTAACAGTCGTAAAACAGTTCCCAATGCAGACTGTTACAGGGAAATTGAGGGTAAAGTTAGAGAAAGTCAAATATACAACCGGAAACGCTACCTATGATTTGTGCAAATTGAAAACTGACAAAAGAAATACAAGATAATTTTAAAATAGAAGTAAAGTATACATGATATATTGTCTGATCTAGAGATCATATTTCAAGTTGTGGTTGATCAATGGGAAATGTTGAAGAATTCAATCAGTTTGGTTGCAGGAAAAAAAAAACTATTGCAAAATTAAAGAAAGTGGGTCGTCAGACATGGATGACTGAAGAAATGTTACAACTAATGGAAGCAAGAAGACAGAACAAAAATAATCCTGCCAAATAATTTTTAAAATAATCATATAAAAGTCAGAATATTATGTAAGGAGGCAAAAGAAGCACGTCTTCAGAAAAATTGCAAAGCAATTGAAAAACAACACAACAGTTAACATACCAAAATAATGCACAACATAATTAAGGAGCTTACAAATAAAAAAAAAACACGTACATCAGCAGGCTGCCGAAAGTAGTATTGTATGTTGTTTTGACTCTGGAATTCTGGCTAGAGGATAGCGGGTAATGCGAGGGTACAACTGGAAGTTGTAAAAATAAAATTGGGGGACAACATCTGGAAGCAGGAATTATTTTTTCCTTGTGAAGTGTGTCTGGAAGATAGTAGTTGTAACATTTTTTGCGGTCGGCGAAGTGTGGGAACATCTCGTGTGATGTCGGTTCGTAAAAAGACATGAAGAAGTGCATAGGTAAAGGTCTGTAAAAAGTGAGAGGGTTAAATATTTTGAACTGAAAGGTTGATTATCACATAGTAGTAGTAATAGTTGTAAATAGTGCAAGTATGTGTTCTGTATTCACTATCATCTGAAATACTTGAAAAGAAAAGATACTGGCAGAAGACAATTGCATAGGATAGGAAAGAAGTTTTGGAAGAATTCTACAGTGAGTCCATCTGGTCTTGGTGTTTTGTCTTTTTGCCTTTGATTGAGTCCATGTATTATGTCTGCTCATGTAAGCTCTGTGTCTAGTATGCACTTATCTGTGTCAGACAGTTACTTGCGTGTACTACCATTACTAAGACTATGATAATCACCCATTCATATCACTGCCAATGTTTTACTCGTAACATATCAAAACGCAACAGAGGATCCTCCTCGCATGCTACTATTATTAATGCTACTATTGCTACTACAACTATCACCACCACCGCCACCTAATGACTTTTCCGTACGCGCCCGCTGACGAAACGTGTGTGTTAATGGTTATGAACGCCATGTAGCAATATAAGGTCTACAGGATTTAGCCGAAGTATTAATAGAAGGTTTACAGTATAAGAGCAATAAAGGAAAAGTGAGAGCGATTTACGTAACAACAGTTAACTGACATGCGCTAATAAAGCGAACGAAGTCAGACCTTGAGCACGTAGTGATGATGAATAACACTAAGGGAAACCACTCAGGAAACGTGCGTATCACGAGATCATAACAGCGTAGTTCACGGGATAGAAACATCTAGCAGTCAGTTAGGTCTGGGCGTCGACAAAAGACGGACGGTTTGAAAGATTCTCCGTTGTGAAGATGTGTTTAAATATTCTCAAGTGTGGAAAACGTGTTCACCTATCGCTGTGGCGACGAGATTGCAAAATGGCCTATTATTCAGCAGAGGTAGTTAAGAAGATGCACATCGCCTTAACATTAAGAACCTGCGATGACCATTTCATCAAGCCTGGTGAAACACACGGCACGAAAAGCTGTCGGCCAAAGTAGGTCACCTCAATGTCACCGCTCAGCGGCCACAAAGAATACCTGTAAGTGAACTTGATGTAGCTATGCAGCATTTATGAGTCCCGTAGAATGACAGTCCAGTGTAACGATTGCTTAATCTGAAAATTGGTTAACTGTATACAGTGGCAATATATATTATTCTTATAATTATTTCAAAATGAGTCACCTGCCATCCCAGTAATATGGGAACTGGTGACATTGTCGACTGTTATATATATATATATATATATATATATATATATATATATATATATATATATATATATATATATATATATATATATATATATATATATATATATATAATAAAGTAAGATTAACAAGGACGCCTGTGGTTACTTAAGTTCTTCGTGCTTCTGGGAATCTGCTATGCGTTCTTGGACAACGAGCTACCCTAGAGGAATGACTATGAACCGACCCAATGCGACCGATGAATCACTTCTCCACGCCACCGTCCGCCCACTTAATGACTTTTCCATATGACGCCGATGACGTATACCAGGGACCCGCCAACCGAGGATAATGGTATAGTTGTTGTTGTAGCAGTAGTAATGGTAGGATGTGTTCTCGAACATCCCCGCTCGTTAACATAACGCGGGGAAGGTTGTGCTGTTCGCAGTCTTTGTACCTTTGTGTTCCAGTCTGTATTTTATCTTGTCTGTCTATGTGTGTGTGTATTTGTCACTATGCATGTCTGTATGTGTGTATCAAGTGTTTGTGACTTTCATGTCTGTATTGTGTGTGTGTGTTTGTTTATGTGTGTCTTTGTGTGTCTGTACGTGTATGTGTGTGTGTGTACATATGTGTCTTTGTGTTTGTACGTGTCTGTGTGTGTATGTACGTGTGTGTGTATGTGTGTCTATTCGTGTGCGTGTGTCTGCTGTTCGATTGTGTATTTGTCTTTTACGTTTCACCGTTTAACTACATGTATTTCCCTCTACAGTTTAAATGGTCACTCAACCACTTGACCACTACCTGACCACTACTTGGCCACCCCTTGACCACGTCATCGAGCACTTTAAACTTTCAAAGTTTCACTACGCGTACTTTCCTCGACATTGTAAGTGGTAACTCGACCACTTTACCACTACTAGATCACGTCAGCGATAAATTCAACCATCACCTTTTCACTACACGTACTTTCCCCTACAATGTAAGTGGGCACTCGACTACTTGACCACTACTTGACCACCTCTTGACCACGTAATCGAGCACTTTACCCTTCACCATCTCACTACACGTGCCTTCATAGACAATTTACGTGGTCACTAGACCACTTGACCACTACTTGACCACCTCATAAACACGTCATCTACCACTTTATTCACCACTGTTTCACTAAACGTACTTTCCTCGACAATTTAAGTGGTCAGTCTATCACTTGGCCACTGCTTTACCACTACTTGACCAAGTCATCTACCAATATACCCATCATTATATCACTGCACGTACTTTCCCCTGCAATTTAAGTGGTTACTCGACTACTTGACAACTGCTTGACATTCTCTTGACCACTGATACCTGCTACCCACCTCTTATCAATAAATGACACTACAACCGACCATCTTTACTTTTCACGGTTTTCGGATGATAGTGAATATGACCCTCTACAGACGATATACTCGCCCTATTTACTACTATTACCATTAATATGTGATAATCAACCATTAATATCATAGCCAATGTTTTACAGTTCAAAATATTCACTCCTCTCACTTTTTACAACCCATTACTTAATGACTTTTCCGTATGCACTTCTTCACGCCTTCTCATGAACCGACTCCACACGAGATTTTCCCACACTTCGCCGACCGCAAAAAATGTTACAACTACTGTCTTCCAGACACTCTTCACACACCAATTTTTTCCCCTGCTTCCAGATATATTCCCCAAAAATGTTTTTACAACTTCCAGATTTTCACACCCCGACCTACCCGACCGTGACACGACCGCAGTACCCTCGCATTACCCGCTACCCTCTAGCCAAAATTCCAGAGTCAAAACAACATACATTAATACTGCCGAAAGACAAAAGATGGAAAAATCATAATAGAAAAAAGAACAGATTGTACATGTATTGTCAGATTATGTGAAAAACCATTATAATAATAACAGAGAAGAACAGTTTGATATTTAAAATACTAAAGAAGGACCATCAATTTTGAAGATTGAGGTTCAGAATGCTCTTAAGCATATGAAAACTGGCAAGACCCCCGGTTCAGACAGCATCATAACAGAAATGATTAATACTTTAGGAGAATATGGAATAGATAAATCTACCAGACGCCTGAGTCCATCCATCCATCCATCATGTGCCATGCTGGTAAGCGTGGGTGGTCATGGTTTGCCATCTCACTCCATCACCAGAGTCAGAGATCAGCTCCGTGTTTCTGTCCCGACAATGTCACGTGGCCAAGCCATCCAGGTATTTACTTTTCTGTCTTTACCTTGGCCTCTTTCCTTTGATCTTGCCAGTTGTTCTCCAATTCATTTCTTCCCATAACATGCCCAACATATTTTGACTATCTACGTCAATTGTCTCTAATAAGTTTACGATCTTCATTTGTTTCTTGAAGGACTCGTGCATTGGTTTTTCTGTCTGTCCATGGTATTCTTTGCATTTTCCTCAAAAACCACATTCCCGCAGCCATCAGAAGTTTTTGAGCTTTTCTGCTCATTGTCCATGCTCACATCAATACACAAGTACACGTTCAGTGTAGCACTTCAACACTCTTTTTTCTCGTTTCAATTGATATCTTTTTATTGGTGAGTATGTTTTTCATCTAGCAAAAATCTACCTTTGCAATGGCAATTTTTGTTCTAATCTCTTCAAGGCTTCTCCCATCAGATGTTATGACTGTTCCGAGATAAATGTGCATATTCACCTTTTTAAGAATATGCCCATTTACTTGTATATTGCATTGTGGTATTTCCTTCGTCCCAGTGACGACCATAATCTGTGCCTTCTTACAATTGAATTCTAACCCACGTTGTTCACTGTGTGCAACAACCGCATCTAAATGTTGCAGGTCCTGTTCATTGTCTACAATCAAGACTGTATCATCAGCATATCTAATGAATACAATAAATGATACTAGGGATATACCTCATGAATTATGTAATTCTATATTTATTGCAATCCCAAAGAAATCAGGAGCCTTGGAATGTGATCAACATCGAACAACTAGTATAATGAGTCACAATCCGAAGATGTTTCTAACAATTATCATGCAAAGAGTAAGGAAAACAATACGACCTGAAATAGGAGAAGAACAATGTGGGTTTGTAGAAGGCAAGGATACAGTAAATGCTGTGTAAATACTGAGAACAGTAATCTAAGGTTCTATAGAAGTAAAGAAAGATTTACATTTTTCCTTTATTTACTACACAAAGGCTCTCGATAAAGTGAGACATGTCGACATGATCAGGATGCTTAAAGATCTACAAATTGATGATGATTGTAAACACCATATATTGGAAACAACAAGCTGCGATCAGAATTGATAATGAAGTAGGTCAATATCAGCCTATTAACAAAGGTGTGAGACCCAGGGATGTGAATGATTCCATATCCTTATTCACTGTACAGTGAAAATATTTTCTGAAATAAAGTAGATATGAAGGAATCAACATTGGTTGACGATACACCAATAACATTAGATATGCAAATGATACAGTCTTGATTGCAGACAATGAACAGGACCTACAACATTTAGTAGAAGCAGTTGTTGCACACAGTGAACAAATAGGGTTAGAACTGAATTTTAAGAAGACACAGATTATGGTCGCCACTGGGAAGAAAGAATCTTTTTTTCTTCGCATATCCTTTACAGGACATCTGTGTCAACACCAGCATTTTACCGCCGTTGTTGATTTCTTGGCAAGATTACACTCAGTGCTATTTGAGCGGCCGGCTCACGTATCCCGTACGTCACTAACGCGGCGAGAACCGATACCAATACTCGTGCGCTGCGTTACCCTCCATGGATAAACAGGACTACGGAGAGAGTCGTTTAACCCCTAGGTCAGGGAGACATACAAAGAAAGAATTACCACATTGTAATATACAAGTAACTATCTTTATTCCAATACCTAAAAAGGGCAATCTGAAATTAGGCACCAACTATAGAACTGTTGCCCTGATCAGTCATGCAAGTAAAATTCTACGAAAAATCATAATGAGAAGACTTCGTAAGAAAATGGAAGAAGAAATTAACGTGGTTCAAGCTGGATTTAGACAAGGAGGAGGAACAATAGATCACATTCTCAACATGCGTTTAATAATAGAGAAGTGCAGAGAATTTAATGTAAACCTATTCTCATGTTTTGTGGATTATTCAACGGAATTTGACTGTGTAGAACATCAGAAACTTTGGGAAATCATGAGGAATATGGGCTTTCCACCACATGTAATACAACTCATAATAATGCTCTGTCTAGACCAACAAGCAGCGGTTAGAATAGATGGTGAGACATCAGATTGGTTTGACATCAAGCAAGGAGTCCGTCAAGGATGTGTGCTATCCCCCTGGTTGTTTAACATGTACGCAGAAAATATAATGAGAAATGTAAGAGATGATATAAATAGGGAGCTATATGATGCCCTAAATATCGGTGGTCTTGACATACCAGAGATTCGGTATGCTGATGATACAGTATTGCTATCCACAACACAGACTGGTATAGAAAACCTAATAGCCTCAACCCAATTGAATAGTGAAAATCACTTGTATCTTAACATTGCAAAAACAAAGATAATGCATACAGATAAAACCACTATGGAGAAAGAAATATATGTTAATGAGGAAAAATTGGAGGTGGTGGAAAATTTTGAATATCTTGGGTCATTGATTACCAACAACGGTGACACAATGAAAGAAATTAAACGACGTCTATCAATTGCTCTTCAAAGACTAAAACAACTGAATAAATTATGGAATGGGACAGACAGAACTACAAAAATTAAGAGCATGCATCGCTCCCATTGCAACATACGCCTGTGAGACCTGGACACTTACTAAACAAGCTGAGCAGCGCATAAATGCCTTTGAATATAAATGTTTTAGACGAGTTCTAAGAATATCTTGGGTAAAGAAAAGAACAAATGCATCAATACTTCAAGAGCTGAATATTGAAGAAGGTTGGCTATTAAAAACGATAAAACAAAGAAAATTGAAATATCGTGGTCACTTGAAACGTCACGAAAGTTTGGAGAGAACAATAATGGAGGGGTATATGCCTGGGAAGAGAGGAAGAGGAAGGCCAAAGAGAAGATGAGTGCAGGATGTGGCGGATGATCTCCAGATGGATGTATCGGATACGGGAAATCTTGCTTATGATCGAGAGTTTTTCCAGAAGGTTGTTATGAGAGCGAGGTTCTGCAAAGGACATACTACTGAATGAATGAATATACAAGTAATTGAGCATAGTTTTAAACAAGCGAATCGGTACAATTATCTCGGAATAGTCATAACATCTGATGGGAGATGCTTTGAAGAGATTAGACCAAGAATCGCCATGGCGAAGGTAGCCTTTTGCAAGATGAAAAACATACTGACCAACAAAATGATTTCAATTGAAACGAGAAAAAGAGTGTTGAAGTTCTACATAGAACCTGTAATTTTGTATGAATGTGAAGCGAGGACAATAAGCAGGCAAGCTCAAAAGCATCTGATGGCTGTGGAAATGTGGTTTCTGAGGAAAATACAAAGAATACCATTGACAGACAGAAATAACAATGAACAAGTCCTTCAAGAAACAAATGAAGTTCGCAAACTGATTAGAGACATTAGACGTAGATAGTCAAAATTATGTGGGCATGTTATGAGATGAGCGTGGGGTTAACATCCCCACATTTGTAAAAACCTTTCTTTGTTACGAAACAAATGCCACATACAAATAGATAATATGACCATTAAAAGAACGGAAACATACAAATACCTGGGTACAATCTTCAACTGCTCCAACATCATAAGGGAAGAAATACAAACTAGAATCAACTCTGGAAATAAGATATACTATGCACTACAACATCTACTAAAATCAAAGGCGCTATCTCGTAACACCCAAATCACAATATACAAAACACTGATCAGACCAGTTGTGCTGTATGGCTCTGAAACCTGGAGTACAACGAAAGGAGACGAAGCCTTGTTACAAACCTTTGTGAACAAAATTTTAAGACGCATCTTTGGACCCATTAGGGATACACAAAGTGGAAAGTGGAAATGAAGAAGTAACAAAGACATTTATGATCTATTTAAGTCCCCGCTAATCACTGGTATCATGAAGGCTAATAGACTACAATGGCTGGGGCATATAGAAAGAATGGAAGATAATAGGGGAAAAAAAACTCGCTTACACTCAGGAAATAAATGACCGTAGACCCCGAGGTAGACCAAGAAGATGGTGGAGAGATAATACATGTACAGACCTACAAGCACTTGGAATCAACGACTGGCAAGAGAAGGTCCACCAGAGAGATGAATGGAGACGGATTGTATTTGCAGCAAAGAACCTCAATGGCTCGGAAAGCTGAAGAAGAAGAAGAAGAAGAAGAAGAAGAAGAAGAAGAAGAAGAAGAAGAAGAAGAAGAAGAAGAAGAAGAAGAAGAAGAAGAAGAAGAAGAAGAATGTTATGAGATGAAATTAAATGGAGAACTTGGTGACAACTGGCAAGATCGAAGGGAAGAGACCAAGGTGAAGACCAAGAAATAACTACCTGGATGGTTTGGCCACCTGGCATGGTCGAGACAGAAACACAGAGCTGAGCCACGACTCTGGTAATCGATTGAAATCGCAAAACATGACCGCCCATGGTTAGCTTCATGGCACATGATGGATGGATGAAACAAGTGTTTGTGTCTACTTTCAAACCATCTGGTCCTAGTATTTTGTTCATTTGATTGAATGCATGTTGTGTTGTGCCTGTCATTGTAAATCTGTGTCCATGGCATTTATGTCTGTGTTAGAGAGCTTCTTTGTGTACTTTAGAAAAGTACCCTGTATTTGTTTGTTGACATCTGTCATTCTATCATCTGTGTTGACATCTGTCATTCTATCATCTGGGTTGACTATCCTTCCATCTATCAGTCGGGGCACTGAGTCTTCTCAAGATATGGTGTCCGCCTCGAGTGTTGGAGGTCCCGGGTTCAAGCCCTGGTGAGGGCTGGGATTTGTTCACGTGGTCTTCTAGTAACAAAATTTCCCCTGGTCTCTGGGTAGTGAAATCGGACGCCCGTATGTATTGTTACTCACGTAAATAAATCTCTTGGCAGTTGGAAATCGAAAATGAGTAGCCTAACGGTGCTGTCCGGGCAAAATTTCGAGTTAAAAATCTATCCAAAGTATTTCAGGGTCCTCGCCGTTGCTATGGAGTTCGTGCACTCAGGTGAGTTTCTCCGGATTCCGGCTTGAGTTAGAAGTAGAACGGAGCACTTACGGGTTACACCTGTCTGCGGTGATGTTGATCTGTCGAATAAACTAAACTGAACTAAACTATCAGTCTATTAATTGAATTGCCTATCCATCCAACAGCCTATCGGCTGGGTTGTCTACCCATTCATCTATCAATCTATCAGCTGGATTGTTATCCATTAGTCAATCAATCTATGATCTGGTTTGTATCCATCGCCCATTCATCTATTAGCTCTGCTGTCTATGTATCCATGTATCCACAGGTAAATGCTAATACTATTTCTGATGTGTTATTTCGTTGAGAAACATTATTGCCAGGAAATGATTGGTTGTTATAAGATACGCGAAGAGTAGATGGCTGGAGCAGATTGGTTGTTAGAAGACACGTCAACATGCTTCGTCAACATGTATTACTTGCCGTCCATTTGTATCCATGAATACCTCTAAATAATTCTTTACTGCAAACAGCCACGTACGACATCTGTATTAGGTACTTATTGTGCTAGCTGACACGTCTGTCCGCCATTTCTGGAAGAGAACTGCTGTCATACAGATTTAAATCATGGTAAATGTTAAATTGAACTAAATATAACAAATATCCTCACTTTACGTGGATTCCATATGTTTGTCACTGTCTTGGTTTCTCTACCTCAATGTTTGTCTGTCTCTTTGTCTGTCTGTCTGTCTGTCTGTCTCTTTGTCTGTCTCTTTGTCTGTCTGTCTGTCTCTTTGTCTGTCTGTCTGTCTCTTTGTCTGTCTGTCTGTCTGTCTGTCTGTCTGTCTGTCTGTCTGTCTGTCTCTTTGTCTGTCTGTCTGTCTGTCTGTCTGTCTGTCTGTCTGTCTGTCTGTCTGTCTGTCTCTTTGTCTGTCTGTCTGTCTGTCTCTTTGTCTGTCTGTCTGTCTGTCTGTCTCTTTGTCTGTCTGTCTGTCTGTTTGATTGTCTGTCTCTTTGTCTGTCTGTCTGTCTGTCTGTCTGTCTGTCTGTCTCTTTGTCTGTCTGTCTGTCTGTCTGTCTCTTTGTCTGTCTGTCTGTCTGTCTGTCTGTCTGTCTCTTTGTCTGTCTGTCTGTCTGTCTGTCTCTTTGTCTGTCTGTCTGTCTGTCTGTCTCTTTGTCTGTCTGTCTGTCTTTTTGATTGTCTGTCTCTGTGTCTGTCTGTCTGTCTGTCTGTCTGTTTGATTGCCTGCATTTCTGTCTGTCTGTCTGTTTGATTGTCTGCATTTCTGTCTGTCTGTCTGTCTGTTTGATTGTCTGCATTTCTGTCTGTCTGTCTGTCTGTTTGATTGTCTGCATTTCTGTCTGTTTCTCTGTCTCTCTCACTATCTCTTTGTCAGTGTACACGTTACCTGCCTCTCTGTCTGTATGTCTGTCTCTTTGTCTGTCTGTCTGCCTCTCTGTCTGTATGTCTGTCTCTTTGTCTGTCTGTCTGTCTGTCTGTCTGTCTGTCTCTTTGTCTGTCTGTCTGTCTGTTTGATTGTCTGCATTTCTGTCTGTGTCTCTGTCTCTCTCACTATCTCTTTGTCAGTGTACACGTTACCTGCCTCTCTGTCTGTATGTCTGTCTCTTTGTCTCACGCTGTCTCTTTTTGGCTGACTCTCTCTTCATATCTATTAATGTATCCCTATCCCGCTTTCTGTTAATATATCTATCTCAGTCTCTCGCTGTCTTTGTATGTCGCTCCCTATCTTGGTCTCTCCAAATGTCTGTATGTTTCTCCCTCTCTATATAAGTATGTCTCTCTGCTCCGTCTTTTTTTTCTTCTAGAGCGCTATTGTTGCCACATAACTTGCTATTGCATATTATTGTGTTTGCTCCAGTTTCATATTATTATGTTTACTGCCACCTTAATTTAACATGTCATTTATGAAAGCTTATTATTTGTACTTATTTCATAATGAATATGTGCATGCTTAGTTTAACATAGTAACATCACTCTGCATTTATATGAACTTATTTTAAGATATTTTTCAGTTATACATTTCTATATTAAGGGGATTGACTTAACAGCTGCCAGACCATTTAAGTCAGGTCTTAGTCAGATATGACTGAGCTACCGTATGACAGTAGACGGTACTACCTGCTTTCTGTCCAGCGCCGAATGTTGGGCGGCGCTTACCAAACACCAGTTAAACAACCTGAGGTCAATTAAATGTTATAGTTAAACAACCTGAGGTCAATTAAATGTTATAGTTAAACAACTTGAGGTCAATTAAATGTTATAGTTAAACAACCTGAGGTCAATTAAATGTTATAGTTAAACGACCTGAGGTCAATTAAATGTTATAGTTAAACAACCTGAGGTCAATTAAATGTTATAGTTAAACGACCTGAGGTCAATTAAATGTTATAGTTAAACGACCTGAGGTCAATTAAATGTTATAGTTAAACGACCTGAGGTCAATTAAATGTTATAGTTAAACAACCTGAGGTCAATTAAATGTTGTAGTTAAACAACCTGAGGTCAATTAAATGTTATAGTTAAACGACCTGAGGTCAATTAAATGTTATAGTTAAACGACCTGAGGTCAATGAATTGTTATAGTTAAACGACCTGAGGTCAATGAATTGTTATAGTTAAACGACCTGAGGTCAATGAATTGTTGTAGTTAAACAACCTGAGGTCAATTAAATGTTATAGTTAAACGACCTGAGGTCAATGAATTGTTATAGTTAAACGACCTGAGGTCAATGAATTGTTGTAGTTAAACAACCTGAGGTCAATGAATTGTTATAGTTAAACAACCTGAGGTCAATGAATTGTAATAGTTAAACAACCTGAGGTCAATGAATTGTTATAGTTAAACAACCTGAGGTCAATGAATTGTTATAGTTAAACAACCTGAGGTCAATGAATTGTTATAGTTAAACAACCTGAGGTCAATTAATTGTTATAGTTAAACAGCCTGAGGTCAATGAATTGTTATAGTTAAACAATCTGAGGTCAATGCATTGGAATTAATAGTTAAAAACCAGTCTTTTAAAGAATCCCAAATCAACCAACTGCCCACATCTTGATGAATGTATTCTGTATCATTATTCCCATGCATCTCCCACAGATCTATCAACAGCATTTCTAACAGACCGCTACAACTCAATAGACCACATAAAATTCCACGTCAGGCTACAGCAGTGTGACCAAAACAGCTTTCTCCACCATGTCCAGTATTGTCATAATCTGTGTTGTCCTTCTGGTGGCATCTCATATGTCCTGTGCCGTGATCCTCAGGCCCAAGTGGTATCCTTACTTCAGGAAGCACAACGAAGGTAATAACAACTAGGGTAATCCGTGATGTGTGTTCTAGTAAAAGACTCGTTATTTCAGCCATAAACCCACCCCCTTGTCGCCTTGTCGAGATCGTCTCTGTAGACAAAGATCAGCTTAGTCTAAAATAATAATGCTGTTTGTCCTTTGTGGGACGTTTCTATCAAAACAAATTGATTTTCTAGGCAATTGCAAGTTGCGTGGTTTGCGTGAACGAGAAGTCAACACTGAACTCCAACTTTATGCCCGTGTAACTGTTGAACCACCGACCTCGCCATCAGCGGTCCGGAAGTTTAAGAGCGAGCCTCTTATCCTGTCATCTAGCCTAGTTCAGCCTCAGGCAAACCAGCGGAAGACAAGGGAAACCCTCTTTGTTCATTCGTAGTCATTATGATTCGACAATTCAGACAAGTCACTGAAATTTTTCTGGCGACTACATAAAAGCATGAGTGGGATAGACAAGAATAAGAGAATTTCTGACCTCCAAAGTGCTGACCTCATCTGGCAGAGGACTGACGAGAACAAGGGTAAAGCCCTCTTTTAACGCTATCTTGAGCAGAGCAACCAGACAGACATGGGAGGCCGAAATCTTGCCAAGGAGGTCACCTCAGACAGCTGCAAGGCCCAGAATATTTTGGATGAAGACACAGTGACAGTGAAAGAAATCAAGGCTGTGCTTCGATATGGAATAGAACAAGTCACCAGACTGCCGAACGCAATATACGATACTAGAGATATATTTCCTGAAATATGTATTTCTATATTTATTGCAATCCCGAAGATATCAGGAGCTTGGAATGTGATCAACATCGAACAATTAGTTTAATGAGCCACATCAGGAAGATTTTGCTGAGAATTATCCTGCAAAGAGTTGGGAAGAAAATACAACACGACATAGGAGAGAGATGGACACACTGCCGCACGTTAGATAGGTGGTTGCATGACGCGGGAGACATTGTCAGAGATAGAGAGATGGACGCACTGTTACACCTCAGACATGAGGGTGCATGGGTGGGGCGTCATGGCCAGAGATCGAGAGATAGACACACTACGATTCCATAGACACGAGGGTGCATGAGGCGGGGGACATGGCCAGAGATGGACACACTGTTACACCTTAGACAAGAAGGTGCATGAGGCGGGGGACATGACCAGAGATTGAGAGATGGACACACTGCGACACCTTAGACGTGAGGATGCATAAGGCGGGAAACATGGCCAGAGATCGAGAGATGGACACACTGCGACACCTTAGACATGAGGGTGTGCCATGCCTCTAGTGCGGGTTTCATGCATGTTTCTTGAGTGGCTCGTCTACGTAGATAGCAAAGCAGAATCACAGAAGCACAAAGGAAGTCAAGTAACTCCAGACGTCCTTGCTCACCTTACATACGATTGTATCAGTAGACAATATCACCAGTTCCCATGTTGCTGGGATGGCATGTGGTTCGTAATAAATAATGTCAATAATAATATAAATTAAGTCTCTGATTACAGCTCGACAATTTTCAGATGAAATAATCGTTTCTGCAGACTGTCATTCATTGTGACCTCACAATACTGTATATCTACATACTAATCACTTGCATGACTTCTTGATGGTTGGCGAACAACGGCATTGAGTTGGCGTGCTATGTTCAGATCCAAACATTTCTCGTGCAGTGCACGCTTGACACCAATATTTGTCGCAGGTTCTTGTTGTGAGATCGATGGCCATTGGCTCAAATAACTCTGCGCTTTTATAAGCCATTACAAAATCTGCTGGCCATTATAACAATTGATAAATAAAGCTTTCACACTTACAATCTGAAACCATTTCCTTGCCGCAGAGAAAACTTTCAATCGTCCTTTCTTGTTCGCCTCTAGACCTGACTGACTAGGACAATTCTTCCCCGGTGAACTAGGCTTGATATGGTCACGTGATACACAACTTCTGGAGTATTTCTCTTAATACTCTTCATCATCATCATGTGTTCAGAACTGACTTTACTTGATTTATCAGTGCGTGTCGGTTACCTGTTGTTACGTGAATTGTTCTCGCTTTTTCTTCATTCCTCTTCTACGGTAAACCTATTAGTAATATATAACCTTAATGCTGTATACCTTATATTGCTACATTTCAGTATGCCCCTGTCGCCAGTCGTCCCTAGGGGGGAAGTGGAGTCAACAGGCACACTGTTTAAAATCCTTTTCCTTATCGTGGGCTTCTGCCGGACCTTTGTCTACAAACCTCCTGTTAATCTTAGGTACACTATCTCTCTCGCTCTCTCTCCTCTTCTTCTTCTCACCACTAAACAATACCCTTCATATTGTTTCAGAACATACCCACACAAGACTGTATTTTAACAAATGATAAAATACAACATTTAATACAGAAAAGTGTCACGTGTGTGTGTGCAATGTTTGTGTGTGGAAATATGTAATATTTTCTATGGTGTATGCGAGAATAGATTAGTGAGCCCAGGATCGCTCATCATCACGGTCGGCCATGCCACATCACACTATAACAAGTTCCAAACAGGTCTCACCGAATGAAGCATCTCTCCGGAAAATGGTTGTCTCCTTGGAGTTAATCCTATATAGTCCGGTGACTGGTCTCCACTACTGAATATGGTATACCAAAGTCCATAAGTTCAGAACCCCCGATGTATTTAATGTGTCTATAATGATGCTGGAACCTAGGAATCTCGGCACTTCTCTCACACGACTCCCCAAGAAACAAACTGATGATGTCTGTTCGAGTAAGTTCCTCCTGTATGTTTGTACAAGTTTACTGAACAGGTTTCCTCACCATTATGCCTTCTCTATATAATAATGTTATTGTCTTGAGAAGTAATCGCCTTTATACCTTCTCTATATACTAATATTATTGTTCTGAGAAGTCATCACTGTTAATATGAATCCGCCTTTTCAGGACCTCAGTCACTGACAACCAGCCCTTTTTATGTTAAACACTCTGGGCTTTGATCAGGCCATGATTGGTGGAACGGTGTCCCATTGCCGACACCATTTAACATAACTTTCACTCAGTGTGGCTGCTATTTTCCTTCTCTCCCAGCTGTCCTTAATTTCTCCGGTACAGTAAAATATCACTCAGTGTGACTGGCATTGTCCACACTTCGTAGTAATACTTCCTTTCTTTTACAGCGTGGAACCTGTTGAAAATAGAACATTCTGTGAGAGAAAAACCCTGTTTAGACCTATTATATGTGATTGTAGGCCAATGGCACGCTCAGATATTTATCCTGGTTAATCTAGAACTACCCTCTGGCTTAAAGCAGAGTCGTTCGTCACATTTTGGTGGTAAGGGAAAGGAAAGACCAAACGAAAAAAACACAGGAGCCCCAGTAGGCATCACTACCGGAATATCCCACGATTTACATTTCCCTTATCCCCCCAGCCATCCCAAATCTCACCGAATATCATCCCATTACATTGGTATTACCCTACTGAGTGAAATGATATATCACTCTACCTCTTTTAAGCTAGGCATCAGCCAGCTGCTGCCGACGCTCCTAGACTACGTTCTCACAACACACTATCACTAAATTCAAGTACTAACTCTATTTAATACTAGACTACCTTATGCTAGTGTTCCTGTTCGGAGTCGGAATTCACAATTCATCACAGTTTCCAAAACACAGGTGACCCCATAAATCCTCTTCTCCATTAGAACTAGGAACAACCAAACACTCCCTTCAAGAGTATTACATTCCACTGATCGCAAGTTTAGTTAATTTCATCCAGCCAAAATGTTGCCCGAGTGACGTCATTCACGTGACCGGACTTCAATCAAGACGGCACCACCCCCCTCCCTCTCCATCTTGAGATCCGGGCATATCAACATGCCGACGATTGTCTTTGATCGCGGGACTTCTCCAGGAATCCCGGTGGTGTCTGAAATTTGGAACATATTTCTCCACATCAAATAGTTGTGGTGCCTAGCGACGGCGGTTTCTGCCTTTCATCAATTCTGGATCTGAATTCTCCAGTATTATGTGACATAGGCCCCCTCTTAAGAGAGTTGACCGCATCAACTCTTACTCACTGGAAGTTCGATCCAGATGATCCACCACAATCCACTCATCAAACGAATGTTCAGTTTCTGAGAGATGGCTCAGCACATCAAATGTTGATATTCTACCTGTATCCTCAAAGGTATTGCCTCCCCAGCACTTAGGCGATCTCACTGATAGCCTATATCCTCATAATACCAGACACTAGTGTTGGCGTATCGCTCCTGTACGTTCAGTCGGCCAACTTCCGACTTGCATAAGCGACGGCTCACAATACAGACGGACGTTCCATCCTGACTGTAGCAGTGCCTCCATATCCGCTTAGTTTCCTCAAGTTTTGCATCCTGGGATTTGCGGTATCGTCCTCGTTGGACAGAATCGTCTTTCCCAAAGCTCCTGGATTTTCGCTTCCAGGACCATCTTGGTCGATGTTGGATCTGGTAAGCTAATCATTGGTTGGAGTCTTGGGTATTTCGCGCCGTTCCCGACGTTACCCACCCCGTCTGAATTGGGTTACTAGTGAATGGTTCACTATTGGCCTCTTCCTGACGTGTGATTTCCCTCCTCTCTTCGGCTGGAAAATCTGACCTACCTCGTACGTTCCCATAGGCCTTCCTATGTAGTACTTGGGATCTCTGGTCTCCGTCTGGACCTGTAACCTTTTTCCCAATGGCTGCCATCACCATAAGGTGAGGGGATTTGATATCGGATCTCTCCTCATACTTCTGCAGGAGATGCCTAGGAAGACTTTTCAGTTCTCCCCCGATCCGGATTTTGTAGGTGTTCCTGGACACAACCTTTACCACAGGATAAGGTCCATAACATTCTGCTTGCAGCATGTTGGTCTCTGCTGGTCCCCACACTACTACTTTCTCTCCCACCTTAAGCGCTCCTTTACTCTTCGTCCGATTTTTGGGTGGTGCCTTCTGGCACTCTGGACAAGACTTAACCAACCGGCGTACATCACCAGTCATTCCTGGCCAGCAATAATGGCAGGACATCTGCTGCAACGTCTCCCTGATACCCATATGTCGAGTTCGGATATCTGACTACCGGATATGGTATGCCCGCTCTGAAGAATGTGAGGACGGTGGGCTTCTGGGACCACCAACTGCTCGTGCAGTTTGTCTCCCCTTCTAGCTCTCCGATAGAGCAGTCGATTCCTCAGAAAGTACTGCCCCCGTTTTGGTGGCTCAGCACTTATTTGCAGCTTCATGTAGCAAGGACGCAACGTTGTCTCCTTCCTCTGGACAGTATGCAATTACCCAGGCACTGGGTTGTGGAATAGCGTGTCTGCCCCCTTTTCCTTTCCTTGAGATCCAGTGGCTGATGTTCCCCGGTGGGCGGGTTGTTTGGGCATCCCCAAGAACACGTATTTCGTACCAAGGATCACGGGAAATAGGGAATCCGGTAACACCGCTGCTGGAATGATGCCTGTGACGTACCTGCATTTAATCTCCACCTTGGCGATTGGCAGCGTCATGGCAACAGCACTCCTCATTGCAGGCTGTATCTCAATAGTCTCCCCTGTGAGTTGGTCTGGGGTTACCAGGCTGGCATCAATCACAGCTTCCCCGTCCAAACCAGTATCATAGAGACAGGTAACCTGCTGGCCGTTGACTTCAATCAGTTCGACCACAGGTGGCCTCTCATGGTCCAGAGTTCCTTCAACAACCTCGACTGTTTCGGTGGCAACCACCTTTGGAGCCACGCGGCAGGCTGCGAAGTGAGAGCTTTTCGTTTTCGATTTGCAGTCTTTTGTGTTGTGAGAGGGCGACTTGCAGATCGAACACCACTTCTCACACCACTGTCGTTTCGGTTGAGAGTTGAGTGGGCTCTGTCTCCCATCCTTTGTCTTCTCTGGACTCTTCTCTGAAGTGTTTGCATAAGGTTCCACTTTCTTGAATTTCTTTCGGTCATGTTTCTCCTGACCTTTGGTGGTTGGTGTACAGGTTTCTTCCGCTTCCCCATGGACTTCAACGAATCTTTCCGCCAGCTTATTCACCACATCAAGCCGTTCCGCCCCTTGTTCTCCCAAGAATATCTTCAGAGGTTCTGACATTTGCTGTCGCATCTGGTCGACAATCATGAGCTCTTGCAGACTCTCATAGTCATGCTTGAATCCTGCCAAATCCATCCATTTCTGGAGGTAGGATTTCAGGCGCAAACTGTAGGCGGCGAATAGTTCTCCTGGATCTCGTTTCGCTGATCGAAACTTCTTCCTATATGTACTTGATGTGATCTCGTAATGTTTCAGCAAAGTGGCTTTCAATTCATCGTAATTGTTCTGGTGTCCTGGTGGTAGGCGAGAATAGACCTCGTAACCGGTTCCAAGCAATCCCTGAGACAATTTAAGATTCCATTTGTCTCGATTTAGACCCGTAGCAACCGACATTGCCTCGAAGCATTGTAAGTACTGGTGTATTTTTTCTTTGCCCTGATCGAAGACCGCTATAGGGAACATCATAGCATGGTAGCCATGTCCACATACTGGTGTTGAGCCTGGGAGAGAGGAACCTCCAACTGCTCCCTCAGTTTCCCCACTAGATTGCCTCTAAAGCTCGAGTTCCCGCATCCGGTACTCGTGCTCCCTTTTCTGAGCTTCTTGCTCCGCTTCCCGTTTCCTAGCAGCTTCCTAAGCTTCAATTTCCAGCCTTCTCATGGCTTGCTCTGCTTCCAATTTCTTAGCAGCTTGTTCTAACTCCATCCTTCTCAATTCCAACTCGGCCTTCCGATCTTCCCTTTCTGCTTGACGAAACTCTCTCTCCACCTCCTGTACGTAATATGTTAGTGCAGAACCCGACAAACCCATTTCTTCCCCCTTTGCCCTTAGTTCTGCCGTAGTTAGTTTAGGAGTGGCCATTTTTCAGAAAGGTAAGTCAACAGATTGAGTCTAAATTACACCACGCAATATATAGATAATCAATATCTAAAATTAATCTATATGTATGAAACCACACAGTACACCACAACACAATCTCTCAACGACAAGAGTAGACTAGGACCAAGACATATGTAGACTTGTAAAGTGTGAACAGGTAAGTTATGTGTCCTAACACTTATCCACATTCACCATAACTAGATCTTTAATTGTCAGGCCACACGTCTATCACGGTAATGTCAACCACAATAATGTAATATCACCAAAATTAACGTAATATCACCTTCCCGTGTGAAGTGCCCATGTAAATGTCGCTATCCTTAATGTGATATCACTATCCCGCGCGAGCCCCCATAAATGTCGCCAGTCGACCCTACGGGTGGGGGGAGTGGAGTCAACAGGCACACTGTTTAAAATCCTTTTCCTTATCGTGGGCTTCTGCCGGACCTTTGTCTACAAACCCCTTGTCAATCTTAGGTACACTATCTCTCTCTCTCTCTCCTCTTCTTCTTCTTACCACTAAACAATACCCTTCATATTGTTTCAGAACATACCCACACAAGACTGTATTTTAACAAATGTTAAAATAAAAACATTTAATACAAAAAAGTTTCACGTGTGTGTGTGTGCAATGTTTGTGTGTGGAAATTTGTAGTATTTTATATGATGTATGCGAGAATAGA
Source organism: Cepaea nemoralis (assembly GCA_014155875.1). Taxonomy (NCBI): domain Eukaryota; kingdom Metazoa; phylum Mollusca; class Gastropoda; order Stylommatophora; family Helicidae; genus Cepaea; species Cepaea nemoralis. The sequence goes on from JACEFZ010023489.1 coordinate 318,331, forward strand.
TTAGTGAGCCCAGGATCGCTCATCATCACGGTCGGCCATGCCACATCACACTATAACAAGTTCCAAACAGGTCTCACCGAATGAAGCATCTCTCCGGAAAATGGTTGTCTCCTTGGAGTTAATCCTATATAGTCCGGTGACTGGTCTCCACTACTGAATATGGTATACCAAAGTCCATAAGTTCAGAACCCCCGATGTATTTAATGTGTCTATAACGATCCTGGAACCTAGGAATCTCGACACTTCTCTCACACGACTCCCCAAGAAACAAACTGATGATGTCTGTTCGAGTAAGTTCCTCCTGTATGTTTGTACAAGTTTACTGAACAGGTTTCCTCACCATTATGCCTTCTCTATATAATATTGTTATTGTCTTGAGAAGTAATCACCTTTATACCTTCTCTATATACTAATGTTATTATCCTGAGAAGTAATCACCATTAAACCTTCTCTATATACTAATGTTATTGTTCTGAGAAGTAATCACTGTTAATTTGATTCCGCCTTTTCAGGACCTCAGTCACTGACAACCAGCCCTTTTATGTTAAACACTCTGGGCTTTGATGCGGCCATGAATGGTGGAACGGTGGCCCATTGCCGACACCATTTAACATAACTTCACTCAGTGTGACTGCTATTTTCCTCCTCTCCCAGCTGTCCTTAATTTCTCCGGTACAGTAAAATATCACTCAGTGTGACTGGCATTGTCCACACCTCGTAGTAATACTTCCTTTCTTTTACAGCGTGGAACCTGTCAAAAATAGAAGATACTGTGAGAGAAAAACCCTATTTATACCTATTATATGTGATTGTAGGCCAATGGCACGCTCAGATATTTATCCTGGTTAATCTAGAACTACCCTCTGGCTTAAAGCAGAGTCGTTCGTCACATTTGGGTGGTAAGGGAAAGGAAAGACCAAACGAAAAAAAAAACACAGGAGCCCCAGTAGGCATCACTACCGGAATATCACACCACTTACATTTCCCTTATCCCCCCAGCCATCCCAAATCTCACCGAATATCATCCCATTACACTGATATTACCCTACCGAGTGAAATGATATATCACTCTACTTCTTTTAAGTTAGGCATCAGCCAGCTGCTGCCGACGCTCCTAGACTACGTTCTCACAACACACTATCACTAAATTCAGTTACTAACTCTATTTAATACTAGACTACCTTATGCTAGTGTTCCTGTTCGGAGTCGGAATTCACAATTCATCACAGTTTCCAAAACACAGGTGACCCCTTAAATCCTCTTCTCCATTAGAACTAGGAACAACCAAACACTCCCTTCAAGAGTATTACATTCCACTGATCGCAAGTTTAGTTAATTTCATCCAGCCAAAATGTTGCCCGAGTGACGTCATTCACGTGACCGGACTTCAATCAAGACGGCACCACCCCCCTCCCTCTCCATCTTGAGATCCGGGCAAGTCAATATGCCGACGATTGTTTTTGATCCCGGGACTTCTACAGGAATCCCGGTGGAGTCTGAAATTTGGAACATATTTCTCCACATCAAATAGTTGTGGTGCCTAGCGACGGTGGTTTCTGCCTTTCATCAATTCTGGATCTGAATTCTCCAGTATTATTTGACAGCCCCCCCCCCCTTCCCCTATATTAACAGTTCTTAGTCGTCTCATAAATACATTTTACATTCATATATACCTACATACATATATCTATCTGATAATATGATGGTACGGTATTCTGTTAATCACTCCACAAAATCACTGAAAAAAAATTATTCTTATTTACGACGGACACGCCATTGTTATCCACTACCCTTGTAGACGACTTGTAGCCACAGCCTATGGGAGGGCTGGACTAACTATTCTATGAGCTTCATAATGTCCCGCTGCCTCCCCATAGTAGTTCCTCATTTGCCCTATAGACAAGCATCCCAAAAACCTACCAAGGCCATTACGCCCGAATGAGGGTACGTGTGTGATTAACAGGTACTATTACCCTCTTTATTATTATTGGTATTTGGTATGTGGAATGTCTCTACATTATGTATCTGACCTATATCTCTGCTATGTTTGCCAACCTGCCATTCCGGGTTGCCGTTTGACTTCTGTATACTTCATTTGTTTATCGAGTGGGGTTGCTGCATGAGTTGTTGTCTAATTGTGGTTTACGTGTATTGTTCTTTCTTAGATTGATTACCTCTTCTTCGTAGTCGTTGATGTCATGTTTTCTTCTCATAGAACCATGTTCATTCTATTGCCAAGAGGAATGTGTGTTGTCGATGTGATCATCTACACATACTTGTATGCCAAAGTTTATAATACTTTGATACTCTATTATCCTTATAGGTGGATGTTACCCTACAGTTATGTTTCTGATTGCCGTCGTTCATTCAACATTGAGGTTTTATTCTATTTTTGTGAACACCCTTGTTGTTTCTTGTGAACTATTTCTCTCTGTCTTGGTGTTGTTTGCATTTCCATGAAGACGTTCTCCTGCTATTATTTGTTGGTATTATGAACAGATACAGTGTTAAACAATCCAGTAGTAATACACAATGAAAATTGCATGTACATACATGTGCATCAAAGCTTATACCATGGAATACTCCAATGGGAGAATATAGTTATTAGCACTTAATATTATTGCACTATCTGTGCTGATATTCCAATATTATACATTCCACACACAAAAATTACATTAAATTAAATCATCAATGCGACATATATGATACTATATTTTACATTGGCATTATATTAAAACTTTCTCATTCTCTCATTCTTTCATTCTGTTAAGAGCGTGCAGTTGTACCTGATATTGTTGTAGTGTGTTATTATATAATTAAATTTACAGAGTGATGTTATGTGTGTTCTGTTGTTCGGAAAACAAGTGATTATATTGTGTAAATTTGAAAACCAAATAAAATTTCTATTGAATATTTGTGAAATTTGTAAATACTTATTTATGTATTGTTATACTTCCGGTAAAATGGCGACAAGATGAAGCGTTACTTTTTGGAGGGACGCTATTTAGTGTTTTTCATTGGATTTCGTGTGATTTCCTTTGGATTCCCTGTGAATAGTGTTTCCCTGTGGATTATGTGATGTTATATTGTGTTCCTTTTATTGGAAGTTTTCAAAAGAAGCCACGGAAGGCAGGTGGTGGATGTAATTTTGAGGGCAGCCGACAGATATTTGTGGGTCATGGCCTTGAGTTACATGTCGGCAGGCAGAAGAACTCGTATTGAGTCAATGGTTGCGGTCTCCGACCAGTAAGGTCACTGCCATAGAGGAAAGCAACGGCAAACTACCTCTTTAAAAGTGCCTAGTATATCATGATTCGCTTAAAGACCGATCATCGCAAGACAAGGACAGAGACGTTAAAATTAGCAACTTCGAACGTTAGGACGTTAAACAACGACGGAACATTAGAGAACATAAAACAAGAAATTGAAAGGGAAAAAAATAATATCTTAGGTATGTGCGAAACGAGATGGACAGGAGCAGGCATCAAGATAGAAGAAGATTTCAAGATTATTTATTCTGGAAGTGAAGTTCGTCATAGGGGAGTGGCAATTATTCTGGACAGGAAAACATCAAAATCTATTCAAGGATATTGGGCCGTGTCGGACAGAGTTCTACTAGTTAAATTAAGTGGCAGACCTTTTAGCATAAATATTATTCAAGTATATGCCCCAACAGGAGAATCCAGTGAAGATAGTGTAGAAGAATTTTATAATGACATAGAGTCTGCCTTAAAGAAATGTAAAAATTCAGAAATAACCATCATAATAGGGGACTTCAATGCAAAAGTAGGAAATCAAGGAGATAGATACACAGTAGGAAACTATGGTTTAGGAGAGAGAAATGAAAGAGGATACAGACTCGTAGAGTGGGCAAAAGAACAGGAAATGATTGTAGGAAACACCTGGTTCAAACAACACCCTAGAAGATTATGGACATGGAGGAGTCCTGATAGCAGGATTAGAAACCAGATTGACTACATTCTCATTAGCAGAAGATTTAGAAACGCATTAACAATAGCAAAAACAGTTCCCAGTGCTGATTGTTATAGTGACCACAGATTACTCACAGGAACATTGAGGATAAAGTTGAAGAAAGTCAAGTATATAACAGGAAACACTAAATATGATTTGTGTACATTGAGTAATGACAAGGAAATACAAAACAAATTCAACATAGAAGTACAGAACAGATTCGAAATTTTGTCTGATCTAGAGATCCTATTCCAGGATGTGGATGATCAATGGGAAACGTTGAAGAATTCAATCAATGTGGCTGCAGAAACAACTATTCCAAAATTAAAGAAGGTGGGTCGTAAGAAATGGATGACTGAAGAAATTTTACACCTCATGGAAACAAGAAGACTCAACAAAAATAATTATGTCAAATATGAAGAAATTCACAGACAAGTCAGAACATTATGTAAGGAGGCAAAAGAAGCATGGCTTGAGGAAAAGTGCTTAGAAATTGAAAGCCAACACAACAGTCAAAATACCAAATTAGTGCACAAACGAATTCAGGAACTTACTAGTAAAAAAACAAGAACATCAACAGGGTGTCTAAAAACTGAAGATGGCAAAATCATAATAGAAAAAGACCAGATTCTACAGGTATGGACAGATTATGTGAAACACCTTTATGATGATAACAGAGACGAACAGTATGATATTAGATTTAATAATGAAGGACCGCCAATTTTGGAGATGGAGGTTCGAAATGTTCTTAAGCATATGAAAGCTGGCAAGGCCCCCTGTGCAGATAACATCACAACAGAAATGATTAAAGCTTTAGAAGAATTTGGAATAGATCAAGTCACCAGACTGCTGAACACATTATATGATACTGGAGATATACCTCCTGAATTATGTAACTCTATATTTATTGCAATCCCAAAGAAATCAGGAACCTTGGAATGTGATCAACATAGAACAATTAGTATAATGAGTCACATCACAAAGATTTTGCTAAGAATTATCGTGCAAAGAATGAGGAAGAAAATACAACCTGAAATAGGGGAAGAACAATGCGGGTTTGTAGAAGGAAAGGGTACAGTAAATGCTGTGTATATGCTGCGAACAGTGATTGAACGTGCTATAGAAGTAAACAAGGATATACATCTTTGCTTTATTGACTATACAAAGGCTTTTGATAGCGTTAGACATGTCAACATGGTGGATATGCTTGCAGATCTACAAATTGATGGGAAAGACATTAGACTTATAAAAAACATATGTTGGAAACAACAAGCTGCAATAAGGATTGATAATGAAGTGGGACAGTATCAGCCAATTAAGAGAGGTGTTAGGCAGGGATGTGTGATGTCTCCAGATCTTTTTTCCCTGTACAGTGAAAATATTTTCAGAAATGTAGAGGATATAAAAGGAATCAGCATTGGAGGACGAAACATCAATAACATTAGATATGCAGATGATACAGTATTAATTGCAGACAATGCGCAGGACCTGCAACAATTAGTAGATGCGGTTGTTGTACACAGTGAGCAACTGGGTTAGAATTAAATTGTAAAAAGACTCAGGTTATGGTCGTCAGTAGGAAGGAAGAAGTGCCACAATGTAATATACGAGTAAATGGAAATATTCTTCAACAAGTGAATCGGTACAATTATCTTGGAACAGTTATAACATCTGATGGGAGATGCCTTGAAGAGATTAGAACAAGAATCGCCATGGCGAAAGTAGCCTTTAGCAAGATGAAAAACATTCTGACCAATAAAAAGATGGATTGGAGAACTTGGTGACAACTGGCAAGATCAAAGGGAACAGACCAAGAGGCAGACCGTGAGGAAAATACCTGGATGGCTTGGCCACATGGCATGGACGAGACAGGAACACTGAGCTGATCCACGACACTTGTGATAGAGTGAAATGGCGAGTCATGACCGCCCACGCTTTCCGGCATGGCACATGATTGATTGATTGATACTTTATTCACATTCGTTCTGTGATATAATGATGGTAAAAGAATGATATATTTCTCATTTTTATAATGCATGGTACGGTGGTGGAATCCAATGATGGTACAATAAATGACTACGGATGTCTGTATGTTCCTAATATGATGGTGTAATCACAAGATGGTGTAATTGATGATTCTGGATGTGTAAGTGTTCCTTATATGATGGTGTAATCAACTGATGGTATGATAGCTGATTACAGATGTGTGTGTGTTCATGATGTGGTGGTATGATTATAACTGGATGGAATAAGTTAATATCTATGATGTATGAGTAGTTTTAATCATGAATGAGGATGAATTTATGAAGTTAATGTTCACTAGATGTCGGTGGTTAAATCAGCCAGCATGGTACTGTGGGTCTGTGATGGTCTTGTTTGATAGCTCCTCAATGCTGTCTACAGTTGATCGACTGTTGGTACAACATTCATGTTCCGAACGATCAGGACCATCGATTGACGGACGTCAGTCGCGGCGATTGGGCAATCTTGAGCATAGCCTACGATGGGTAACGTTGTAATATTCTGTTGTGATAATTTGGCGTGTCCAGTGTGTGCCGCATGGTTACACACCCGCTTCACACGCCAGTGATCCGGGGCTTGTTTCCGGATCCGGTCAGGGATATGCACTACTGACGAGGTTAAACAAGAGCGAAACTCGAGTATAGTGCTTCCATATTAACGTGGATGGGCCTTAGGTTCATACCAGAATACGATCAGCGTTGCCAGTAGTGGGTTGTGCTCGATATTTAAATTTCAAATCCCGAAAAAACCAAACAATCAATTCACAAATTGAAAAAAGTATGTACACATCTGAATCAAATAAATAAATTAAATTAAATTGTTGAACAGTTTGTTGTAGTTTGTAAGCATTTTATACAATCAATCAATCAATCAATCATGTGCCATGCCGGAAAGCGTGGGTGGTCATGACTCGCCATTTCACTCGATCACCAGTGTCGTGGATACAGCTCAGTGTTCCTGTCTCATCCATGCCATGTGGCCAAGCCATCCAGGTATTTTCCTCTCGGTCTTCCTCTTGGTCTGTTCCCTTCGATCTTGCCAGTTGTCACCAAGTTCTCCAATCCATTTCTTCTCATAAAAATCAATCAATCAATCAATCATGTGCCATGCCGGAAAGCGTGGGCGGTCATGACTCGCCATTTCACTCGATCCCCAGTGTCGTGGATCAGCTCAGAGTTACTGTCTCGTCCATGCCATGTGGCCAAGCCACCCAGGTATTTTCCTCACGGTCTGCCTCTTGGTCTGTTCCCTTTGATCTTGCCAGTTGTCACCAAGTTCTCCAATCCATTTTTTCTCATAATATGTCCAAAATATTTTGACTGACTACGTCTAATTTCTCTAATCAGTTTACGATGTTCATTTGTCTCCTGTAGTACTTGGTCATTGGTTTTCTGTCTGTCCATGGTATTCTTTGCATTTTCCTCAGAAACCACATTTCTGCAGCCATCAGATGTTTTTCAGCTTGACTGCCCATTGTCCAAGTTTCACATCCATACAAAAGAACAGGCTCTATGTATCCCCTCAACACTCTTTTTCTCGTTGCAATTGACATCTTTTTATTGGTCAGAATGTTTTTCATCTTGCTAAAGGCTACTTTCGCCATGGCGATTCTCATTCTAATCTCTTCAAGGCATCTCCCATCAGATGTTATGTCTGTTCCAAGATAATTGTACCGATTCACTTGTCGAAGAATATTTCCATTTACTTGTATATTACATTGTGGCACTTCTTTCTTCCTAGTGACGACCATAACTTGAGTCTTTTTACAATTTAATTCTAACCCAGTTGCTCACTGTGCACAACAACCGCATCTACTTATTGTTGTAGGTCCTGCACATTGTCTGCAAATAATACTGTATCATCTGCATATCTAATGTTATTGATGTTTCGTCCTCCAATGCTGATTCTATTTATATCCTTTACATTTCTGAAAATATTTTCACTGTACAGGGAAAAAAGGTCTGGAGACATCACACATCCCTGCCTAACACCTCTCTTAATTGGCTGATACTGTCCCACTTCATTATCAATCCTTATTGCAGCTTGTTGTTTCCAATATATGTTTTTTATAAGTCTAATGTCTTTGCCCATCAATTTGTAGATCTGCAAGTATATCCACCATGTTGACATGTCTTACTCTATCAACAGCCTTTGTATAGTCAATAAAGCAAAGATGTATATCCTTGTTTACTTCTATAGCACGTTCAATAACTGTTCGCAGCATGTACACTTTCCTTCTACAAACCCGCATTGTTCTTCCCCTATTTCAGGTTGTATCTTCTTCCTCACTCTTTGCATAGTTAGTTAGTTAGTTAGTCGACAGATCATCCTCATTGCACATCGAACTATTCAGTCCATAAGTGCTCGGATCCCCTCCACAGCAAATCCCGCAACGTGTAGCGGCTAACGACACCAGTTCTGTGTTGGTTTATCAATCTTCTTTGGCTTCCTGCGTAGTGTTCTTGTTTGGCCACCCCTCTTTTAATTTGCTGCTCTCGCAGTCTGGCCATTGTTGTAGATTCACAGTCATCACTTGGTTCTCACAAAAGTCTTACTTCTCGTAGAGCATTCAGAATGTCGGCCTGGTCCATGGCGCGTCCGTCCTCCACAGTAGCCTCACTTGCGAGCTTGTCAGCCCGCTCATTTCCTTGTACTCCCGCATGCCCTGGCACGAAGATGAAACTAATCTTTGCCAGTCGAGACCGCTCCAGAGGCAGCAACCATTCTCTTCGGATTGACCCCTCCTCTATCCTCTTGATCATGTTCATTGAGTCGCTAAGGAAACAAGCCCTAGTGAATGTCTGTGTCTCGAGCCATGTTATTGCTTTGCTTACTGCCATGACTTCCATGGTCAGGCTACTTGTGATTTCAGTGAAAGCACCAGAGTCCTCCTTCACAATTCTCCCTCCGACCCGAGCTGTAAAGGCCCATGAGCTTCTCACATGTCGGACGACCGGCCCATGTGTGTAGATGACCGCGTCACCGTCTAGCGAATTCTCGAAAATCAACGCTTGTACTTCAGCCTCAACAGCAGCCGGATTTTCTTGTCTGCATTTTCTATCTAGTTGGATGCAAACTGAAAAGGATGTGCAGAAGTCTGTTGGCACTTGCACCCACTCCTCGCCAGGTTCTAAGTCCTCAAGTGAACACACCTGTTGAAGAATGTCTTCGGCTTGACCCATCCACAACCGTCCTCTTTTTAACCTGCTGCCCTTCACCTTCCTAATTTCACTATGCAGTGGATGTTGTGTGTTTGCGTTAATTCTGAGGTAGGCGCCTGCCCTGCAACCTTGTATTCTCTCTTCAGTGGTTGGAAAATCAAGAAGGTAGCGCATCGCCCTACATGCTGTATCTCTTGTACATCCAAGAATAATGCGCATAGCTTCATTCTGCAAAATCTTTGTGATGTGACTCATTATACTAATTGTTCTATGTTGACCACTTTCAAAGGTTCCTGATGTCTTTGGGATTGCAATAAATACAGAGTTACCTAATTCAGGAGGTATATCTCTAGTATCATATAATGTGTTCAGCAGTCTAGTGACTTGCTCTAGTCTAAATTCTTCTAAAGCTGTAATCATTTCTGTTGTGATGTTATCTGCACCGGGGGCCTTGCCAGCTTTCATATGCTTAAGAACATTTCGAACCTCCACCTCCAAAATTGGCGGTCCTTCATTATTAAATCTAATATCATACTGTTCGTCTCTGTTATCATCATAAAGGTGTGTCACATAATCTGTCCATACATGTAGAATCTGGTCTTTTTCTATTATGATTTTGCCATCTTTAGTTTTTAGACACCCTGTTGATGTTCTTGTTCTTTTATTAGTAAGTTCTTGAATTCTTGTGTGCACTAATTTGGTATTTTGACTGTTGTGTTGGCTTTCAATTTCTACGCACTTTTCCTCAAGCCATGCTTCTTTTGCCTCCTTAAATAATATTCTGACTTGTCTGTGAATTTCTTCATATTTGACATAATTATTTTTGTTGAGTCTTCTTGTTTCCATGAGGTGTAAAATTTCTTCAGTCATCCATTTATTACGACCCACCTTCTTTAATTTTGGAATTGTTGTTTCTGCAGCCACATTGATTAAATCCTCAACGTTTCCCATTGAACATCCACATCCTGGAATAGGATCTATAGATCAGACAATATTTCATATCTGTTCTGTACTTCTATGTTGAATTTGTTTTGGATTTCCTTGTCATTACTCAATGTACACAAATCATATTTTGTGTTTCCTGTTATATACTTGACTTTCTTCAACTTTATCCTCAATGTTCCTGTGAGTAATCTGTGGCCACTACAACAATCAGCACTGGGAACTGTTTTTGCTACTGTTAGCGCGTTTCTAAATCTTCTGCTAATGAGAATGTAGTCAATTTGGTTTCTAATCCTGCTATCAGAACTCCTCCATGTCCATAATCTTCTAGGGTGTTGCTTAAACCAGGTGTTTCCTACAATCATTTCCTGTTCTTTTGCCCACTCTACGAGTCTGTATCCTCTTTCATTTCTCTCTCCTAAACCATAGTTTCCTACTGTGTATCTATCCCCTTGATTTCCTACTTTTGCATTGAAGTCCCCTATTATGATGTTTATTTCTGAATTTTTACATTTCTTTAAGGCAGACTCTATGTCATTATAAAATTCTTCTACACTATCTTCACTGGATTCTCCTGTTGGGGCATATACTTGAATAATATTTATGCTAAAAGGTCTGCCACTTAATTTAACTAGTAGAACTCTGTCCGACACGGCCCAATATCCTTAAACAGATGTTGATGTTTTCCTGTCCAAAATAATTGCCACTCCCCTATGACAATCTTCGCCTCCAGAATAAATAATCTTGACATCTTCATCTATTTTGATGTCTGCTCCTGTCCATCTCGTTTCGCGCATACCTAAAATATTAATTTTTTCCCTTTCAATTTCTTGTTTTATGTTCTCTAATTTTTCGTCATCGTTTAACGTCCTAACGTTCCAAGATTCTAATTTTAACGTCTCTGTCCTTGTCTTGCGATGATCAATCTTTAAGCGAATCATCATGTACTAGGCACTTTTAAAGAGGTAGTTTGCCGTTGCTTTCCTCTATGGCAGTGACCTTACTGGTCGGAGACCGCAGCCATTGACTCAAGAATAGCTCCTCTACCTGCCGTCGTGAAACTCGTGACCATGACCCACAAATATCTGTCGGCTGCCCTCAAAATTTCGTCCACCACCTGCCTTCCGTGGCTTCTTTTGAAAACTTCCAATCAAAGAACACAAAATAACATCACATAATCCACAGGAAAACTCTATTCACAGGACATCCATAGGAAATCACACGAAATCCAAAGGAAAACAGTAAATAGCGTCCCTCCGAAAAGTAACGCATCATTTTGTCGCCATTGTACCGGACGCTGTATGTCATACAGGAGTTCAAAAGTTTAAATAATATTCGGATAACTGTACTTCCACTATATTTCCCGGACGATCCCCTAGGTTCTGCCATGTCTCTAGTGCACTTTTCATGCAGGTTTCTTGAGTGGCTCGTCTTTGTAGATAGCAAAGCAGAATCACAGAAGCACAAAGGAAGTCAAGTAACTCCAGACGTTTGCTCACCATACTTTATTACATACGATTGCATCAGTAGATAATATTACCAGTTCCCATGTTGCTGGGAGGGCATGTGGTTCTTAATAAATAATGTCAATAATATTATAAATTAAGTCTCTGAATACAGCTCGACAATTTTCAAATGAAACAATCGTTTCTGCAGACTGTCATTCATTGTGACCTCACAATACTGTATATCTACAGACCAATCACTTGCATAACTTCTTGATAGCTTGCGAACAACGGCATTAAGTTGGCGTGCTATGTTCAGCTCCGAACATTTCTTTGCAGTGTGAGCAACAGGCTTGACACCGACATTTGTCGCAGGTTCTTGTTGTACGATGGATGGCCTTCGGCTCAAATAACTCTGCGCTTTTATAAGTCATTACAAAATCTGCTGGCCATTATAACAATTAAATAAAACTTTCACACTTGCAATCTGAAACCATTTTCTTGCCGCAGAGAGAACGTTCAAGCGTCCTTTCTTGTTCGCACTCGAGACCTGACGGACTAGGACCATTCTTCCCTCGTGAACTAGGCTTGTTATCGTACACGTGATACACAACTTCCGGGGTATTTCTCTTAATACTCTTCATCATCATCATGTGTTCAGAACTGACTTTACTTGATTTATCAGTGCGTGTCGGTTACCTGTTGTTACGTGAATTGTTCTCGCTCTTCCTTCATTCCTCTTCTACGGTAAACCTACTTTTAATATATTAGCTTAATGATGTATACCTTATATTGCTACATGGCGTGTTACTTGAGGCGTGAGGCATGGCAAGAGATCTAGAGATGGAAAAACTGTGACACCTTGGACATGAGGCTGCATGAGGCGGTAGACATGTTCTGAGATCTAGAGATGGACACACTGCAACACTGAAGACTTGAGGGTGCATGAGGCAGGGTACATGGTCATATTTCGAGAGATGGACACACTGCGACACCGCAGACACGAGGTGCATGGGGCAAGAGACATAGCCATTGATCGAGAGACGTGTCTGTATGCTGTGAAAAGTGTGACCTTCTGCACATAACCAGCAACATGATGATGATAGTTCTATGTCGCCATACACGTTTACTGACCATGCTAATTTGCATGCATCTATTCAACTTTAGCATCATTATCATGTGCAATGACGACAAGCGTTGCGGCCATGTTTCGCCAAGTCATACGATCGCCAGAGTCGTGGATCAGCTCTGTGTTCTTGCCTCGATTATTCCAAGTGACAGAGAAATACAGGTATTTATTTCTCTTCCTTTTTCTTGTTTTTTCTCTCAATAGTTGTCACCAATTTCTCCATTTCTTATAACGTGTCCCAAAAGCTATGAATATCTATGTCCACTTTTTCTAGTCAGTTTACGGTTTTCATTTGTTACTTAAGACTTGGTCATTGGCTATTATGTCTGTCCACGGTGCATCTATTAGTCATCAAGATATCTGCAGGGTGCGCACAAAACTACCGACTTGTGATGTAGCTAATGGAAGAAAAATGCAAAACAGTTTGAAAACTAGCCATTGGCACAAGATAGACATTACAAACAGTATCACAAGTATGAAGTATGAATAAAATACATACAGTGGTACCTCGGGTTACGAACACCTCAGGTCACGAACAATTCGATTTACGAATAACAACGTCGAAAATTTGTTGTCTCGGGTAACGACCAGCGCCTCGGAAGTAGTATGTCAGGTGGTAATGGAGGAGGAAATCTGGAGCAATACGTCATAGATGACGCAATTTTTACTATATGAAAGATATGGCTCAAGATTGAAAACGGTCCTAATTTTTGAAATTTTCGCGTGTATTTTCTTGGGGTATGTCTGGTTGTCACTTCCGGTTGTCACTTTCTGTTGACTTCTTCCGGTTGACTTCCGGTGTCTCCCGGGGGCGGGCGGGCGCGGTGTGGGGAAGACCGACGTGAACGGGACGTCGTCATGCGAGTGGCTGATGACCGAGCACGTAGTGTGATCGAACCCCAGTCATTTAGATATGGAACCCCTCGATGAGGAGATCGAAGTCAGTATGACAAATTTGAAAAAAAGATTTATTCCATCACTCGAGTTACCTCGAGTATCCAGAGTTGGATGCATGAATAAAAATTTCCACGATGATAGTTAACTCGGCAGGTGTCCATAGTACCCATGTATCAACACTAAGCGAGTGGTGAAAATCTGGTTTAAAAATATACTAGACAGGCATACAATATTATTAAAAAATTAAGCATATTAAAATAATAAAAGGGTATATTTCTAGTATGTATAACGGGGATTACTAATGTGAATATAAAAATATTAGTCTTATATTATATAATCAACATCGTATTAAACTATCTTTGAAAAATAAAATCTATTATAATAACCCAAATTACTTCACCTTTTTCCAAACTCTATAAAAAGGAACCAAGGGAGACGACTCATGTCTCTTGGATTATTGTATTGGTACACAGAATAATCTCCCCTTCGCTACTTTCCTTAATAATCACCCCCTGAACGGTAGTTTTTACGTGCGCGCACAGGCAAGCAATAATCGCTCCTCACATCTCGCGCCCGCGAGAAATATAATAGTCCCTGTCCAGCGGGCTCGGCTGATAAGCGGGTAGATAAAGGTGAAGATAATTACATTTGACAGGCTAGTCGAGTTGTGGTCAGTGGAATTAAAGCCGCGCAGTGAAATGTTTGAGGTCTTTTAAAATGAAGATATAACTACACGTTGCGTTAGAAATACATATAGTGAATATGTGTGTACATGTATGCGTGTATGTACGTGCATGTATCAGTGTATGTGTGTGTGTATGTGTGCGCATGTATGTGTGTATGTGTGCGCGCATGTATGTGTGTGTATGCGGGCAGGTGTGTGTGTGTGTTTGTGTGTGTGTTCGTGCGTGTTCGTACGCATGTGCACGCTCGTAGGAAACTTAAATATGTCTTTCACCTTACATCTATAACTACAATGCTAGGTGTCTCTTGCGTGTATGAGTGCGCGCGCGCGTGTGTGTTTGGGTACGCGTGTGTGGGTGTGTGTGCGTGTGTGTATTCGTGTGCGCGCATGTGCGCGCTCGTAGGAAACTTAAATATTTTCCTTCGCCTGACATCTATAACTGCAATGATGTCTCTTGCGCGCGAGCGCGTGTGTGTGTGTGTGTGTGTGTGCTTGCGTGTGTGTGTGTGCGTGCGTGCGCGCGCATGTGTGCCCTCATACGAAACTTAAATATTTTCCTTCGCCTGACATCTATAACTGCAATGATGTCTCTTGCTTGTGTGAGTTCGCGCGTGTCTGTGTACACTTAGATGATTGATGCCTCGGTTATCTACAATACTCAGATATCAGCCCACCAAGCAGGAGACCAGTTTTATGACTACATGCTAAGTGACATGCACATACCAGGCTACCCACCGAAAAAACCAACCTACTCAGACAATGGTGTGAAGAAATCCAGAAACAACATACAATGTTTATAGATCTGTATGTGAAAATACAATTGTGTTATGATACTATGTGTACCACCTCACTATCGCATCATACATTTAGTTAAAATGACATTTTGCATTTTTGTTCTTGAAAAATGTACTGAAATACTGTAAAATGTACTGAAATACTGTAAAATAAACAGGCATATAATATAATTACGTCTTGGTTGTTGAATTTTTTAGTGTTTACGGTGTATATAGTTGTCATGTGATGAGAGAATGATACATATTGGTGACAAATTCAAGAAATATTTCAACAAAACTAAGGAAACATGTTAACCAAAGTAGGAAAAACTGTTGACCATAGTCTGAAATATAGAGCTATGCACAATGTATGTTGTTTCTGGATTTCTTCACACCATTGTCTGAGTAGGTTCGTTTCTTCGGTGGGTAGCCTGATATGTGCATGTCACTTAGCATGTAGTCATAAAACTAGTCTCCTACTTGGTGGGCTGATATCTCAGTATCGTAGATAACCGAGGCATCAATCATCTGAGTGTCGGGCACATCATGTCTTTGGACAGATTGGGGTCTCGACGTAACGCCACGTATTTCACTATTATTCTAGGTCTGATCTCTTCCGAACTCGAAAATGTAACGTCAGCAGTGAAATCCCGGTAGTGAATGCCATCTTTGTGCCCGTATCAGTGGTTAGAATTATTTCAACCATGTCGAAGGAGTAACGACTCAGCGGTATGTAGTGAGGTTTGTCGTAGACACTGAGGTCGAGCGCTGATTCATGATAGAAACCGTCCCTTAGTAGTGGGACCATGACATCTCCGACTGGTCTCGCCACAATGAGATCGCAGTAAATGTAGACATTTTGCAGGTCGTTATTCAGGTCTATCGCCTCTTCACCTTCAGTTGTATCTAGTATCTCTTTCAACTTCTCACTAAATGTAATAGTGGCCCGGGGTTCGAGTATTTTCACGATGACTTTCTTTGATGCATTTTCGAAATGGAATAGAACACAGAGTTGATCGTCTACCTTCCGATCTTTCATTAGTCGATTCAGTGCAGCTATAAACACGTCTGATGAAGTGTACAGGCCCGGGGGACACGCCTTTCTTATCACTCTGCCGTTTGGTGGGATGTATCTTAGCCATACTTCATTCTCTAACACATTGCAGTAGTAGTTGGGGAATTTAATTTCAGCCAGACCCACTTCGAAATGTTGACTCACCTCAATAGTCTGCGGTAACTAGACGAAATAGTGACCTGGTGTGTTCTTGGGAAACATGTTCGGCGAAGCAATACTCGGTAATGTCACGTAGAAGCTCATATTTTAGGGTTTGGTAGCATGTAACACAGACAGCTGCTTAGAAGAGCGATCCACAACTTGCCCTCGACTGCGTCGACGCTGTCTCGAGACAGATTGAATAGTGATACGCCAATGACTGTGTATATAACGACCAGTTGACAGAAGAAGACAATATCTAGTCGCGGCACTCGCCGACCACACATACACCAGAACAAATGTATTTCCTCCTCTGGGCTATTTTGTGGGTTAGTTTCCACGTTGGTTTCTTCCATTACCTCTGTTTTTTACCTACTGGGTCATTACACTCGTGTCTCCGCTGTATCATTAGTTGTTATTGGCAAATGCAAATATCAGTGCTCGAGGCGCTCCTTGTGGGACATTGCCGGTACTAAAGACACTGCTTTCTGAACTTAGTAGTAGGCTTAAGGTCACCGTACAATGGTTGTCATCTCTCTGTGGAGTACCCGGACACGCTAGCGCTGCTCGATTGGTTACGGAAGGAGTGAAATAAGATAAGTCTGATCCACCCGTTACATACCACCAAAATAAATGAATGAACAAGTCAGCCAGAAAGCCACTTGCTCAAGGTGACTACCATGTTATGGACAGATCAGGGCAAGCCATTATTCTGCATCTCAGAATAGGACACATGTATACAAACATTGAGGCTTGATGAATCAGCCATGTGCACATACTCCAGTTATATGCGATTAGCACCATGTATCTTTTTATTATACTAGTATTGTTAAGTGAATGCCTACTTGGAGAAACACAACGAAAATGTGAAAGATTTATCAAAAATGTCAACTTACCATTAGAGATTTGGCACATGGTTCTCTGCTTTCTGTTCACTGAGACCTGGACTTCTAAAAGGTGAATGATGGCTGTTATATAAACGTTATATGCCGACGGAGACTCCTGACTGAGTTGAATATTGTCTGGACATGTCTGACCTTGATGTATTCACATGCTAACGTCGTGGTCTATCACGGCGCTATAGTCCTTGTGGAATTGTTTTCAGGTCACCTCAAGGTCGCCTCGGTCACGGTA
The DNA here is from genome assembly GCA_014155875.1 of Cepaea nemoralis. Taxonomy (NCBI): domain Eukaryota; kingdom Metazoa; phylum Mollusca; class Gastropoda; order Stylommatophora; family Helicidae; genus Cepaea; species Cepaea nemoralis. The sequence continues at coordinate 335,704 of JACEFZ010023489.1, forward strand.
TCCGTCTTCCCACATAGCCCAGTATGCAATCTCTCTCTCTCTCTCTCTCTCTCTCTCTCTCTCTCTCTCTCTCTCTCTCTCTCTCTCACACACACACACACGCACACACACATACACACACACACGTGCGCGCGCACAAGAGACATCATTGTAGTTATAGATGTCAGGCGAAAGAAAATAGTTAAGTTTCCTACGAGCACGCACATGCGCGCGCACGTATACACACGCACACACGCACGCATACACACACACGCGCGCACGCACGCATTCACACACACAAGAGACATCATTGCAGTTATAGATGTCTGGCGAAAGAAATATTTAAGTTTCCAACGCAAACGAACATGCGCGTGCGCGCGCGCACACACACACACGCACACACAAACGCACACCAACACACAGGCGCGCACTTACACACGCAAGAGACATCATTGCAGTTATAGATGTCAGATGAATGAACATATTTAAGTTTCGTTCGAGTGCGCACATGCTTACACACGCACCACACACACTGACCCAATCACACACGCGCACGTACACACTCACACACTCAAGAGACATCATTGCAATTATAGATGTCAGGTGAAAGAAATATTTAAGTTTCCTACGCGCACGCACATGCGCGCGCGCACGCACACATACACACGCACGCACTCACACACACGCAAGATACATCATTGCAGTTATAGATGTCAGGCGAAAGAAAACATTTAAGTTTCCTACGAGCGCTCACGAACACACACACACGCACACACACGCACCCACACACGCGCACGCGCGCGCACGCACGAATTCACACACGCAAGAGATATTGCAGTTATAGATATCAGGCAAAGGAAAATATTTAAGTTTCACAAGAGCGCGCACATGCGAGCGCACGCACACATACCTGCACCCACACGAACGCGCGCACGCACGCACTCATACACGCAAGAGACATCACTGTAGTTACATATGTCAGGTGAAAGAAATATGTAAGATTCCTATGAGTGCACACATGCGCGCGCACACGCATGAACACGCACACACTTACTCCTGCCAGCATACACACATACATGCACGCAAACATACACACACATACATGCGCGCACACATACACACACACATGCACGCACATACACGCATACATGTACACATATATTCACTATATATATTTCTAACGCGACTTGTAGTTATATGTTCATTTTAAAAACCTCAACAATTTCACTACACGACTTTAATTCCACTGACCACAACTCGACTAGCCTGACAAATGTAATTATCTTTACCTTTATCTACCTTTATCTCAGCCGAACCCGCTGGCCAGGGACTATTATATTTCTCGTGGGCGTGAGATGGGCGGAGCGATTACTGCTTGCCGGTGCGCGCAGGTGAAAACTACCGTTCAGGGGGAGATTATTTTATATCATTATTTGAGATTCATATTTATATATGATTATATTTATTATTTTATTACGCTTACTATTTTAATAATAATGTATGCCTGTCTAACATATTATTAAACCAGATTTTCACCACTCGCTTAGAGCTGATACATGGGTACTATGGTCACCTGCCGAATTATCTATCATCGTGGAAATTTTTATTTATGCATCCAACTCTGGATACTCAAGGTAACTCGAGTGATGGAATAAATCATTTTTTTTCTTCAAATCTGTCATATTGACTTCGATCTCCTCATCGAGAGGTTCCATATCTACATGACTAGGGTTCGATCACACCACGTGCTCGGTCACCCACGCAGTCACTCGCGTGACGACGTCCGCTTCGCCCAGTTTCGCGGTGGATCGCGCCGGTTCGCGTGAAACCGCGCCCGCCCGCCCCCGGCAGACACCGGAAGTCAACCGGAAGTAGTCAACAGGGAGTGACAACCGGAAGTGACAACCAGACATAACACAATAAAATACTCGCCAAAATTTCAAAAATGGGGTCCGTTTTCAGTCTGGAGCCATGCCCTTCATATAGTAAAAAATGACGTCATCTATGACGTATTGCTCAAGGTATCCTCCTCCATTACCACCTGACATACTCCTCTCGGATTACGAACGAAGGCGAGAGAGCGAGAGCAAGGTTTAGCGTTGGAGACAAACGATCGCACACAGTGCAAACGAAGGCCACACAGTACTAACATCATCTAGAGCCAGCCTAGTAATCTAGTTGTACACGCGTGCCATAATCATTTTCTTTGGCCTTACTACACAGCTGTAAAAAATTTATTAGCAGTGGCACTGAGGTCAGTTTATCTCTCTCATTATTTTCCTTGTCAACCCCATCAATTATGAGTTCGAAGAACGGTAGTAGTGCTTCTAGGAAGCAGAAACGTATAACAGTATAGATAAAGAAGGAAATAATTATGAAACATGAGGTGTTCGTGGGTTGCTCATCGCTAATGAGTACAGCATGGCAAAATCAACTATCTCCACCATCATTAAGAACAAAGAGTTACTCAAAGTCAGTCGATGTTGCTCAAGGCGTAACTAAGCTGCAGAAACAAAGACATCAAATTTTAGAGAAAGTTGAAAATCTTCTGTTGATCTGGATCAATGAAAAGCACGTTGCAAGAGACAGTGTTAGTGTGGCAATAATTGTCGAAATTGCGTGGTGCAAGTGCTGAGACTGACGATTTTAAAGCCAGCAGAGGCTGGGTTGAAAAAAAAACAAAAAGAAAAAAAAAGTGGCATTCGTAGTGTAATTAGGCACGGAGAGGCTGCAAGTTCCAACGAGAAAGAAGCAGAAGCTTTCAAGGTGAAATTTGATAAGATAATCAAAGAAGAGGAAGACTACGTTCCACAACAAGTTTTTAATTGCGATGAAACGGGCCTCTTCTGGAAGAAAATGTCAAAGAGGGCCTTTATCACCCGCGAGGAGAAAGCACTGCGGGGGCACAAACCAATTAAGGACAGGCTAACTCTGCTGTTCTGTGCCAATGCCAGTGGTGACTGCAAGATTACGCCAATGTTGGTCTACCATTCAGAAAATCCTCACGTCTTTAAACGCAACAATGCCCACAAAAGCAAACAGCTTGTGATGTGGAAGTCTAATGCTAAGGCATGGATGACGAGAGCATCTCCATGGAATGGCTGACTAAAGTGTGTGCCCGGGTCTGGAGGAGGACTAGGACACGGAGTATGACTTCATCAAGTTCAAATTTCTGCATCCCAACACCACTCCACTGCTTTAGTCCATGGACCAGCAAGTGATTTCCAACTTCAAAACAAATGTACACAAAGGAGCTCTTCTCAAGATGTTTTCAGATGGCTAATGACACCGAGCTGACACTGAGAGATTACTGGAAAGACCACTTCAACATCCTCCACTGCAATAACCTCATTGACAAGGCCTGGAATGATGTCTCAACCCTGCCTTGAAGTCTGCCTGGAAGACAGTTTGGCCATCGTGTGTACCAGAGAGAGAAGAGTTTGGAGGATTAGAGGCAGACGCAGCAGCTGTAGTGGATGAGATTGTGTCCTTTGGCACAAAAGTGGGCCTGGAAGTCGATGGCAACGACTTGGAGGAGCTGATTGAGGACCACAGTGGAGAACTCACTACAGATGAGCTTGTGGATCTTCAAAATGGTCAACCCAACAAAGGCAACAGTGACATGGTTCTCTATGAATAACCATATTGTCAACACTCCAGCACTGTGGAAATAACGCAGGCAATAAATTACCCGGGGATACGTTTTGATCGAAGCCTTGCTTATAATGAGCACATAGACCAGGTGATAACAAAGGCCAAGCGGGGTTTGGCTGCGATGCGGGTGATGGCGTCAGCAAACTGTGAGCAGCGCCATCTATGTCTACTATACGAGGGGCTGGCCATGTCTGTTTTTTAGTATGTGATAGCGATCCTGACTCTCAGCCGTAAGCAGATAGAAAGGATGGAAAGGATACAGAACGAAGCTATGTTCATTATTCTTGGATGTAGAAGAGATACAGCATGCAGGGTGATGCGCTACCTGCTTGATTTTCCAACCATTGAAGACATAATACAAATGTGCAGAGCACGTGCCTACCTCAGAGTTAACGCAAACACACAACATCTACTCCATAGTGAAATTATGAAGGTGAGGGGCAGCAGGTTAAAAAGAGGAAGGTCGTGGATGGGTCAAGCCGAAGACATTCTTCAACAGGTATGTGCACTTGAGGACTTAGAACCTGGCGAGGATTGGGTACAAGTGCCAACAGATTTATTTACGTCCTTTTCTGATTGCATCCAACTAGACAGAAAATGCATACAACAAAATCCGGCTGCTGTGGAGGCGGAAGTACAAGCGTTGATTTTCGAGAATTAAATAGACGGTGATGCTGTCATCTACACAGATGGGTTGGTCATTCGACGAGTGAGAAGCTCATGGGCCTTTACGGCGCGGGCCGGAGGGAAAATTGTGAAGGAAGACTCTGGTACTTTTGTTGAGACCACAAGTAGCCTGACCATGGAAGTCTTTGCAGTAAGTAAAGCATTAGCATGGCTAGAGATACAGACATTCACTAGGGCATGTTTCCTTAATGACTCAATGCATTTAAAACTATGGCTGCAATGGATTCAGAGCAGATAATGCTCTTCACACTATACCAGCACTTGATCCCCTCAGTGATTGATTATGGACAAGGATTGCTCACTGTCTCAAAGAGTCAGGTTGTGAAATTAGAGCGCATACAGAACGAAGCTATGCGTATTCTGGGATGCACCAGAGACAACCCAGTAGTATGTATGCGTTACATCCTTGGTCTGCCGACTGTTGCTGGTAGGCACAAGGTGATGCAGGCAAAGGCATACCTCAGAGTAGCTGCAGACACAGATCACCTGTTGCATGAGGCGCTCGACGAAGTTAAGGGCCAGAGACTGATAAGAGGGAAATCATGGATGGCTTAGGCAGAGGATACGATCAGACAGGTGTACCCCTTGGAGAACATTAGGCGAGGAGAGGAGTGGGTCAGAGTGCCAGCGGAGCAGTCAGAATTATGCAGAGTTATATTCACATTGAGCCGGGAGTGCAGGGAGTGGCCAGCAGAGGCCACTGAAGTGGAAATCCAGCAACTAATTCAGGATACTGCTCGCCCGGGTGATGTGATTATCTACACGGATGGTTCGGTGTTGAGAGGTAAGAGAAGTGCCTGTGGATTCTTAGCAAAAGCTAATGGTCGATGTCATCATCTTGCTCTTATCTAGGTAACTTGGGTTCATACAGGCAACAATAAATCTGCTCGCTATGAGAATCAAATATTTATTGTATATACATTTACAGTATGCGTTGACGCATATTACATATCACAGATAGTTAATCTCAAACACAGAGTTGTCATACAACAATCTAGCACACTATCTAGCGTATGTATATATATATCTATGAATATCTATTGAGTCCCTCTCAGGCAGGCCTTGTTGCCTCTCTCCAGTCCGTCTGTCCTCTGCCGGTCTCCTCGTGTCCCAATCCGACACGGGCGGTAACTCTGTCCGAGTTCCTCGTGGACCCCGCTTTAGGCGGGCCGCATCAGTGTCCACGGACCCATGGACTCGATGACCGGTGGTTCGAGAAGGCTCTAGATTACTCGGGCTCTGAGCGACTCGCTTCTCTCTCTTGGGCTGGAGTTGCAGCCCTCTAATAATATACCTAACGGTGAGACGGTGACAGGATTCCCCCCGCCCCCCTGATATGGCTTGTTATTGGGTAATTAGATCTGTTCTAATTCTGTCACCGAATCACATAAAGTTGGTGTTTGTAGTTTGGTGGGTAATAACCTGGTAACCTACATACTGGCACTAAAACTCATGTATTCTCCCATACACCACTTCTCTGATTTGGTAAAGAGATCACTCTGTCTCCTGTGTCCTTAATAATGCTTATCAGACCGAAGTTACGTGACGTTTAAGTAGTTGTATTTACAACCCGCCCTTCTCAAAGTACCCAACTGGTACCCAGACAATTAACCTCTGTATTAAAGAGAGTTAACAAGACCGAAGTCCTGGCTAATTAAGTACACCTTCAAATCTTGATCTGTGTGTGCATTTCAATACACTTTTACTCTCGTATGTTATATAATGCTAAATATGTAGTTCCCTTGTTATTTTATCCCCCTCATACTACATGTGTCCCTGTTGGCTTATTAGTGTGCTTGACTAATAAGTTGATGTTTCTAATAAAGTGACTGTATTTTACATTGATAGTGTTGAGTTTTAAGGTTTGTGTAATGTGTGTGCTGAATGTGTGGCGTATTTCCAAGCGTCACGAGTTGGGATAACCTCAATCATGAATCACTGCACTGTGCGCAACACATGATAAGGCATTCCAAGTAGTGGTGCTTAGATGTATCCTAACTGCTAAACTAAGTATATTAACTCACTATTAAACTAAGTACTACACATGTATTCACAAATTAGACACGTCATGCAATTTTAAATGAAAGACGCAGACAAATTACAATAAATACGGTCTGCGTACAATTTGTCCGCCAAGTGTATCGTTCTCTCATTTAATCCTTTCACGCAGTCAATCACTCACCTTTCATTCAAAATAGTATTTGGTTAAAATATATAATTAACGTTGAGGTAAGTGTTATTGCCCTTAGAAAAAATGGGCTAGGCGATATTTGCCCTTTACGAAAATACGTACTTTTTGTACGATGCATGAAAAATAGGTCCCAATTTAAATAGAGACAATTGTATAGGACGGTTCTTTAGCCTATGAATGGCACCGCCTGTAATATTAATGTAGAATATGTACAAATTACAGGTTAACACAATTTATATACATCATTAATGGAAATATAATACATATTTACTCCTAAACTAATTAATTAATTAAATAACTAACTCCAACGATGATGTGCGCGTTGTCGTCCTGTTGTTAGCGTGTTATGCCATGAATGTTAAAGTTAGTATGGCTGTCTCTTGAGTGTTGTAGTCGTTGTCGTTCTGTTTCGGCTGTTTGCAAAGTTTCGTAGCAACAGCACATACGGATTGTTCTTAATGTCCCGTATGAAATATTACAGTGTTCAGAGTCAGTGCACTTGATATTATTGGTTGAAACAAACACAGTTACTGTTTCTTGCTGGAATCGTTCTAGCGTTTAGGCACTTAATGGTATAGTTCTCAAAGTAACGTATCATGTTCTTGGGTGTCGTAATTAACCTAATCACTGAGAGTACTCTAGCAGGTGTAGAGTTACACTGTTATATGCATCCGACTAAAAGTATCACAGTTTATAGTATGGCTAATGGTCAATGTGATAAAGAGTCATTCTACTGGCGCATTTACTTGCCGTGATAAAAGGTCAGCCATAATATTATCGGTGCCCTTGATATGGCGTATTTCAAAGTCGAAATCCTGAAGTAGAAGACACCATCTTTGTAACCGGTGGTTTTTGGGCGACCCATGGTTAAGGACTAACAATGGCGAACTGTCTGTGAGGACCACAAAGTGGTTACCCAAGAGGAACTTAGATAATCTCGATATACAGAACACTAGGCTTAAACACTCCAATTCCACTGTGGCATAACGAGTCTCAGCCTTCTTTAGTTTGCGGCTCACGTAGAGAATCGGGTGTCGTACGCTATCCACTTCCTGCATTAAACATCCTTCTATTGCGATAGCGCTAGCATCTGTGGTCAAAATAAAGGGTAAATTTATGTTGGGTAATCGTAAGACTGGTGGATTAGAAAAAATATGTTTCAATCTACACATTGCATCATCTAAGCTGGTACTTTTACAAATTTTTGATGGATGATCTTTAGTTAACATATCAGAAAATACTGAGGTGAGTTCTGCCCAATGTGGAATGAATTTAGAATAATAGTTAATAAGACCTAGTAGACTTCTAATCTGTTTCTTTGTGGTAGGAACTTCTAGATTAAGGATCTTGGAAACAATTTTATCATCAGTCAACAATTTACCTTCAGAAATTCTATGACCAAGAAGTCTATTTGTGTATAACCTATTTCAACCTTGGAAGGTTTGATAGTAAGTCCAAAAAGAGAGATTTGGTTGAAGACTTGTTTGAGAGTAAGTAAGTGAGAAGTCATATCAGAAGAATGAACGCATATATCATCAATATAGGCTACTACATCTTTAATTCCGTGTAATAACAATCTTGTTAGTCTTACAAATGTGGCCGGTGCGTTCTTCAGGCCAAAAGGAAGATATAGCCATTCGTACAAACCGAGAGGTGTTGCGAATGCTGTTATATGTCTACAAGAAGGGTGTAGTGGAACTTGCCAATATCCTTTCGCTAAATCGGTCTTAGAAAATAAGGATGATTGAGCCATATTTAAAATAAGATCTTCACAACTATTCATAGGCTCTGCATCCGTTGTTGTTCTTGTATTTAATACTCTATAGTCGATGCACAAGCGGATTGTCTGGTCTTTCTTTTTCACCAGGACAATCGGTGAAGAATATTGAGACATCGAATTTTGAATAATCCCATTCTTCTCTAAGTCTAAAATTTCTTTATCTAAATTAGATCTGTAATGGAGAGGAATAGAATATGGTCTACATTTGACTGGTCTGAGATCTGTCAGCACAATTGAATGTGTTATTTTATCAGTGCGTCCAGGTTTGTTAGAAAAGATAGCTTTATACTCGTCAAGGATAGTCAAAATGTCTTGTCGCTGTTGTTGTGTCAAAGTGTCAGAGATATGTATGTCATTTATACTTCCGTCGTCAGTCATGATTGGTACAGGGATTTCAGTATTGTCCACGTCTGTCTGATTTATCACAGATGCTACTGTTTGTAAATCGTCTTCAATGTCATTGTCGTCGTCGTCGAGATCAATCGTTGTCAATATGTCGTCAAATTTGTCGTCGTTGTCGATATCACAGATTGTCGGTAATGTCCATATGTCTTCGTCGTTTTCGTCGTCGTAAGAGTGTGTCGTTAACGATGCTTCGTTTGTCGAGGTGTCATTTCGTCGGGAAATTGTCGTTTCGTCTGTGTCACCAGTTCGTTGCGTCAGTTCATTTGTCTCGTTGTCCTGTCTAGCATAGTATGGTTTCAACATATTTACATGGAATATTTTCAACTTTCCATTTAAAGAAAATGCAGTAGACTGGCAAGAGAAGGTCCACCAGAGAGACGAATGGAGACAGATTGTATTTGCAGCAAAGAACCTCAATGGCTCGGAATGCTGAAGAAGAAGAAGAAGAAGTAGGGTTATTCCCCTTGACCAGTTTATGACATATATCACAAGATGTACAAAATGTTTTAATGTCTTGGTCGAACTTTGGCCAATAAAACTGGGTCAGGACAATTGCCCTGGTCAATTCGTATCCCATATGACCTCCAAAAGGGGAGTCATGGGCTATTTTTAGAACTTTGTCTCGATGTACTTGTGGTAACACTACTTGCTGTATCGTGGTCTGTTGTGTTGTGTAAAACCTAGTTAAGATGTTGTTCTGTAGCCTAAATGTCCACGATGCGTTCTTTGTTAATTTTGGTTTAAGTCCTACTAACTTAAAGTATGGTGTAAGTGTAGGGTCATTTTTCTGTTCGTTTCCAAAATTGACGTTAGTTGAGTTTGGCGCTACTATTTCTAATGATTCCTGCAGTTGGTCAGTGTTGGTTTTGTGGGTTGTCTGTCGTGTGATTGCGTTTGTGTGTTGTGTGTTTTGTTGCACATCTACAGGTTTGGTACTTGGTAGCTCGGTAGCATCCTCAATTCGAGGTTTTAATTCGGTCGTATCGTTCATAGATTCGACCGCCCCTGTATTGTACACCTCGGTGAATTCTTTCTGAATTACCTCAGTGGTTGTCGCCCTTGGTATTTTGGCAGAATGAGACAAGCAAGAATGGTGTTTCTCTCTAGCGTCGCTGTTTGTGTGGTGGATACCGTGTTTTTGCTCCCACTTTTTGATTTCCTTTTCGGAGCATGGATGTATGTTGGGTAAATTACCAAGAATAATATCAGCGACTGGGTTTTCAAGGACAGCGCACAACACTTGTCCTGAAATGAACAGTGTTCGAATTTCGACCAGAGCAAGGGGGTATCTCTCTATAGTCCCTGAGAATGTGCGACAAGTCACATGTTTGTTTGTGTAGTATTTAGTGTCTATTAATGTTTTCCTAACTCCACAGAGCGTTGCGCCGGAATCGCGAATTAATGTGCACTTTTTGTTGTTTACAAACCCTGTAGAAAAACTTAGCTTGCCTGTAGATGACAAAGCAGCGTTTGCTGTTTCATTTGAAATAGGGACTATGTGGCCACAATGTAGTGTTGTGTCAAGTTGGAACTTCGTACAGGTGTTGCACTTACTGTCTGTAATGGTGTTAATGACGTGTACAGCATTACCAAGCTCGCTTTCATTGTCCTGTTGATTATTACATTCATTCAATGACTCAATCTCTTCGTCAGACGACGTTTCTACCATAGCAGCATTGGCTTGTTTCAATAACTTACGTCCATCACAATTACGACTATAGTGGCCAAAACTTTGGCAAAAGTAGCATTTGACCACTCTATGGTAAGCGTTGCGCTTATTTTTCTGCTTCTCCACCATCATTTTGAGGTGGTTTGGATAGGTAGGCGATTTGTCGCACATAGAGTAAGTGTCGTGACTGTAAACGAAATATTGGTATTTTGCTACTTTACCGACATTGGGGCGCGGTTTAAATCTACTATCTGTTTGTTTAGCGTATCTGGTGTTCACCACTGCAGCTGCTGTATCGTTGTGACTAATGTTCAACTGAAAAATATCCCTATTTGCTGTGAAAAATGCATTCCCCTTTGCCTCTATTTCCTGAATACTCTTACAGTCCATCTGTTTTAAGAACTTGGCAAACGGTGTGGGGATGGTGCTAACTATTTTGTCTATAATAATAAGCTCTTTAAGTTTGTCATGGCTATTGTTGGTTTTAGCCGAGTTGATCCATTTTGTGCACACGTCCTGGACTGTACTGACATAATCTATAAAGGTTTGGTTTGGTTGTGGTGCTAATTTGGCAAATTGTTGTTGGTAACCTGCAGTATCTAAAGAAAAATGTTGGAGAATGCGTTGTTTTAGGTAGTCATAGTCTTTTCGCATTTCCTTTGGTACTGTCTCTATTACTTTTAGTGGTTCAATAGCTAAATTCCTCATTAGAATAAATGCCCAATCTGATTTAATGATGTTATGGTAGGTCATGAGACACTCAAAATTTTCCAAATAGGCGCTGATGGAATCTCCTGAGCAGAACGCCTTCACGAAACCTTTATACTTATTATATTTTTGTTCTTCCTCTTTGCTTCTTAGCTTATTTCTCGAGATTTCTGCGTTGGATTCAATCTCCATTTGTTTCAGTTTCACTTGCGTCTCCGCATTCAATTGGGCTTGCTTGGCTGCCGCTTCCAGCTCCATTTGTTTTTCTTGAGCTTGCAATTGCATTTTCTTCTCTTCGGCCTCCATTTGCATCTGCATTTTCTTTTCTTCGGCCTCCATTTACATCTGCATTTTCTTTTCTTCGGCCTCTATTTGCAATTTCTTTTCTTCGGCCTGCATTTGCAATTTCTTTTCTTCGGCCTGCATTTGCAATTTCTTTTCTTCGGCCTGCATTTGCAATTTCTTTTCTTCGGCCTCCATTTGCAATTTCTTTTCCTCTCGTCCTATCGCTCTTTCTTCACGGGCAATGTTTTCTGCGTGTGTTTTCTGTGCCCATTCCGACAATTTCTCTTCTTTATAACCTAGTTTTATTCCTTGCTCAATGCATTTCTCTAAGGTAGACATTTTGTGTTTTACTTGTTTGTAATGTTTATAGAGTTAAATCCCTTAGCAAAATTGTTGTGTTGTCGAAAATTTGGTTAACTCCCTTAATTATTAATGTGTAAATCAAAATGCAAGGTTATGTTGGTAACAAGGTCATGAATATGCAAATAAATCAATATGAAACAAAATAATACATTGATGAAAGATGAGAAGTACAGCTTAGAGTTACAATGGGTATGACATGAAACTTAGCTCTCAATTCCAGAACTGGATGTTGTCTTGTACTCTCGCCACTGTTGGAAAAGTTACATGGGTTGCACGCGGCACTATTTGCGGAACAATCTGCTCGTAGAGTGAGAAAACATTAGTAACGGTCAAAAAAGGTCACAGTCATGTCAAAAATAGTGTACAGAATAACAATAATGAGGCACAATTCGAAGGCACTGTTGTGACGCTGCTGAGGGACTCAGATTAATTCTATTTTATCGCTAAATAGCTACTAATTTTTTGTAAACTTGTAAGTTAACAATTTTTTTGACTTAAACAAGTCAATGTGGTATGATCAATTAAGTAATTTTACATGGCAATTAATAGAAATTTCACAAAACATTTTATGCCAAAACCGGAAAACTAGCCCCCAAAAAGCCTGTCATCATCTTGCTCTTATCTAGGTAACTTGGGTTCATACAGGCAACAATAAATCTGCTCGCTATGAGAATCAAATATTTATTGTATATACATTTAACAGTATGCGTTGACGCATATTACATATCACAGATAGTTAATCTCAAACACAGAGTTGTCATACAACAATCTAGCACACTATCTAGCCTATGTATATATATATCTATGAATATCTATTGAGTCCCTCTCAGGCAGGCCTTGTTGCCTCTCTCCAGTCCGTCTGTCCTCTGCCGGTCTCCTCGTGTCCCAATCCGACACGGGCGGTAACTCTGTCCGAGTTCCTCGTGGACCCCGCTTTAGGCGGGCCACATCAGTGTCCACGGACCCATGGACTCGATGACCGGTGGTTCGAGAAGGCTCTAGATTACTCGGGCTCTGAGCGACTCGCTTCTCTCTCTTGGGCTGGAGTTGCAGTCCTCTAATAATATACCTAACGGTGAGACGGTGACAGTCGATGTTTGGTGCAGGAGAGCATGGCGTATGATGCCACAACACCTAGCTTAAGAATGGAGGTGCAGGCGGTCAGTGTTGCTTTCCGCTGGATGGAGAATACGATACACACACACATCGTGATAGTAACTGACTCAGAAAGCATGCTGAGGAGGGTTAGGACAGGTAGGCTTCGTGCTGATTGGCTTGCTCCGCTTCGAGGTCACGGATAGAAAGCATCATCTAGATCTTTTCTCTGGGGCATGCCGGTGTGCTGGGAAATGAACAGGCGGACAGATTGGCTGGCTCTGTAAAACTTGAATATTGATGCATGAGACGTGGTTGCGGCCTAGTGGGAGCACGTGCACACCTCGGAGGAGCAAATGGATCACCATGGTCTTGTAAGAATGAGGCAGCGAGGTGTGACAAGAGGATCTGGCCGACGCTCGACGCTCAGAGGACAGGCGATACGGACATATAATCAGATTGCTGCTGGAACTATTAGTGTTGGAACTCTTCACTGGCTGCTGAGGATGGGGACGGAGCGCTTATGGGAATGCCCTTTTGCTGTGATGTTGGTTCCTAAATTAATCAATCAATCAAATTCTTAATGACGCAATGAGCATGCTCAAAAGGATAGAGATGGGTGGGATGGATCCGAAGAGAATGGTTGCTGTCTCTGGAGCGGTCTCTGCTGGCAAAGATTAGTTTCATCTTCGTGCCAGGGCATGCGGGAGTACAAGGAAATGAGCGGGATGATAAGCTCGCATGCAAGGTCAAGGTGGAGGACGGACGCGCCATGGACCAGGCTGACATTCTGAATGCTCTACGAGAAGTAAGGCTTTTGCGAGAACCAAGTGATGACTGTGAAACTACAACCATGGCCAAGCTGCGAGAACAGCAAATTAAAAGAGGGGTGACCAAACAAGAACACTACGCAGGATGCCAAAGAAGATTGATAAACCAACACAGAACTGGCGTCGTTAGCCGCTACACGCTGCGGGATTTGCTGAGGAGGGGATCCGAGCACTTATGGACTGAATAGTACGTTGTGCAATGAGGATGATCTGTCGACTAACAATCTTGAACATGTGGATATTCATAATGAAATGCTAAAGATATTAAAGGAGGAGCAGTCGTCCGATGGTGAGGAGCCAGTGACCGTTTCAACTGCCAGGATTAAAGAAATTTGCAGCAAGTGTGCAGCCGTCGAAGACTTCATTGTCAACCACCATCCAAACAAATTCTAACAGGGCAATAAACCTGATGAATGATAACGCAATGGCCGAAATCAGAAAGATTCTCCAGCAAATGAAGCGACAAATTTCCCTTTAATGATGCAGAAAGATTCCCAGTTGGCTGCCAAGAAACAGCGACAAGAAACTGAAACTAATGATTCAGAATAGCAAAGAAAGCGACAAATTTCCCATGATCATTTTCTTGGTAAGAAAGATAGACTAAATCTTTTTTTTTATTTCACATTTAATTTATTTGGTTGCTTTCTTTCTCTTTATTTAATAGGTGAAGTACACGTATTCTTTGCGTTTTGTCAGGTAAACGACCGGATCTTAATAAAAACAAAGAAAAGAACGATTCTTTCATCTTGAGACGAATTGTCTCTATTTAATTGATTTCAATGTTTCGGGTTACGAACGTTCGGGTTACGAACCGAGTTCTGGAACGAATTAAGTTCGTAACCCGAGGTACCACTGTGTATGTATGTAAAGTTACTGTGGCAAAACTATTGTTCACAGACCACATACCCTCCGCGCTGTACCATACTTGACAGACATTTTCCTTGGCACACGGGAATGCAAACATAGGCGTTTTATATATTGTATTTGTAACTGCTATCACGTGTATGGTGCAACATTCACTATCTCCACACAACGATTACATTTGTTCTATTTTAGATTCAGCCAATAGGTGTTCAGTTACATATTGGCAACTCATGACCAGTCGGCTTGCTCTAAACTGTTGCCACGTCTTCAATCCAAGTCTCCTGATGACACAGTAGTTTCAGTTTCCACTCAACAAACCAAACATTTTTTATTCTTTGGAAAAGTGGACGCACAATGCAAACTGCCCATATAGCATTCTATTTTTGCAAGTGTCAACCTTCATCAGATTTTCTCATCTTATCAGTATACATGTCACGACTACCGTTGCCACGCATATGTAACCCAAATCCATTATTTAGAGATTAGACAATGATCATCAATCAAAATAAGGCGTTGAAACATGAAACTAGATTGAAGCAAGAATATTGTCTGCTGAGAATACTTGAGGCCGGAATTCTAGGATAAAGAAAATGTCGCCACCAACAAACTAACACAAACGGACGAGCAAGGAACAGGGCGTTTAGATTTATGCATTGCGATATAGAGTTACTGATGACACAGGGTAACATGATCCGCTGTCTTCTACACAATCTTCGGGCTGACTAAAATTATTGTTATTATTATTATTATCATTATTATTATTATTATCATTATTATTATTATTATATTATTATTATTATTATTATTATTATTATTATTATTATTATTATTATTATTATTATCATCATTATATGCTTCCAGATCTCATAGGGAGACCGAGCACATTGGAGCTCTCGAGTTGAGTTGAGTCAAGAACCGACATGACTGCACTCAGGACATTTCCATACGTGCTCAGTCCCCTCGTTGAACAGCCAGCTAAGAGTCATACTACTAATCATTCCCACCGCCATCTGATTAAAAGTTCTCCTGGTCTTCCCTCTCAGTTTTGAGATTCTTCCAGAACTCCTGCCGATCCCCCGCAATCTCATTCTTTCTACATATGGGTTCTCAATCTGTTCCTCCGCCGTCTCCACCTGGTTCCACAAGCGCACGACCACCTTCCCCCTTGTCCATAGGCAAAATTCCACCAAGAGGTGCATTCCCTGCTAGCCTAGCAGCCTGTTCATTCCCCCAGTACACCGGCATGGCCAGGGCAAAATATCCATACAATTCTCACGATCTGTGACCTCTGAAGCGACGAGAGCCATTCCACAAGAAACATTCCTTTCTCCACCTTACTAAGCATACTCTTTGAATCCTCAATGAATACAATTTGTGTTGCAGTAGTCTCCTCTAGCCACCGGAATGCCGCTGTTACTGCCTCCACCTCCATTCTCATGCTGGAATTCGTAGTCTCATATGCCAGACTCTCCTTTTTCACGACTCGGCCATTAGCCTTTGTAATAATAATAATAATAATAATAATAAGTCTTTATTTTCAAAGGGTTAAGAATTGGGCACGCAGGCCCGTCTGACATTCTGCCCTTCTTCTCTATTTCCTCTCATACATTCTTTCATTCAACATCACTTATGAAGCAACTTTTGACAACAAAAGAACATTACAACGCATGAAAAATAATCAATAACAAATGACTCACTGAGGCAGTGTTTAACATGGGCATTATAAATACCTAAGGAGGGTGTAACGTGCCATACATAAGGGAATGTTTTTTGGCTAGTTGTCGTTTGAGATAAGTTACCATTATTGTCTTTTTTGTGTTATTTGTTATGGGGGCATGTAGTCTGTACTAAGGTAGTGTTCAAACAGGTTGCGAATGTATGAATCATGATTGGTGGTGTCTTTGATTTCTTGTGGAAGATTGTTCCACAACTGAGCGGCAGAGTATGCTAAGCTTGTTTTATATAAGTCTATCCTAGGTTTAGGGACATGAAGTATATTTAGTCGTTCGCTATGTCTAGCGTTATATTTAAACAATGGCCAAAGGTAGCTTGGAGCATTTTGAAATAGGATTTTGTGAATTAGTTTGGTCTTATTAAAAAGCAGGCGCTTGTGGAGTGGCAGTAACCGGAGACGTTTATATAGGTTAGAATTGTCGGTAAGCTTTTCACCATTAATTAAACGCACTGCCCTTTTCTGGAGTGAATATAGGCGTTTTGTTATTGATTTGGAGCATCCATCCCAGACTGTGGAGCAGTAATCAATATGTGTTTGTATATGAGAAGTATAGAATATCTTTCTTGTGTTTTCGTCAAGGAAATTTTTAATTTTGGCAAGTTGGTATACTTTTTTGGCTATTTGTTTAACTAGAGCATGAACATGTGAGTTAAAAGTTAGATTTTGATCTATGATAACACCCAGTGTCTTGTGCTCGGTGACACTTTCTACAGGCGTGCTGCCAATGTGCAGCTGAAGAGTTCTCTGCGAGTTTAGAGTGTGAAGTCTTTGCCTGGTTCCTATTAACATAGACTTTGTTTTAGTAATGTTAATTTGCATGCGGTTTGCATGACTCCAGTTAACTACACTATTTATTTCCTGTTGCAAGGATAATTCTAGCACATTACGATCAACAGCGTTCGTATATACTGTGCAGTCATCAGCAAATAGATCGCAGGACGACGACAGATTTAATGGAAGATCATTTATATAAATGGCAAATAATAGAGGGCCAAGAATAGACCCCTGAGGTACTCCAATATTAATGGTAATGGCTTGAGATAAAACTTTATTGTGTGATACTACTTGCTTTCTGTCTAATAAGAATGATTTTATTAATGTCACTATATTAAAACTTACTTTCATTGTTTCTAGTTTTTTAATTAGAATAGTATGATCTATCATATCGAATGCTTTCCTAAAGTCTATAAACACCGCTCCACATAGAGTATTGTTGTTAATATTTTGATGCCAGTTTTCTATCATGTTTGTTAGTGCCGTATGGCAAGAATATTTTGGCCGAAATCCTGACTGACTGTCAACTATCAGTTTATGGCGAACTAAGTGATCTAGTGTTGTTTTGTGGATGTGCTTTTCTAGCGGTTTGGATAATGAGGATAATATGGAAATTGGTCTATAATTACTCATGAGACGATCGTCTAGAGGACCAGCTTTTAAATGAGGATACACTTTAGCGATTTTAAAGGCTGATGGGAAGTGACCTCTGGTTATACATTGATTATATATAAAAGTTAGTGACTCGCAGATCGCCGGTGCAGCATGGCGAAGGATCCGACTACTAATTCCATCTAGTCCTGATGAGTTATTGTTTTTTAGATTACGGAGATGAGTAAATACTTCAGTTGTCGTCATTAGCGGTATGTTGGAGGAAATGTGTCCATAGCATTTGTTCTCACAGAATGATGATAATAAAGATATGTCATGAGGCGCATCTGGTATTGCAGCCTTCAGTTGGTTTATGTCGGACTGAAAGTATCTACTGAATTGATCACATGTAACCTGATTTGATGGTAATGATTGTGATGATTTGTGTTTGTTTGTCAAGGTATTAATTGCTTTCCATATATCTTTAGTGTTGGTTTTATCTATTACTATGTTCTTAAAATAGTTTTTCTTTTCCTTCCGAATAACATATTGAACTTTGTTTCTCAGACTACGGTACATAGTTAGATCTCTATTTTTGTGAGCCCTGTCGCGATCTCTCATAAGTTCAACTACCTCCTGTGTGATCCACGGGGGCTTTGTGTGATGTTTAACACGAACTTCCTTAAATGGAACATGTTTATCAAATATACTTAGAAAGGTCTTTAGCCAGTGGTCCAGAGCATCGTCTGGGTCAGGAAGCTGGTAAACATAATCTAGAGATGAGTTGACCAAATCTTGTAAGAAGACGTCTCGATTGAAATTTTTGTAATTTCTATATTTTATGCTTATATGTTTGTGTTTGGGAGTTTTGGTGCCCCTTTTCGACCACGTGCAACATACTGGATAGTGATCGCTCATTGCATTGATAGGTACACTACATTCTGTGATGTTATCAGCACACGTAGTATAAATATGATCTATAAGTGTTGCAGATGATTTAGTGATTCTAGTGGCTTGTTTGACTAACTGTTGGAAATTATATGACTCTATTATGTTTTCCCATGTTTTGTTTGATTTGTTAGCGTCTATGTTGAAGTCACCTAGCAATATTATTTCCCTAGCATTACTAAAGACTACATCCATCATAGTGGTGAATTTTTCATACCAGATATTTCCTGCACTGGGGTTTCGATAAAGATAGCCAACTACTAGCGGTATGCAATTTTGAAGTTTAACCTCTATCCATACACACTCAATCTCACAGGTTTCAAAGTCTAGCCTGCGGTGGGCGTTAAGCGAGTTGGAAATATAAACTGCAATACCCGTCTCTTGTTTCTGATAGGGATCTCTTCTAATGGTTTTAAAACCTCTGATAGCGATGTCATCATCTGAGATGTTGCCATTTAATCGACTTTCGCTAACGCCAAACATGTGAAAATTTTGATTAAGTATAAGTGATAGTTCGGGCAGCTTCCCTAATAGATGGCATATGTTTACATGCCCGATTCTGAGCCCATTATTCCTGAGCCAGTGTTCGTACTTATTAGACATTTCAACAATGCGTAATCACAAGTTTAAAAGCAAAACACACACACACAAAGTGAATACAACTTACGTCCCTTATTACAAAACACACTCTAAAGTACAGAGAAACAGTAATATCTCTGTAAATATATAAAAATACGTACACAGATCCGTAAGGAAGAGCAGTGAAGACCCCCTCACTCACCGTGAAAACACAATTAGAGTTATTATAAAAGCTATACAGCTAAGTACTATCAATTAATATAAAGTCAAAACCAGTCAATGTTTGTAATAACTTATAACCTAATACGTTACTAGATCAAGTTATAACCAAATATGCAGATAAACGTTTAAGGAGAGGCTCTTTCTTGTACCGAGATCCGGTGTAGCTTTGTGCTAAGTTGCTAGTAAATACCAGGTTGTGTTGGTTGTTGGTATAGCGACATTATAAGTGCTTGACGAAGTGTAGCTGGGCTATACCGTGTGAGGTGCAACCATTCTGGATTACAATTAAATGGGTACTGATGTCGTCTCATGGGTATGTAATGACTACCAACTAGAGCCTCTGGTTGGTGGCTAACAGGAGGATGTGCTGGCACGTCGTTGTTGCTGAGAGTCGGATCCTTTCTGGGGAGAATAGGAATCATATCTTCGTAATTATTACCCTCCTGTGTGAAAGACGACGTATTTAACGGACTTGGTGTTGTGGTAGTGTCCCGTCTGGCTTGGATTTCAGGTGCAGTGGTTATGAGTGGTCTGCACACTTCTGTCCTATTGGTACTTGATGTAACGGGAGTATGTCGCCTGGCTTGAGTTTCAGGAGTAGCTAAAAGTGTCCGGCGCGATCCCGTATTGGATGTATGGTATGTCCGTTCTGGATATTTTAAATTCTTGGCGAGAAAACTGGTGCCCAATGTAGATAAATGTATTTGATCCTTGTAAAGACTCTTTTTTGGTGCACCAGCCTGTGAAGTGAATGATGCTGTATTGTTGATGAATTGTATCTTGTTTTGAGAACAGAACTTCTGCAACATGTTGTTATTTATGTCAGCTAGACGGCGCTGGCAATACGTATGTTTCTCACCACTGTCCCATCAGTGTAGATGACTATGTCACCTTGATGTGTGTTGCTCTGGATCAGCTGTTGTACTTCAAACTCAGTGCGGCCCGCTGCCAATTCTCTGCACTCACGACCCAGTGTTATTATTACATTGTGCCAGTCCGTCATGTCTTCCGGCACTTCAACCCACTCTCTTTCACGATTGATGGTCTCTAGATCACACACCTGACTTATAAAAGTTCTGCCTGTGCCATCCAGGACCTGCCTCGTCTTAGTCTATGACCCTTTACCATATCCATTGCTGCATGCAGCGGGTGATCCCTATCTGCAGCAACTCTCAGGTACCATTTGGCCTGAAGGACCCTATGCCTATCCGTCATTGTTGGTAGCGCTGATTATAACTAACGTGTGATATTCTGTTATATCCTGGTAAAACACATTGTGATATTCTGTTATATCCTGGTAAAACACACATATGCATGCCTGGTATATTGCCATAGACATCATCAAGTACCAGAGTGTTTGATCATGCTTCAATTAACCCCCTTCCGTGCCAGTGCCGAGACACAAAATTGTACATACTTATCTTTCGCTGTCTTTCTCTATCTCTCTTTCCACGAATCTATCCATTTGTCACAACATATTCTAATTTTGGTCTTCTTATATGTTGCCAACAAGTGAAGACTGTCTCTTATTTTATGCTTTTTATAGGTCGCATTTTCTCCCCTTCCCCCTTCCTCCCTTCAATATACCAAGACTGCTCATTTTGGCTGTTACATGGATTTTTCAGCATTCTTATATAGAAACACATCCTCCAAGATTCTAGGATGTTTTTTTTCGCTTGTGTACTAATTGTCCAGGATTCGCAACCACATGTTAAGAATTGTTCCATGTAACATGTTATAATTCGTTTTCTTACGTTAAATAAAAAAGATAGATTTCATAAAATAGTCTACATTTGATTATCATCATCAAAGTGCCCTGCCAGTCAGTGTTGACGTTAATGCCACTCCAGATCTCGATCTCTTGAGTTCTGTATTAACCTCCATGTGATAGTTCTCCATCCGGCAACTGTTTCTTTCCTCATTAATATTTCCAGTTGTCACGATGTTCTCCATGACTCCAAGAAATTAGCAACATTCGTTTCTGAAACAACATCCCCGATTACATTTCATTTTTCTGGAATGCAACTTCTGTTTGCCCTAGTATGCTCTTAATGTTTGTCGTGCATCTCCCATCTGATGTTATAATTGCCTCTAGGTATTTCCATATATCATCATGGTTTGGTTAAGTATTTGAACTTTTATTGTTATCTCACAATTCACAACATTCAATAAGTGCTTGTCCTTTTCTGATCTTTACCGGCCTCCTTGGCGAACGTGTTAAAGACTTTCTTCCCGTAATCCCGTATATCCACGTGGGGAACACAGCTGCGTGAAATTCGGTAACGGATCGCTTCGCGTTGCTTACTTAGGTGGTATATGAGCCGGTCGCTCAGAAAGCAATGGCAAACTACTGAGTGTGATCTTGCCAAGAACGTCAACAGCAGCTGAAAAATACTGGTGTTGACTGCAACGTCATGTAAGGGCTATGCAACTTTACAAAAACATATTCATGTTCTTTATCTCAGTGAGGCATGCGTGGTCTGATTGTTAATCCTGATTAGGTTATACGTCAGTTGTTATTTATGATGACACACTAGGCTCCATTCTTGCAGTGTGCCGATGGAAAGGCAAGTGGTATGGTTTTGAAGCCACCGTGAAAGATTTCAAGTGTAGAACCCGAATGTGCCTGAAGTACAACGAGGACGGTGCACCTGTCTCTAATATGCTGGTAACAAAACCTGGTAGGTTCAATATGTGTCTTGTTTACTGTCATTCCTTCTGAGCACTGGGCTGGAGACTGCTGGCGATGACATACCTTCGTATTCTTCCTCTTTCAAGGAAACCTCGTTAAGCACCGTAAAGCTCAGTGTCTCCAACTCCGGCATGCGTGTGTGACAGATCTGCTTCTACTAGACAGATTCCACCCAAGGCATGGGGCTCTGTCTACCCGCGGGATTTACATTCCTAGCAATTTTCTCAGTGCCTTAAAGCTACTCTTTACAATTTCTAACTGTCCTGGGATATATAATGAACGCAGCTTCCACCTGGAGCATCCATGCCAACAGATTTATGTTGTCATCTCTTGGCAAGTTTACGTTCAGTAGTTTGCCATTACTTTCTGAACGACCGGCACCCATACCATTTCGTAAAAAAAAACAACCAACGCAGGGCGGTCTGCTGCCAAATTGCTGTGATTTGAACGCGGGTAACCGTTATTACGAAATGCGCAGTTAAACTCTTCACCACGGAGCGGCAGATAGAAATAAGCTGTTGTAAAACCTTCAACGATATGGAATGAGTACACATCTAACAAACCTATGTAGAAGTTTATGCAACAACAGTGAATGCATAGTGTGAACAAATGGAGGGCACTCAGACCCCTTCACCATAAGATCCGCAGTACGAAAAGGTTGTGTCATGTCCCCACTCTTGATCATAACTTAAATAGACAGCTTATGTAAAGAAATCAACCGCCGAGAGACTGTAACAACACCACATGAAGAACAGAATACAGATGAAGAACCAAAGGCAAATCACTCCACTACAGAACGTCTATTGCGGATGGTCAAGCAATAACAGCAAAATCAGAGCAGAATTACAAGACAAGGTGAATAGTCTAAACGAAGTGTGTAAGGAATATAACATGAAACTTCGCGCATTCATTCATTCATTCATTCATTCATTCATTCATTCATTCATTCATTCATTCATTTAGTAGCATGTCCTTTGAGAACCTCGCTCCCATTACAACCTTCCGGAAAACTTCCCGAACAGAAGTAAGATATCCCTCGTCCGGTACACCCATCTGGAGATTTTCCCCCTCATACTGCACCCGTCATCTTTTTGGCCTTTCTCTTCCTCTCTTCCCGAGCACATACCCCTCCATGATTGTTTTCTCCAAACTTCCATGACGTTTCAAGTTGACAAGATATATCAATTTCGATTGTTTTATCGTCTTTATTAGCCAACCTTTTTCAATATTCAGATCTTGTTTGGTGGATTAATTTGTTCTTTTCTGTATCTAATATATTCTTGGAACCCATCTATAACAATTACATTCAAAGGCATGTATGCCCTTTTCAGCTTGTTTAATAAGTGTCCAGGTCTCGTGAGCATATGTTGCAATGGGAAAGATGCATGCTCTTACAAATATATTTGTAGTTCCATCTGACCCCACCATAATTTTTTCAGTTGTTGTATTTTTTGTTTTAAAGAGCAATGGATAGTCGTCTTTTAATTTCCTTCATTGTTTCACTATTGTTGGTAATTAATGACGAAAGATATTCGATATTTTCCACCACCTCCAATTTTTCCTCATTAACATATATTTCTTTCTCCATAACAGTTTTATCTGCATGCATTATCATTGTGTTTGCTATGTTAAGATATATGTTGTGATTTTCGCTACTCTTTAAAACCATACTGGAAGGCAAGGTTGAGGGCAAGCGAGCAATAGGTAGACAACGATACAAGTGGGAAGATAATGTCAAGAGATGGACGAACATCAGCCTGACAGAATGTACAGTCAAGGCGAGAGACAGACAAGGTTGGAGATCCATTGCAGCCAACTTTAATTGTGGATACGGCACCTGATTGATTGATTTACCATTCTGTGATGTGAATAGTGTTGTTTGTCCATCAACAATGATGATGACCTGTGACATGTTTGATTGAGTTGCCAGAGGACCTAGTTTGTAGTGTTCTCTGGAGATATATCTTGAATAATAAATACCAAGATAAAGGATATGATTTAGCACGTTTTGTCTAGAGGTCACTCAAATGAGCTAATCATTCCCGCATTAGCCTTTTTTGGAGAACATTTTTCTTTGGCTCAAACCCCCACTGTGAGACTACTATGTATCTACACAGAAATTTATAAAAGAAGTAAAAGGTTCCCTTAAGGCCAGAAAAGATCTGAACTATTAGCGCCTGTACAACTGAGGATCCCTCTCACTCATTATACTGTTGACAGTGTGCTGTTCGTCCGTCACATAGATCTTTTCTTTCTTTATTTTGTCAGTATGACCTATATCAGTTCAAGTAGTCCTTCAATTTTTGCAGACAAACAAACTTCAACAATAACTGTACATTACATCTGTTGGACAGGACATCTACATGACAGTTTCTTGACCAAAGTGGAACATACACTTCACAAGGAATTGTTTACACCACAAGTGTACAAGATAGACATCATGAGATACCTGACAACATCTATACAGGACTTTTCACAATATGTATAACCAACCACAGCACTTAAGACAGTCACCAGAGACAACACTTGACAGCAACTGTACAAGAAATTCACTGGGGACATGTACTTGAAACACTGGTTCAATCATACTGTTTATTGAGCTGATGGTGAGTCTAGTGATGACCATTGTTCATCCCATTTGTCATGTCAACACCTCAACAGGGTACATACAAAATGTACAAATATGCTAACATGCATGCAGATAAACATGATACAACACTCCTACACCCTCCTCCAGCTAATAACTCTCCTCCGCCTCTCCTCTCTAATCACCACTACACCATTGACTTTTATCCTTTCCTCTACTGTTAATGAGGGAAAACCTGGGGCAAGCATAGGGACGTTCTGCTCCACTGGTCTGTTTAATCCTTTTAGCACCTATGATGGTGTTGGACAGCTCAGGTTGCAGTTTTCCCCCATGATGATTTTCCAAGTCTGACTAATTATCCCCTACTGTCACAGTTTGAAGAAAAGTTACAGCCTTGTCTTTCACTGGTGAGTTGACTGTTCATGAAGTTGAGACTTAGGACTTTGTTCTACTTTTCCTGTAGAGGAAGATCTAAGATACAAATATGTCCCAGCATTCTTCCTTCTCAGTCTATCTCACTTACTCTGACTGTTCATGAAGTTGAGACTTAGGACTTTGTTCTACTTTTCCTGTAAAGGAAGATCTAAGATACAAATATGTCCCAGCTGTCTTTCTTCACAGTCTATCACTCCTAAGATTTCTGATGTTAGTCTCAGTTGATCCCTGACTGACTCAAGATCACTGAAGTCATCAGAACTATTTTTCTCCCTTATTTATATCCAGCTGTTTGAGAGCTGAGCTGAAAGTCTCTAAGAATTCCCATATTGTGGGTTCTAGAAGATTTCACTTATAGAGAGTTGGTTCTGGATTCTGGGACTACTGGTTAGTTTTCCCAGATGATATATGGATGCCTCTCCTCCATCCTCCCGTTCTCTGTTGATATATAGAATGGCACAACATCTCTTCACATGTGTTAAAAGATGATGTTATCATACATTAACATACACAGATGGAGATGGGGAAGGTTAAGGTTGATGATGTAGTGAATTTCACTCTGATGTACTGTGGTAATCACAAGACCATATGCTGAGACAGGGTAGCTTAACACAATTACAAGCATTTATGTGGTCTAAGTTCCACCATGTTTGAACCACAGTAGACCTGGGCACAAGGAGGACCAGACACAGTACAGCAATCATTGTGACATAGCAACATGGGACAGGCATTGTGAAGGGAAATGGAAAATAGGCATTTACAACTGCAATATGCATTATGTATTAACTAATGGCATTTACCCAATTAGCAGACCAGACATCCATTCCTATAGGCTGTGATGTTGGTGCATGAATGTCCTATTCCATATTCACACAGCAATGCCAGACCTCACCCCTTTTCTCAGACAGACCTGACTCACAGGTACATCATCTTATCATCATCATGTGCTCTTTCCCCACTGAGTAATGTCCACAGTAGGTAACAGAAGCTCAATTGCATAGCAATGGTTCACATATGCACCAAGCACATATGTGGAAAACATGTTTAGTCCTTGTAAGTTTGCATGAGCCATACATTATATTCAGCCAACTAAGACACAGGTTCACACACCTATGGTTCTCTTAGGAACTAGTTTATATGAACCATCCAACAGTAGAGGTAACAGTGTAATACTTCAAAGAGAAATTATAGTAATTCTCTTGAGCTTATAGCGACCAGGCATCACATGGACTTGGCGTGCCACATACAACCTGTTTACAGATGGATATGAAGCATCTTTCCTTCCACTAGATGTGAGAGGCTACTTATCAAAGCACCAGCTCATTCCTCCAACATTCTCAGCGTTTTACAAAGGAACTTGTACATGTTTACATCACTCATTCCAATCCAGACTGCCATTTGTTAACTCGCGAGAGCAAAGGTACAGTTGGTTTAAGAATAAGTCATCCTAGGCATGAAGAATGCATAAGGGGTTTTGGTTTGCGAATCTGCATGAGTGTACCACACATTCATCAAGCATACGCAACCAATCACAACAAGGGATTGATATGCACTTGGAGTATACAGCGTGAAAGACATGTCAAGGTTGAAGAAGCAGTATTCAGAATACTGGCGCACAGAAGTTAGGGTTTTCCACTTTCACATTTTATTCATAAAATACTCTTATATTCTTCTCTTTCGTACATTAGGTCTAGCCACAACATCAAAGTATGTTTTAAAGTGGTACCTGTTGTCCAGAGAACAATATTATTGAATCTTTAAGGGCATCACATCACACTAGCGACCGCTCTTGGTGAAATTCCCGCTCCTACTAATTAGATTTTAAAATATGGCCCAGGATAGCGTGGGCTCATTACTTATGAACCAATCAAAAGACAAGTGCATACCGCCGCCTCCCCCAACTCGTTCTGGAACATACGATCTAAGAATAGCCCTTATATTTGGGATGGTCCCCGTTAAGACTTAAAGTATCCTTATGAAATGTGTCGGACTGGAAATGGGGATTCTGTTCCATCATGCTACATGACCATTCATTTCATACAGTAGGCTTGAAAGTATGGAGCCGTGAGTTCCAAGATGGCTGATAAGGCCTATTTTGGCTCGAACTGTTCTTCGACAATGTGGGCAAAGAATGCTTGACGTTCCAGGAGGAGGATCTCCTGCAGTGGTTTTCCTGTCCATCCTTTCCTTCACAGCTCTTGCAGTCCTGGTTGCCTCACACGTGACTGCACCCTTGCGTAGTGATGCACGCCACGAATTTCGGTCTCTGGCTGCAGCCTCCCAAGTGTCATGATATATTCCAAAACTTTTTAGTGAGATCTTCAAAGTGTCTTTAAAGCGTTTCCACTGGTCGCCCTTGTAGCGTTTACCATAACACACCCAAAAAAAAACACAATGCATTTAGGGAGCATGTGATCTGGCATGCGAGTCAAGTGACCAGCCCAAAAAATCTGATTCTTCATTAGTAGAGTGTGGATACTGGGCATGGACGCCAGTTCTAGGACTTCAGTATATGGGATCTTATCTTGTCATTTAATCTTCAATAGCTTCCTAAGGCAGACTGTGTGGAAGTGGTTTAATTTCCTAGCGTGTCGCTGGTAAACAGTCAAGGTTTCACAAGCATATAACAGTGTGGATAATATGACTGTTTTGTTGACTTTCAGATTTTTTTGCAGGCTTATTCCTTTTCTGTCCAACACATTCATGAACAGACTGCCAAAGTCTGCGATGGCCTTGTAGATTCTTACATTCAGTTGTGGCAGCTTGTGACACAGTGATGCCAAGATAGGTGAATTTGTTCACAACACTTAGTCTATGATCATTCACTTTGATATTCGGCAAAGTGTGATTATTCCCTGGAGCTGGCTGGTACATAACTACAGTCTTCTCCAAGTTGATATTGAGCCCAAAGTTGGCACAGGCATGTGAGAAAGCTGAAACATTATGTTGCATGTCCGCCTTTGAGTTGGCGTACAGAGCGCAATCATCAGCAAACAGGAGCTCGCTGACGGTGTCGCTGTTAATTTTGGTTTTAGCTTTCAGCCTTCTGAGATTTAACAATTTTCAATCCATGCGGTAGTTTATGTTTATGCCAACGTCGCTGTTCTCGAAGGCATTCATCAACATGGCTGTAAACGTGAGGCCAAACAGTGTTGGTGCCAGGACACATCCTTGCTTCACTCCATTGTTGGCAGGACATGGCTCAGACAGTTCACCATTTTCCTGAACTCTTGCATGCATACCATCACGAAATAGCCGCACTTTTTTGACAAACTTTCGTGGACAGCCATATTTTGCCATAATCTTCCACAGTCCTTCTCTGCTGACTGTATCAAAAGCCTTAGTCAGGTCAATGAAAGTGGAGAACATTTCGTAGTTCTGTTCCTGACATTTCTCTTGCAGCTGCCTTGCAGCGAAAATCGTGTCAACAGTTCCA
Source organism: Cepaea nemoralis (assembly GCA_014155875.1). NCBI lineage: Eukaryota > Metazoa > Mollusca > Gastropoda > Stylommatophora > Helicidae > Cepaea > Cepaea nemoralis. The sequence continues at coordinate 364,213 of JACEFZ010023489.1, forward strand.
CATTCTTTTCTGAAACCACATTGACTCTCAGGAAGAAGTCCTCGAGATGGGCCGTGAGGCGAATGAGAAGAATTCTGGCGAGTATCTTCCCTGCAATTGAAAGCCAGGAGATGCCTCGGTGGTTGTCACAGGATTGGCGGTTTCCTTTACGTTTGCAAAAGGGGACACGCCCTTGAAATCTTGTGGCATGGTCTCGTTCAATCATATGTAGAGATGTGGATAGTACACCTGTATCATCAGCATATCGAATCTCTGGTATTTCATGACCACATATATTTCGGGCATCATATAGCTCCCTGTTTATATCATCTCTTACATTTCTCATTATATTTTCGGCATACAGGTTAAACAAATAGGGGATAGGGCACAGACTCCCTGCTTGATGTCAAACCAATCTGTCTCCTCGTCTATTCTAACCGCTGTTTGTTGGTCATGCTATAACATTTTTATGAGTTGTACTACACGTGAGGGGAAGAACATTTTCATCATGATTTCCCAAAGTTTCTGATGTTGAAAACAGTCAAATGCCTTTTAATAATCCATAAAACAAGAGAACATCTGTTTAGATTAAATTCTCAACACTTTTCTATTATTATTCAACGCATGTTGAGTATGCGATCTCGTGTTCCTCTCCCTTATCTAATTCCAGCTTGGATTACGTTAATCTCTTCTTCCATTTTCTTACGAAGTCTTCCCATTATGATTTTTAGTAGAATTTTGCTTGCGTGACTGATCAGGGCAACAGTTCTATAGTTGGTGCATAATTTCAAGTTGCCCGTCTTTGGTATTGGAATGAAGATAGTTCTCTTTCAAACTTTCGGCCATATACCATATGTCCATATCTTTGTACATAATGCTTGATAGATTTGTGTGCTTTCTCCTCCTCCCGCTTTTATTAGTTCAGCTGGTATCTCATTATATGCTAGTGATTTACCATTCTTCAGGTATTTTTGTTTGTTTTTTTGCCTATGCAATTTCATCTAATGAGGGTTCAAGGTTCTATCTCTGCTGTCATTGGTTCATCTATCTCATTCACATACTCACAATCATTCATTTCATACATTCCACTTTATTTAAATAATTATTTTATATCATACATTCCACTGCAGTATTCCTTCCATATCTGCATAATTTTTCTAGATTCTGTTAAGGCATTTTCAAAACTGTAACAGATAACATTTAACTGAGGTTAAACATTTCTTGTCAATAAATTCATTTCTTTGAACATTCTTATGATAGTGATCTAATCTGATACATCAGTCTTGTATATATTGATTTTTGTCCTACCTTTTGTTCTTTCTTATCTCTCGTGTTAAGGATGCATCCTTCATCCTCCTGTTCTCGGTTTCATCTCCTTTCTATTTCAGTTCCCTTCGTTATTTTATTAATTCTAACGTGTCTGAGGTAATCCATGGCTTATGTTGCTTTTTCTTCGTCGGAATTAAATCATTGGCTGCAGATATCAAGATAGTTCTAGTTTGTACTGCCAGTTCATCATGTGTCATTTCCTCTAGTACAGACATAAAGACCCCAAAACTATTCCTCATTTCTACGTTGTATGCGTCTTGTATTTTTGTGAGATCCAAACGAAGTGACCTTGGTCCTTGGGTAAGATTTTTGAGTTGTACTTTCATATCTGCTTCTAATAACTGATGGCCTGTATCACAGTCTGCACTTTGTAGGGTTTTTGCCGATGTTATACTTGATCTCCATCTTCTTTGTATTAAATTTAATCTATCTGGTTGTTCGTAGTACTTTCCAGGGACTTCCTAGTAAAGAGTCTTTGTGTGTGTTGTTAAAAAGTGTATTGACTAACGTTAGCTCATTTTATGTGAAAAATTCATTTAATTTGCCACCTGCATCATTTCTATTTCCCAATCCAAATTTTCTTAAAACCTGCCTAACCTTTTCAGTTCTCCGTGAACCACATTTGCATTAAAATATCCCATTATTATTGTTATGTAATTATGATCAATCTGTTTTAATGTGGCTTGCAGTGTGCTGCAAAGATCATCAATTTCGTCCTCCTCTGCTGTTGAAGTGGGTGCATATATCTGTATGTGAGATTTTTTTGGTTTTTTTTTATGGCCTTTAAGTATGATAGTATGCCGGTCTCTCTAGCTGTGGGGTTACAACACTTTCTCTCTGTAAACCCGTTTATCACGCAGAGTCTCGTAGTGGAGCGAGAGCTGAGGCGGTTCGACCCCCGCTCGTGATTTGCGGGATACTGAGCCGGCCGCTCAGAAAGCAATGGCAAACTACTGAGCGTAATCTTGCCAAGACATCAACATACAGCTGAAAGATGTTGGTGTTGACAGCTAAGTCCTGTAAAGGATATGCTTAAAAAAAAAGTATGATAGTGAGGGTTCTATCACTAACCGGGTTATAATTAATTCACGCTTTTGCAGTTTTTTATCTAAACAAAATGTCACTATTCTTTAGCCTCAGACATCTCTACCAGAATATATGAAAAGACTTCCATTTTCATTTGTTAAATGTCACTTGCCTCTCATGCGATGTTCACTAATTCCTAAAATTTGAATACTCAACATCGCAATATCTTCACATACTATATTACATTTTCCCTCATACAGACTTCTTCCATTCCATGTTCCTAGTCTCATGCTTCTTCTTAGTCTTACACGTGAGATTTCCTTGTTAACACCGTCAGGATTAACTCCGTCATCATGATTATTAGTACTGGTACCTGTGTTACACTCTTCCCCAGTGTTTCTGATCTGCCAGGCCTGGAGGGGTCTCATCATCTGATCTGTCCGGCCTGGAGGGGTCTCATCATCTGATCTGCCAGGCCTGGAGGGGTATCATCATCTGATCTGCCCGGCCTGGAGGGGGTCTCATCATCTGATCTGCCCGGCCTGGAGGGGTCTCATCATCAGATCTGCCAGGCCTGGGCGGGGTGGGGGGGGGGGGGGGGGGTCTCATCATCAGATCTGCCTGGCCTGGGCGGGGGGAGGGGTCTCATCATCAGATCTGCCTGGCCTGGGCGGGGGGGGGGGGGTCTCATCATCAGATCTGCCTGGCCTGGGCGGGGGGGGGAGGGGGTCTCATCATTAGATCTGCCTGGCCTGGGCGGGGGGGGAAGGGGTCTCATCATCAAATCTGCCAGGCCTGGGCGGGGGGGGGGGGGTCTCATCATCTGATCTGCCAGGCCTGGAGGGGTCTCATCATCTGATCTGCCCGGCCTGGAGGGGTCTCATCATCTGATCTGCCCGGCCTGGAGGGGTCTCATCATCAGATCTGCCAGGCCTGGGCGGGGGGGGGGGGGGAGGGGTCTCATCATCAGATCTGCCTGGCCTGGGCGGGGGGAAGGGGTCTCATCATCAGATCTGCCTGGCCTGGGTGGGGGGGGGGAGGGTCTCATCATCAGATCTGCCTGGCCTGGGCGCGGGGGGGGGGAGGGGTCTCATCATTAGATCTGCCTGACCTGGGCCGGGGGGGGGGGAGGGGTCTCATCATCAGATCTGCCTGGCCTGGAGGGGTCTCATCATCAGATCTGCCTGGCCTGGGCAGGGGGGGGGGGGGAGGGGTCTCATCATAAGATCTGCCTGGCCTGGGCGGGAGGGGGAGGGGTCTCATCATCAGATCTGCCTGGCCTGGAGGGGTCTCATCACCAGATCTGCCTTGCCTGGGCAGGGGGGGGGGGAAGGGTCTCATCATCAGATCTGCCTGGCCTGGTCGGGGGGGGGGGAGGGGTCTCATCAACAGATCTGCCTGGCCTGGGCGGGGGGGGGAGGGGTTTCATCATCAGATCTGCCTGGCCTGGGCGGGGGGGAGGGGGAGGGGTCTCATCATCAGATCTGCCAGGCCTGGGCGGGGGGTGAAGGGGGGTCTCATCATCAGATCTGCCTGGCCTGGGCGGGGGGGGGGGGGGATGGGGGGTCTCATCATCACATCTATTTCATATTATGTGTTATTGTATGGTTGCTACGGTTGTTTGGCAAGTTTTGCAGAAGGTTTTGCCGTTGCTTTTCTTCTGGACAGTGACTGCACTAGTGGGTGGCCATAGCCATTGTCTCGACTGATGAGCTCATCTGCCCATCTTCGCAAAGTGCATACCATAACCAAACACAATTTACGGCTGCTCTCACACTCCTTCCACCATCTGCTCACATGGCTTCACGTAACCCTAATTATGGGCGAGGGGGGTTAAACGGGTACTCAACCTTGCCCAAGGGTGTCCCGTAGCCTAACGAAGGAGAGAAGGCGTCTGACATATCTTTTGATAGGGGATACAACTAGCCCGCTAACCATTACAGTATAAATCAACAAGCAACTATGTACCGAGCACATGCAAGCAGATGAAGTGTTGGTAAACAAAGGGCAGAAGGAATAACAGAGTCCATGAGAATCTCTATATATGAAGCCCATAAACGGGCACTCTCCCACTGTTTATGCTTCACCTCGACACCGCGAGGTACTAGAGAAACAAGATAAGGTGAGATGTCACAGCCTCACATTATACGGTAAACCAACATAAGTTAATAGACACTAGCGAAGGGCTACAACTCCCGCCCAAGGGAAAGAAGTAAGACCCTCGAAGGCCAAAGTAATCCAGAGCCTTCTCGAAGGACTGGTCAGTGAGTCCACTGTCCCGTGGACACTGATGTGGCCCGCCTATTGCGGGGTCCACGAGGAACTCGGACAGAGTTACCACCCGTGTCGGATTGCGACACGTGTGAACGGGCAGAGACAGAAGGGACATCGGAGAGGCAACAGGGCCTGCCTTAGAGGGACTTAATAGTTCAGACCCATGTGTATTTAGGGTCATAGACATATGCTAGATAGTTTGCTTAGAATGTTTGTTATAATCATGTGTGATGTTAAACCTCTGTGATATGCAACTGATTAGTGCGGGCTTGTTAAACCCACTGCGCCAACGCACTGTATACCTAAATACAATAAATAGTTGCTATATTATATTTAACGGAGTTATTGTTGCCTGTTTGAGCCCGAGACCAGATCCCCTAGAGATCCAACACGCTGACAGGCTTTTTGGGGGCTAATCTCCGGTTTTGGCACAAGCTTTACGTTCAGACGGCTATTGATTGCCAAGTTAAAAATTAAGTAAATGATATCAAATTGATTTCTGAACAAGTTAATAACTTTGCAGCTATCTAGTAATGAACTAGTATTAATATTAGTCCCTCTGCAGATAATATCTCAATGATGTTAACACTATAAAATTTGACATGACTGTGACATTTGACTGTTACTAATGTTTTCTCATTCTACGAGCAGATTGTTCCGCGAATTGTGGTGTATGTAACCTATGTAACCTATCCAACAGTGGCGAGAGAGCAAGACAACATTCGCAAGTTCAGGGAATATAAGATAAGTTTCATATCATGCCCATTGCAACCCTAAGCGGTACTTATCACCATCCATCCATGTAACATTTTTGCTTTGCATTGATTTGTATGTATATTCATAACTTTGTAACCAACGTAACTTTGCATTTGTATTTGCTCATGTAAACATTAAGGGAGATAACTAAATTTTCTACTCCCCAACATTTTTCTAAGGGATTTAACTTCAGTAAAATTACCAACAAGTAAAAGACAAGATGTCTACGTTAGAAAAATGTATTGAGTTAGGTATGAAATTAGGTTATAAAGAAGAGAAACTATCAGAATGGGCACAGAAGACACACGCAGAGAACATTGCCCGTGAAGAAAGAGCGATAGAACGGGAAGAAAAACAGAGGCAATTGCAGGCAGCAGAAAAGAAGATGCAAATTGAGGCAGAAGAAAAGAAGATGCAAATTGAGGCAGAAGAAAAGAAGATGCAAATTGAAGCCGAAGAGAGGAAAATGCAATTGCAAGCTCAAGAGAAACAAATAGAGCTTGAGGCGGCGGCCAAACAAGCCCAATTGAATGCCGATACACAAATAAGACTAAAGCAGATGGAAATCGATTCCAACGTAGAAATATCTGTAAATAAACTGAGAAGCAAGGAGGAGGAACAAAAATATAACAAGTATAATGGCCTCGTCAAAGCATTTTGCTCAGGGGACTCTATCAGTGCATACCTGGAAAATTTTGAGTGTCTAATGTCCTACCATAAGATCGTAAAATCAGATTGGTCATTTATTTTAATGAGAAACTTAGCTCTGGAACCATTAAAAGTAATAGAGACAGTTCCACAGGAGATGAGAAAAGATTATGATTATTTAAAGCAACGCATTCTCCAACATTTCTCATTAGATACAGCAGGTTACCAACAACAGTTCGCAAAATTATCCCCACAACCTAACCAAACCTTCATAGACTACGTGTCTACAGTTCAGGATGTTTGCACAAAGTGGATTAACTCAGCTAAAACTAACAACAACCATGACAAACTAAAAGAACTCATTATTATTGACAAAATAGTTAGTACAATCCCAACACCTTTTGCTAAGTTTTTGAAACAAATGGACTGTAAAAGTATCCAAGAAGTAGAGACAAAGGGGAACGCATTTTTCACAGCGAACCGAGATATTTTCCAATTAAACCTAAGTCAAAACGAAACAGCAGCAGTTGTAAACACTAGATACTCGAAACCAACGGAAAACAAGTTTAAACCACGCTCGAATGTCAGGAAGCCAGTTAAGTGTCCAGTATTGTCATCTGACACACGAAGAGTACGCGATGTGCGATAAATCACCCAATTATCCACATCATCTCCAAATGATCGTGGAGAAGCAAAAGAACAAGAGAAATGCGTATCAGAGAGCGGTCAAATGCTATTTTTGCAGCAGCTTTGGGCACTATTCTCGTTTTTGTGAAGGGCGAAAGATAATGAAACAGGCCAATGCTGCACTAGTTGAAACTTCCTCAGATGAAGATATTGAACTACTGAATGAGTGTGACAATCAGAACTGAAAGTTTGAGTGAGCTAGGAAATGCAGTGCAAATTATTGACACCATTACAGACAATAAATGTAACACCTGTAGGAAATTCCAACTTGACACAACATTGCTATGCGGCCACACGATCCCTATTTCTAATGAAATGGCCAACGCTGCCTTATCATCTACAGGCAAGCTAAATTTCTCAACAGGGTTTGTAAATAACAAAAAGTGCACATTAATTCGCGATTCCGGCGCAACGCTCTGTGGAATTAAGAAAACATTAATCAACGACAAAGACTACACACACAAACACGTAACTTGTCGCACATTCTCAGGCACCATCGAAAAATACCCCCTTGCTCTTGTCGAAATTCGAACACCGTTCATATCAGGACTAGTATTGTGCGCAGTACTAGAAAATCCTGTCGCTGAAATTATACTTGGGAACCTGCCCAACATACGATCTTGCTCTGAAAAGGAAATCAGAGAGTGGGAGCAGAAAAACGGTATCCAGAACCCAAACAGCGATTCTAAAGAGAAACACCACTCGTGCTTGTCTCAAACTGCCAAAAGCACAAGGGAGACAACCAATGAAGTAATTCAGAAAGAATTCACCGAGGTGCATAATGCAGGGGCGGTTGAATCTGTCAGTGATACGACCAACTTAAAACCTCGAATTGAGGATGCCAGCGATCCACAAATTACCAAGCCTGTAGATGTGCAACAACACACACAACACACGAATGCAATAACACGACAGACAACTCACAAAACCCACACCGACCAACTGCAGGAGTCACTAGAAATTGTATCACCAAACACTACCATCACTAATTTTGGAGAAGAACAGAAAGCAGATCCTACACTTTCACAGTATTTTAGGTTAGTAGGACTTAAACCAAAATTGACTAAAAATGCGTCGTGGACATTTAGATTAAAGAACAATGTGCTGACTAGATTATACACCAGAGATCAGACCACGATACAGCAAGTAGTTCTACCTCAAGCACATCGTGAAAAAGTACTAAAGATAGCCCATGAATCACCTTTCGGAGGTCATATGGGTTACGAAAAGACTAGAGCCAGGGTCCTGACCCAATTTTATTGGCCGAAATTTTGCCAAGACATAAAAACCTATTGTAGATCATGTGATATATGTCAGAAACTGGTGAAAAAGGGAAAAAACCCTACGGCAGAAATTCAATCAACCACCACTGCCTCGAGGCCATTTCAAATCGTGGCAGTTGATCTAGTAGGTCCGTTAAACCACATCTCAAGCAAAGGGAATAGATATATTTTTACTCTTATTGATCTATGTACGAGATGGCCAGAAATGATTCCATTAAAATCTATCTCCTCTAAGGATGTGACGGACGTATTGTTAAATATATTCTCCCGTTTTGGCTTCCCGGAGAAAATAATTTCAGATAGAGGAACCCAGTTCATATCGAATGCCACTCAATCGGTAACTAAGTTACTAGGCATAAAGCAATGTTTCACCAGTCCCTATCGACCGGCCGCAAATGGTATCTGCGAGAAACTAAATGGGGACCTGAAACATATGCTATCCAAAGTGACAGCTGAAAATCCAGCCGATTGGGATATACTTCTCCCAACGGTGCTGTTCGCATATAGAGAAGTCCCACAATCAAGCACAGGGTTCTCTCCTTTCGAATTGATATATGGAGCGAACCCAAGAGGACCTCTCACTATTTACAAAGATATCATATCACAACCTGTAAATATCCAACTACCAATTTCCACCTATGATTTAGTCACTGACACCAGAGACAAAATCATACGTTCCTGTATACTGGCCAGAACATCATTACAGGAGAAAGGTTTTAGGTACAGGCAGTACGCCAACAAAGGTGCAAAAACAATTGTATTAAAACCAGATCAGGATATTTTACTATTGCTACCTGACAAGAGAGATTTACTATCAACCTCTTGGCAGGGACCGTTTAAAATTGTTAGAAGAATTTCGGAAGTTGATTACGAAATTTCTTTGAATGGAAAGTTGAAAATATTCCATGTAAATATGTTAAAACCATATTATGCTAGAGAGGACAGTGACACGAGTAAGCAGACGCAGCTAACTGATGACAGAAACGAAACGACAATTACCCAACTGAATGACACCTCGACAAACGAAGCATCGTTAACGACGCACTCTTACGACAACAAAGAGGACGAAGACATATTTACATTACCGACAATATGGAATAACGACAACGACGACCAATGTGACGACATATTGACAACGATTAATCTCGACGACGACGACAATGACATTGAGGACAATTTACAAACAGTAGCATCTGTAATAAATCAGACAGACGTAGACAATACTGAAATTCCAGTACCGATTATGAATGACGACGGTAGTATAAAGGACATACAAATCTCTGACACTTTGACACAACAGCAGCGACAAGACATTTTGTCTCTCCTTAACGATTATAAATCTATCTTCTCTAACAAACCTGGACGGACTGACAAAATAACACATTCAATTGTGTTGACAGATCTGACACCGGTCAAATGTAGACCATATTCTATTCCTCTACATTATAGAGCAAATTTAGACAAAGAAATTTTGGATTTAGAGAAAAATAGAATAATTCAGAAATCTATGTCTCAATATTCTTCACCGATTGTCCTGGTGAAAAAGAAGGACCAAACGATTCGTTTGTGCATAGACTATAGAAGATTAAATACAATAACCACAACAGATGCGGAGCCAATGAACAGCTGTGAAGACCTCATTTTGAATATGTCTCAATCATCCTTATTTTCGAAGGTTGATTTAGCGAAAGGTTATTGGCAAGTACCACTACACCCTTCTTCTAGACATATAACAGCATTCGCAACACCTCTTGGTTTGTACGAATGGAGATATCTTCCATTTGGTCTCAAGAACGCTCCCGCCACATTTGTTAGGTTAACTAGGTTGTTATTGCACGGAATTAACGACGTGCAAGCTTATATTGATGATATATGCATTCATTCTTCTAATATGACTTCTCACTTACTTACACTCCAACAAGTCTTCAACCAAATCTTTCTTTTTGGACTTACTATCAAACCTTCCAAGGTTGAAATAGGCTATAAACAAATAGACTTCCTTGGTCATAGAATTTCTGAAGGCAAACTGTTGACAGATGATAAAATTGTTTCGAAAATTCTCAATCTAGAAGTTCCTACTACAAAGAAACAAATTAGAAGTTTATTAGGTCTTATAAACTATTATGCTAAGTTTATACCAAACTGGGCAGAACTTACATCAGTTTTTTCTAATATGTTGACAAAAGATCATCCAGAAAAATTTTGTAAAAGTACCCGCTTAGAGGATGCAATATGCAGATTGAAATGCATTTTTTCTAATCCACCAGTATTACGATTACCAAACATAGATCTACCCTTTATTTTGACCACAGATTCGAGTGCTATCGCAATTGGAGGATGTTTAATGCAAGAAGTGGAAGGAGTGAGACACCCAATTCTCTACGTAAGCCGTAAGCTGAAGAAAGGCAGAGATCCATTATTCTACGGTGGAATTGGAGGCATTAAGTCTATTATTTTGTATGCTCAGATTATCTAAGTTCCTCTTGGGATGCCCATTTTGTTGTACTCACCGATAATTCGCCATTGTTGGTGCTTAAGCAAGGTGTTCCGAAAAACCATCGTTTGCAAAGATGGTGTCTTCTTCTCCAAGATTTCGACTTCGAAATCCGCCATATCAGAGGCACTGATAACATTATAGCTGATATTTTATCGCGGCAAACGAATGCGCCAGCAGAATAACATTTGGCACATCGACCATTCGCCATACCAGAAACTGTGATATTTTATTCTGTGGCATAGAACAGTGTAACTCTACACCTGCTAGAGAACTTTCATTTAAAAGTAATAACACCCCAGTGAATAGGTTACGTATAACACCCACGAACGTGAAACTTTGAGAACTATACTACCAATTACCAAAGCTCTAGGAACAATCCGAGCGAGAGACATTATCTGTGAAATGATTTCAACCAGTGAACTGACATTGATCACGAAAGCATTAAGAACACTTTATACTCGACATTGAGAACATTCCATACCTGCTGTTGCTAAGAGACTTTGCAAACAGCCGAAACAGAACTACGTCGACTACAACACTCAAGAGACAGCCATACTAACTGTTAACATTCATGGCATGACACGCTAACAACAGGAGGACAACGCGCACATCATCGTTGGATTTAGTTACTTAGTTAATTAATTAATTTAGTATTGAATATGTATTATATTTGTATTGAATTATGTATATAAAATATGTTAACCTGTAATTTGTACATTTTCTACCATAATATTACAGGTATTTCCATTCATAGGCGAAATAATCTTCCTATGCAATTTTCTCTATGTAAATTATAAACCATTTTTGAGTCATCGTACAAAAAGTACGTATTATCTTAAAGGGAACATATCGCCTATTCCGTTTTTTCTAAGGGCAATAACACTTACCTCAACTTTACTTATATATTTTAACCAAATACTATTTTGAATGAAAGATGTGTGAATGACAGGGTGAATGAATTAAATGAGAGAGCGATATACTGAGCGGACAAATTGTACGCAAAACGTATTTATTTTAATTTGTCTGCGTCTTTCATGTAAATTGTATTACTTGTCTAAATTGTTGATACATGTTTAGTAGTTAGTTTAGTACTCTTAGTTTAGTATTTAGGATACTACATCTAAGCACCACTGCTTGGAATGCCTGATCATGCATTACACACATTGGAGTAATTCATGATTAAGGATATCCCAACTCGTGACGCTTGGAGATAAGCCACACATTCAGCACACACTTTACACAAAACTCAAAACTGAACACTATCAATTAAAATACAGTCACTTTATTAGAAGCAGCAACTTATTAGTCAACACACTAACAAGCCAACAGGGACACATGTAGTCAGATGGGATAAAATAACAGCGTAACTACATATTCAGCATTATACAACATACGAGAGTAAAAGTGTATTGAAATGCACACACAGAACAAGATTTGAAGGTGTACTTAATTAGCCAAGACTTTTGTCTTGTTAATCCTCTCTAATACAGAGGTTAATTATCTTGGTATCAGTAGGATACTTTGAGAAGGACGGGTTGTAGAAACAACTAGTAAACGTCACGTAACTTCGGTCAGATAAGCATTTTTAAGGACACAGGAGAGAGAGACCTCTTCAGCAAATCAGAGAAGTGGTGTATGGGAGAATACATGAGTGTTGATGCCAATATGTAGGTTACCAAGTTACTGTCCACCAAACTACAAACACCGACTTTATGTGATTCTGTGACAGAATTAGTACAGAACTAATTACCTTATAACAACCCATCAAATCAGGGGAGAGGGGGACTCCTGTCACAGCCTCACATTATACGGTAAACCAACATAAGTTAATAGACACTAGCGAAGGGCTACAACTCCCGCCCAAGGGAAAGAAGTAAGACCCTCGAAGGCCAGAGTAATCCAGAGCCTTCTCGAAGGACTGGTCAGTGAGTCCACTGTCCCGTGGACACTGATGTGGCCCGCCTATTGCGGGGTCCACGAGGAACTCGGACAGAGTTACCACCCGTGTCGGATTGCGACACGTGTGAACGGGCAGAGACAGAAGGGACATCGGAGAGGCAACAGGGCCTGCCTTAGAGGGACTTAATAGTTCAGACCCATGTGTATTTAGGGTCATAGACATATGCTAGATAGTTTGCTTAGAATGTTTGTTATAATCATGTGTGATGTTAAACCTCTGTGATATGCAACTCATTCGTGCGGGCTTTTTAAACCCACTGCGCCAACGCACTGTATACCTAACTGCAATAAAGGTTGCTATATTATATGTAACGGAGTTAGTGTTGCCTGTTTGAGCCCGAGACCAGATCCCCTAGAGATCCAACACGCTGACATGAGATGAGAATAGTATTGTATGCAGACTTGATATCAGTGTTGTACTAGAGAAACAAGATAAGGTGAGATGAGATGAGAATAGTGTTGTATGCAGACTTGATATCAGTGTTGTACTAGAGAAACAAGATAAGGTGAGATGAGATGAGAATAGTGCTGTATGCAGACTTGATATCAGTGTTGTACTAGAGAAACAAGATAAGGTAAGATGAGATTAGTGCTGTACGCAGGCTTGATATCAGTGTTGTACTAGAGAAACAAGATAAGGTGAGATGAGATGAGAATAGTGTTGTATGCAGACTTGATATCAGTGTTGTACTAGAGAAACAAGATAAGGTAAGATGAGATTAGTGCTGTACGCAGGCTTGATATCAGTGTTGTACTAGAGAAACAAGATAAGGTGAGATGAGATGAGAATAGTGTTGTATGCAGACTTGATATCAGTGTTGTACTAGAGAAACAAGATAAGGTGAGATGAGATGAGAATAGTGCTGTACGCAGACTTGATATCAGTGTTGTACTAGAGAAACAAGTTCAGGTGAGATGAGATGAGAATAGTGCTGTACGCAGGCTTGATATCAGTGTTGTACTAGAGAAACAAGATAAGGTAAGATGAGAATAGTGCTGTATGCAGACTTGATATCAGTGTTGTACTAGAGAAACAAGATAAGGTGAGATGAGATGAGAATAGTGTTGTATGCAGACTTGATATCAGTGTTGTACTAGAGAAACAAGTTCAGGTGAGATGAGATGAGAATAGTGCTGTACGCAGACTTGATATCAGTGTTGTACTAGAGAAACAAGATAAGGTAAGATGAGATTAGTGCTGTATGCAGACTTGATATCAGTGTTGTACTAGAGAAACAAGATAAGGTGAGATGAGATGAGAATAGTGCTGTATGCAGACTTGATATCAGTGTTGTACTAGAGAAACAAGATAAGGTAAGATGAGATGAGAATAGTGCTGTATGCAGACTTGATATCAGTGTTGTACTAGAGAAACAAGATAAGGTGAGATGAGATGAGAATAGTGTTGTATGCAGACTTGATATCAGTGTTGTACTAGAGAAACAAGATAAGGTAAGATGAGATGAGAATAGTGTTGTATGCAGACTTGATATCAGTGTTGTACTAGAGAAACAAGATAAGGTAAGATGAGAATAGTGCTGTATGCAGACTTGATATCAGTGTTGTACTAGAGAAACAAGATAAGGTGAGATGAGATGAGAATAGTGCTGTATGCAGACTTGATATCAGTGTTGTACTAGAGAAACAAGATAAGGTGAGATGAGATGAGAATAGTGCTGTATGCAGACTTGATATCAGTGTTGTAGTCTCACATTGCTGGTCTCTCTGAGGAAGGGGTTAAGGACGTTGTTCGTAATCCCGTATACCCACGTATGGAACACAGCTGCGTGAGATTCGGCAGCGTATCGCGACGCGCTGGTTGCTTACGGAGGTATGTGAATCGGTCGTTCAGAAAGCAATGGCAAACTACTGAATGTAAAAGTTGCGAATACATCAACAGCAGCTGAAATTCTGGTGTTGACTGCATTGTCCTGTAAAGGATAAGCGAAACAAACATTCACATTAATTAAGTGTTGTACTTTCACTTTATATCAGTATTGTTAAAGTTAGTTGCATATCATTTACAGGACGTCGCAGTCAACGCCGGCATTTTTTGACTGTGATTTCTTCATACGTTGACGTTCTATAATTTGCTATTGCTTTCTAAACGGCCGGTACGCATACTACATCATAAACGGCTGGTACGCATACCACATCATAAATGGCTGGTACGACTACCACATCATAAACGGCCGGTACGCATACCACATCATAAACGGCCGGTCCGCATACCACATCATAAACGTCCGGTACGACTACCACTTCATAAACGACCGGTACGCATACCACTTCATAAACGACCGACACGCATACCACTTCATAAACGGCCGGCACGCATACCACTTTATAAACGGCCGGTACGCATACCACTTCATAAACGACCGGTACGCATACCACTTCATAAACGGCCGGTACGCATCCCACTTCATAAACGACCGGTACGCATACCACTTCATAAACAACCGGTACGCATACCACTTCATAAACGGCCGGTACGCATACCACTTCATAAACGGCCGGTACGCATACCCCTTCATAAACGGCCGGTACGCATACCACTTCATAAACGGCCGGTACGCATACCACTTCATAAAAACCAACGAAAGGCGGTCTACTTCAAAATCACCCGCAGCTATGATTTGAACTTCGTATGCGGGATTGCGAATTGCTTCCGTGACTCCTTCGCCACAGAGCCGGCTAAAAGAGATAACACTGGTGTAAAAACAATAATTCAAGTTAAAGGCAATGAGACAAGAGGTAGACAACGTAACAAGTGGGAAGAGAGCACCAAGAGATGGACGAACAACAGTCTGATAGAACAGTGGTTCTCAACCTTTTTTTACCCATGCCCCCCGTTACCATATGTTCAGAACGTCATTCCCCCCTTTCGAATTTCCTCCCTATAAATCCCCCTCCCCCACCCTTACACAGTATACATAAAAATGGAAGCTAAACTTGCGGGTCTACTTAGGTTATAAAACAAATTTCATTAGGTCGAGAAGTACAGAACCATAAAATGTAGAGGGAAAAACAATATCAATTAACTGGTTCTTGTATTAATACGATCTTGAAATAATCTTAATTCCACCCCCCCCCCCCCCCTGGAAACCCTAAAATTCTCCCCTGGGGAAATTCCCCACTGGTTGAGAACCACTGTGATAGAACGTACTGTCAGGGCGAGAGCCAGAAAGTGTTGGAGATCTTTCCTGTGGCCAGATATTGACGTGCGTCATTGCCATACAGCTCTAGGCTATCTGCACAACGTGCCCCATGCCACCATATGTTACGTGGCAGTCATGGGCCATTTGGCAATCACTAAACAAGACACGCATGGCTCAAATATTACACACAGACACTTAGGGGTAACAAACAATGGTGAAAAAGAAGAAACAAACAAACACACATAACTACTGAAATAATACAAGCCCTTAACGTTGAAAGAAATCCAAGCTCGTAAACATGATACCTAGGAAACTAAAATATTGTGGTCATACTACATGTAGCCGAAGCTGGTAAACTAAAATACTGTGATAATACTACATGCTGCCGTGGCTGGAAAACTAAAATACTGTGCCCATATTACATGCAACCATGGTTGGGAAACTAAAATACTGTGGCGATACTACATGAAGCAATGGCTGGGAAACTAAATTTCTGTGGACATACTACATGTAGTCGTGATGGGGAAACTAAAATAATGTGGCCATACTACATGTATCCGTGGCTGGAAAACTAAAATACTGTGGCTATACTACAAGAAGCCGTGGCAGGGAAACTAAAATACAGTGTCCATATTACATGTAGCCGTGTCCGGGAAACTAAAATATTGTGTCCATACTACATGTAGCCGCGGCTGGGAAACTAAAATACTATGGCCATACTACATGTATCCGTGTTCGGGAAACTAAAATATTGTGGCCATACTACATGTAGCTGTGAATGGGAAACTAAAATACTGTGACACTACTACACGTAGCCATGGCTGGGAAACTAAAATACTGTGACCATACTACATGTATCCGTGTCCGGGAAACTAAAATATTGTGTCCATACTACATGTAGCCGTGGTGTGGGAAATTAAAATACTATGGCCATACTACATGTAGCCGCGGCTGGGAAACTAAAACACTGTAGCCATACAATACGTATCCGTGGCTGGGAAACTAAAATGCTGTTGCCATAATACATGTAGCCGTGATGGGAAACTAAAATACTGTAGCCATACTACATGTAGCTGTGATGGGAAACTAAAATACTGTAGCCATACTACATGTAGCCGTGATGGGAAACTAAAATAGTGTAGCCATACTACATGTAGCCGTGACTGGGAAACTAAAATCTCAAGAGGCTGAAAGCTAAAACCAAAATTAACAGCGACACCGTCAGAGAGCTCTTGTTTGTTGATTATTGCGCTCTATATGCCAACTCAGAGGCAGGCATGCAACACAATGTTTCAGCTTTCTCACATGCCTGTGCCAACTTTGGGCTCAATATCAACTTGGAGAAGACTGTAGTTATGTACCAGCCAGCTCCAGGGAATAATCACACTGTGCCGAATATCAAGGTGAATGCTTATAGAGTAAGTGTTGTGGACAAATTCACCTATCTTGACTGCACTGTGTCACAAGCTGCCACAACTGATGACGAGGTGAATGCAAGAATCTCCAAGGCCAGCGAGACTTTTGGCAGATTGTACAAGAATGTATGGGACAGAAATGGAATAAGCCTGCAAATAAAGCTGAAAGTCTACAAAGCAGTCGGATTATCCACACTGCTATATGCTTGCGAATCCTGGACTGTTTATCAGCGACACGCTAGGGAATTAAACCATTTCCACACAGTCTGTCTTAGGAAGCTATTGAAGTTTACATGCCAAGACAAGATCCCAGATACTGAAGTTCTAGAAAGAGCGTACATGCCCAGTATCAACACACTACTAATGAAGAATTAGATTCTTTGGGCTTGTCACTTAAATGGGCTAGTCACTTAACTCGCATGCCATATCATAAGCTCCCAAATCGAATGTTTTTACGGCGAGCTGTGTTGTGGTAAACGCTCCCATGGCGGCCAAAGGAAACGCTTTAAAGACATTCTGAAAATCTCACTAAATGCTTTTTTAATTCATCATGACACCTGGGAGACTGCAGCCAGATACCAAAATTCGTGGCGTACATCATTAAGCAAGGGTGCAGTCACTTGTGAAGCAACCCGGACTGCAAGAGCTGTGAAGAAAAGAGAGGACAGAAAAACCACTGCAGCAGATCCTCCTCCTGGAACGTCAAACATTATTTGTCCACATTGTCAAAGTACATTTCAAGCCAAAATAGGTCTTATCAGCCATCTTAGAACTCCATACTTTCAATCCCCACTGGATGAAATGAATGGTCATCATCGTTCTTGATGGACAAACAACATCTACATATACTAACAATCAACATCTGTTAATAAAGATTCTGAAATTTAATTAATCTTGACTAGTCATTTGTCTTGTACTCAACTTGAACTCTGAAAAACACATCTTGCTAAAGGCTACTTTCGCCACGGCGATTCTTGTTCTAATCTCTTCAAGGCATCTCCCATCAGATGTTATGACTGTTCCGAGATAATTGTATCGATTATATATATATATACTGTTTTAGTTTCACCAGCGACATTCGTGTCTGAAACAATATCTCCGTTTACATTTCATTTTTCTGGAATGCAACGTTTGTTTGCTTTATTCTGCTCCTAATCTCTGCCGTGCATATTGCATCCGATCTTACAATCGTGCAGTTATTGTTTGTCCTGTTATGTTCTTCATCTCAATGACATATACTCCATTTGATTGTTAAACATGATTGGTTTATGTGTCAGTTGTTATATTTGATCACAGTCAAGATTCCATTGTTGCAGGGTGCTCCTGGCGTGGCCAATGTTATGACGAGGGAGACACCGTGAAAGACAACTGTACAAGATACAAGTGCACACAGTACGACATGGACGATCCAGATGTCGCTGAGATGCGAGAAACGAAAATTGGTAGGTTCAATATATTTTTATTGTGTCAATTCATCCCCTGCCGGTCTCCCTGGCCTAAGGTTTTAACGTATTTCTCAGTAATCCCGTATACTCTTGTGAATAACGTGACGTGCGCGAGAATCGGTAGCGGTTCTAGCCTCGTCGGTAACTTACGGGGTATGTGAGCCGGCCACTCAGAAAGCAATGGCAAACTACTGATCGTAATCTTGCCAAGAAATCAACAATCAGCTGAAAGATGCTGATGGTGACAGCGATGTCCTGTAATGGATATGCGAACCACAAAAAAAAAATCATTCCCTGTGAGCACTGGGTAGGCGACTGTTGGCGATGACATACCTTCTTCTTCTTCATAGTTCCTCTTTCGAGGAAAATATGCCACACCTCGTTATGCACCTCACAGGTCAGTGTGTCCAACTCTGGCATGCGTGTGTGTGAGATCTGAATCTACTAGACAGATTCCACACAAGGCACGGGGCTCTGTCTGAATCTACTAGACAGATTCCACACAAGGCATGGGGGATCTGCATACAAGGGCGTTGATTCCCTTTCCTATCAATTTCCCAAGGGCCTTATAATATATATATATATATATATATATATATATATATATATATATATATATATATATATATATATATATATATATATATATATATACACACACACACTAGCTGACCCGGCCCGGCTTCACCCAGGCCCTGGCGAGGATCTATCTATCTGTCTATCTATCTATCTATCTATCTATCTATCTATCTATCTATCTATCTATCTATCTATCTATCCGACCAACCGACCGACCGACCGACCTATCTATAGCCATTGGACTTAACCTAAGATGTAGCAATGCTACTAAAAGTTATGTCCCTTTATATATTTTCTCTTATGTTAAGACATGTAATTTAATTATTAAATGTTAATAAGTAAATAGTTGATGCTACACTAAAAAATACTATGACAGTTGGTTGCACGGGAATGAAAGGAAGACGTGTAGAAAATTTCATCTCAATCGGATGGACCGTTATCGAACGCATCCAATCCATCCCCAACCACAAACCCACACACATATATTCTGTTTTATATATATACTAGCTGACCCGGCCCGGCTTCGCCCAGGCCCTGGCGGGGATCTATCTATCTATCAGTCTGTCTGTCTGCTTGTTTGTCTGTCTGTCTGGCTGACCCGGCCCGGCTTCACCCAGTCCTTGGTGGGGAGCATCTCATTTAATTAATATAAGTAGTCATATAAGCTCTCCCGTTCCCGACTATCTGTCTGTCTGACCCGGCTTAGCCCAGTCCCTGGCGGGGAGCATCTCATTTTATTCATATACGTAGTCATATAAGCTCTCCCGTTCCCGACTATCTGTTGTCTGTCTATCTGTCTGTCTGTCTGTCCCGGCCCGGCTTCACCCAGTCCCTGGTGGGGAGCATCTCATTTAATTCATATACGTAGTCATATAAGCTCTCCCGTTCCCGACTGTCTGTTTATCTGTCTGTCTGACCCGGCCCGGCTTCACCCAGTCCCTGGTGGGGAGCATGTCATTTAATTCATTCATATAAGTAGTCAAATAAGCTTCCGTTCCCGACTATCTGTCTGTCTGTCTATCTATCTGACCCGGCGTGGTTTCGCCTGTAAACAGTAACTTAAAAGAATGTCCTTCCACACACCATTCATTATTTTTAATGAAAACTGTTTTTATTCACCGACATGACAGCTGATAAGTTTTGTAAGCAGAAATAGATGGGTTACAATGTTATGCATTATGCATTATTTTTATGCAAACTTTGAAAATGCCTTAAAGATTATATCATTATTTATTATAACTCATATGCCTAAAAATAACTATAGACAAAAAGTTTAATAATAGTGCAAGTAAGTCCAACAATATGACTATAAAGTATATAGAAATGTTATTAAAAGTTATGCCCCTTGAAATAACTTTTCTAGAGTGAAGTCCCCCTGCTATATACTATATATAATGAAAATGGAAAAGTAACTGTTATTAAATAAGTAGAAGATTTTACACTAAGAAACTATTATAGTCGGTTGCATAGGAATGAAAGGAAGACGTGTAGAAAATTTCATCTCAATCGGATGTACCGTTATCGAACGCATCCAATACATAAATCCCAACAAACACACAAAGCCACATACACTCTGTTTTATATATATATATATATATATATATATATATATATATATATATATATATATATATATATATATATATATATATATATATATATATATATATGACTATCACACGAATGAAACACTAAAGCATGCTCGCAATCCGTTCCGATCTGGAACGTTTTAATACAATAATATCGAGCTTCACAAATCCCGCAGGGAACGCTGGCTACTTAAAAGCCGTACCGACTTAACACACTAGTGTCGGAACGGGTAACATATTTATAGAATATATACACTGAGTCATTTATGTACAAACACTCACGCTCGTGCACAATCTCGCCATAGCACTCAATTGGCACACACTTTCTCAGTTAATCAGCGCACAGTGCCTCACAGTGGTATTGCTTATATACTATCAATTGCACGACACAGCAGGCTCAATATATCTTGCACACTTCTAACGTAAGTAGTCTCCTTTCAAACACGTCTGTCTCAGTGGCCGGTCTAACACCTGGTTAACCCTCGGTCCGGTCTGCCCCATCACGAGTTCTGTCGTCTCGTGAATCATGCCTGACCTGCCTTGGTCCGTCTGTCTCGGGTCTGTACTGAGCTACAGGCTCACCTGTCCTTAACTCTTTAGTGTCTGTCAACGGTCGTGACCTGTCCCAGTACTTCTCTCTACCTGTCTCATACTGCAGTCCCTGTTAGTAAACTGTCGTTATACTGTCCTGTAAGTACCGTCTTAATGCGTTTAGGTCTCTGGCATACTCCCCCTCGTCCCCGTTGTAGCACTTTACTATTTTCTTAGGAAAGTGACACATCATGCATTTATTTCTATGTGTCTTACTTTAATAAACTTTGTTCGTTTGTCAGAGAACTAATCGAGTCCCTTAGTCTTGGTCTATAGAGTTTTATATCCTTTAGCAATAGAGGTAATGGCGAGGTACACTTGCAAGGTTGTAAAAGGTGTGTCTCCCATTCTTCTTTTGTGCCGTATTATGGCTATTTATTCTCAGTATGACCTCTTGAACTGTTCGTATTCACCCTGTACTTAATTTGTATATGAGACTAGGCACGATCCGAGAGTTCAGCCGATGTATGTTATCTTGTCTTAATAGGCTTAAACAACGACCGTTTTCACAACACTCCCTGTTAGGCTTAATGTTGACGACAAATTGTCTTATACATCAGGGAAAGGCTGTTTACTGGTCTATAATGGCCAGGCATCTGAACCCTGGTCTCTACAAATATCCCCATCCTCAGCAGCCAGCCAAGAGTTCCAACACCAATAGTACCAGTAGCAATCTGATTATATGTTCGTCTCGCCTTTCATCTGAGCGTCGAACGGCGGCCACATCACCTCGGTGATCCATTTGCTCCTCCGAGGTGTACACGTGCTCTCACAAGGCAGCAACCATGTCTGTCTTGTCATGCATCAATAATCCACCAAGTTTTGCAGAGCCAGCCATTCATTCCCCAGCACACCGGCATTCCCCGGAGAAAATATCCAGACGATGCTTGCCACCCGTGACCTCCGAGGCGAAGCAAGCCACTCTGCACGAAGCTTGCCTGTCCTCACCTTACTCAGCATGCTTTCTGAGTCAGTTACAATCACGATGTGTGTGTGTGTGTGTGTGTGTGTGTGTGTGTGTGTGTGTGTGTGTGTGTGTGTGCCTAAAGTTCTCCATGATGCACAACTGTCTGATCGTATCCTCCGCCTGAGCCATCCATGATTTCCCTCTTATCAGTCTCTGACCCTTAACTACGTCCAGCGCCTCATGCAGTGGGTGATCTGTGTCCGCAGCTACTCTGAGGTATGCCTTCGCCTGCATCACCTTGAGCCTACCAGAAAAAGTCGGCAAACCAAGGAAGTGCCGCATACACACTACTGAGTTGTCTCTGGTGCATCCCAGAATGACCCGCATAGCTTCATTCTGTATGCGCTCTAATTTCACCAGTTGACACTTTGAGACAGTGAGTAGTCCTAGTCTATAATCAATCACAAAGAGGATCAAGTGCTGGTATAGTGTGAAAAGCATTCTCTGTTCTGTATCCATTGTAGCCATAGTTTTAAGTGCATTAAGTCCCTTTTGAGATCTTGTTACAATCGTCTCCACATTGTCCTTGAAGGACAGACTCCTGTCAAATGTGATTCCCAGATACTTCAGTTTGTTCTCTATGTTGACGCTTCTACCATCTATCGCGAGGCTTGGGACATCAGCTCTCACAATCTTGTTGTCCAGAGAGCACCACAAAACAGCGGCCTTTTCCTGGTGGATGACAGCACTCATTTCAGTGCACCAGTCAATTACATTGTCTACTGTCGCCTGTAGCTCCTTGGCTGTTTGCTCCCTATCTCTCCCCTGCCTATATGCAAGAACATCATCTTAAATGTTAGTATCCTTCCAACCCCTGGTGCTTCTAGGTTTGCAATCTTGCTCGTATACACGTTAAAGAGCACCGGTGACATAGCAGCTGCTGCCACTTTTAACAAAACAAAACCATTCACCTATAAAAGTAAATCAAAAGTAAAGTTAACCATGTGCACATATTGCCAACTATTACACGGAGAATATTAGATGTGTGATAATAACCCTAACTGCAAGGCACATCTAGAAACCACGATTAACAAACAACAGGCTAAGCGTAGCCAATATAAAAGTGCAACAAAATGTTATTTTTGTCGTTGTTACGGGCATTTCTTTAAACCAGTGTGAAGGACAAAAGATATTGAAGAAAGCAAACGCCGTACTGATTGAGACGTCTAGTTCAGACAACGAGTTTGAAAGTGAAACAGAACAACAAGATGTTAATGCGTTAGACATAATTGATGTATTCAGTTTGACAAATGTGTTACGTGTGATGATTTGCATACATATCTCATGTTAGATTGTGGCCATACTGTACCATGTGCAGATGAAGATTGTAATGCTGTTATTTCCTCAAAAGGGAAACTTGAGTTCCACAATGTGTTTTATAAACAACAAATCCTGCAAAAGCCTCCCCGATTCAGGTTCCACTTTGACAGGTGTAAATAAAGCATTTATAAACAAGAATGACTACATAGGCAGATTTGTAACATGCCGTACTTTTGCAGGCAACATTGAAAATTATCCGGTGGTTGTAGAACATATTAACACGCCTTTTATCACAGGCAACATCATTTATTATGTGTGCAGTGTTAAACCAACCCTGTTGTGATTTAACTATAGGAAATTTGCCAGAAGTAAAAAATTGCTCTGAAGATCAAATTAAAGCCTGGGTAAAAACACACTTAGAGGCTATTGCAGTTACCAGATCTACTGTAACAAAACAGCAAGACGACTACCAAACTGAGTCGTTGCAAATAATAGCCCCAATTGATGCTATTAGTAGCAAAACCACAGAGGAGTTTATTCTGGCGCAGCGTGCAGATCCAGCTTTGTCTAGCTGTTTTGGACTGTGTGGCATGTTAGGAGAAGACAGAGGACCCAATTAGAAGTTGTCTCTGGAAATATATCTTGTACAATAGATAGACAAGATAAAGGGTATGATTTGGCAAGTTTTTGTCTAGAGGCATCTCAAATGAGTTAGATAAATCATTCCCGCTTAGCCCTTTAGAGGAACCAGTTTTACTGGCTCAGAACCCCCACTGTGCATCTGAGATCTAAGCCCAAGTATTTACACAGAAAATTGATAACAGAAGGAAAACGTCCCCTCAAGGCCATAGGGAGATCTGGACTATTCGCCCCTGTACAACCGAGGAATTTGTTCCCTCACCATAATGTTGTCAGTGTGCTTTCAGTTTAGTTTTAGTTTTAGTCGTTTTAGTCGTTGGATCAACATCACGGCACACGGTTTAACCCATAAGTGCTCCGTTTTCCTCCTAACTCAAACCTGAGTTTGGAGAAACTCAGCTCAATGCACGAACTCCATTGCTTCGGCGAGGATCCTGAAATGTTTTGGGTAGATTTTTAATTTCAGTCCGCCACATTAGATCTCCCCGTAATTATATTGTGTCTAAGTGACATATGTCAGTTGTACCATTAGACATTAGGACTTTAGAATTCAACCGTAGTGGACAAACTCAACAATAAATGTACTTAACACCTGTTGAACAAGACATCTACATGACAGGTTCTTGACAAAATTTGGACATACATTCACATGGAAATGTTTACACCAATAATTGAACAAGACATACATCATGAGAGATACTGGACAACATTTCTACACAACCTTCACATATCACTAACATCAACAACAGTTGAACAAGGCATGCACCAGGACAACAGCTGGACAGGACATTTACATAATAATGTACTTCACACCAGCTGACCAGGACATTACATGGACATGTACTTCAAAACTGTTCTCAACACAATCAGGTTTTTATTAATGGACTGCAGTGGTCAAGTGAGGACCCAGGCTCCATCTTGTTTATAGTTTGCACTTCGAACAAAAAAAATATGCAGTGTAAAACAATGATGAAAAACCCCACGTTCCAACACTTTAAAAACCAACCAACAGACCACAAATTCCAACCACTACTTCTTCTCCATCACCATATCTAATCTATCAACTCCTCCTGCACCACAACTCAAGTACATCATGAACTATCCTTCCAACTGTCACTGAGAGTATAACACTGGTGGACTTTCTAAAATGGGGCAGACATAGGGACACACTGCTATTCTGGTCCGTAAACATCCTGTTATCACTTGAAGTGGTGTTGGGAAGGTCCCAGGTTGCAGCTTTCCCATGACGGTTCCCATATAAGCCCAATCCCTCCTGTGAACAGTCTATGAACAGATAATCATGGTCTCTCAATGGTGAGTAAACTGGCCGAGAAACTGGCGACTGGGGTTAAACAATACATATAGTCTGCATACCATCCAGTCAGTAGAAATATAACTCCACTATACAGCATTATTCTACGATGCTTGTCTCTCCCAAAACGTTTTTCTGAATGAGGATAAAACACAGAATTCTGGTTCCTGCTTGTAAGTTTGAATTTAATCCAAGTACAATGGAATGAACAATTAAAATGGGATTACTTTCTCCTTGGTACGCCACAAATATTAATGAGTTGAGGTAAATAGTTCCTGGATAGTACTGCTGCTACAGTACCAAGGAAAATAATGATAAGTCTCAAGTTCACAGCCGTCATCTTGATCATGCATGTCTGAGACAACTGAGTCCAGGAGGTTAATCTAATATTGAAGGTAATCCCTGCACAATTGATAATAGAGTCCATCCTGTGTTTGGGTTTAAGTAAAGACCCTTTCAGTGCCATCAGCTTCGACAAATATTGATGCAGATCTATGCTGGTATTTTTCTGAATACATTGTGGTTACTGTTATATTATAGTTTTCACATTTTCCAAGGAGTTGTAATCCGGAAGTAGGGACTTTCATTTGTATGTCCCAATGAAGAAGAGGGCCTCTCCACCTCCTCTGTTCTCTGCCGATATACAAAATAGTACAGCATTTGCTTTACATAGGTTCAAAGACAATGTCATCTTAAATATCAACATATACAAAGGGAAATGGGGAGTAGAGGGGAGGGTGTTGTTCAGAAACACCTCTCCTTGCTGGTGATGTAGTGTATTCCACTCTAATGGACTGTGGGTGGGGTGATATGTTTTCATTATTCACCTTTATCTGTGTTAGTCATAAGCCCATATGCTGAGACAGGTGTAGCCAAACAAAATTACAAGTATTTTATATGTCTGGGTTCTCACAATATTTGAACCACAGTAGACCTGGGCACAATGAGAAACAGACACAGTAAAGCAGGCATTATGAAGCAGGTATTGTAAAGCAAGCAGCATGAGCAAGCATTGTAAAATAGCAACATGAGATAGGCATTGTGAGGCAGATGGAAGATAGGCATAATTTATACTGCGATATGAAATATGTAATCCAATTTGACAAACTGCAAATAAACAGTGACCAAACCAATGGGTGGTACTTTTGTTACATGGATGTCCTTCTCCATACACACTCATACAGCAATGCCAAACTTCACCCCTTTCAGACTAGACTCGGCTCACATGTACCATCAAATCATCACCAACATCATGTGCTCTTCTCCCACTGGGTAATGTCCATATCCACTACAGTAGGTAAAAGAAGCAAAATTGCATAAGTAATTGTTCACATATGTAACAAAGCACATATGGAAAAACATGTTTTTCCCTGTAAATTTGCATGAGCCATACAGTATATTCCGCCAACTAAGACACGGGTTCGAACACACATTGTCCTTCCTTCTATTAATGTGAGAGGTTACTTATAAAAACACCAACTCACTCACTCACACATCCCCAGCATTTAAAAGGGATATACTACATGTTACACCACACCTTCTGATCACAGACGGAGATTCACAAGAGCATTACTACCGTGATCAATAGTGGGCAATGATAGGCGTTCATATGAGAATCCAGAATGCACCAAGGTTTGCGAATATACATTGAGCGTGATTTACAGTCATCAAGCACTCGCAAACAGTCACAGCAGGTGAATAATAGATAAGTTGAAATATACAGCGTGGGAGACCTGACAGGTTGAAGAAGAAACATTCAGAATACCTTCACAACGAAGTTCTGATTTCACTTTCACATAAAAATACCCTTAAATTCTTCTCTTTCGCCCACCAGGCATAACCACACTATTTAAATATGTTCGATAGTGGTACCTGTTGTCCAGAGAACAATATTATATTATCTTAGGGCGCACCACATCACAGATAGTGACTGCTCCGGGTGGAATCCTAGCTTCGACTACCAGATTTTGAATTTGGCCTAGTAGATAGCGTTATCACCCAAGTGTTAGCCAATCAAATGACGGGCATGCGCCTTTTCCCTTCTCTTCCAGGTTCTAAAAGGTTCGATTCTATTAACATCTCCGCTATCAGGATGGCCGCCTATCAAGATTAAAGCATTATTAAGGATGTGGTGGACTGGGAATGTGGATGACTGATTCACCATGTCACAGGCTGATAGACAGAAAACCGAAGCAGACAAAGAACGCTTCGTGGTATTTTAAACTTAAGACCGGAATCTTAACCAGATTCTATTAGGGAAACAATAGTGTGTACAACAAACTGTTCTGCAAAAACAGTACCACCACAAAGCACTACAGTGGTACACCATTCGCTGGGCACATGATATATGTGAAAACCAGATCCAGAATTTTTACACAATTCTACTGGCCGAAATTCTGCAGTGAAACTAATGCCAGTCATGTACGACTTGCCAAAAACTGGTAAAAAAGGGAAAGTACCCGAAAGCAGAAGTGCAACCTACTAAATTGGCTTCAAGACCATTCCAAAAGGTGGTCGATGATATCGAAGGACCATTACGCCACATTTTTCTGTACCAGATGTCCATACTTCTAATCACCATCTCATCCAAAGATGTGACCAATGTAGTTTTTCATATTTTTGCACGTATAGGTTTTCTTTATCTTATCTGATAGAGGGACGCAAATAATAGTGGCCTCTACTCAGGCAGTGACAACATTATTAGGCATTAAGCAGTGCTTCACCACACCCTATCGACCGCCCTCAAATGGGGTTTGCGAAAAAATAAACAGCGACTTGAAACATATGCTTGCCAAGGTAACAGCAGAAAATCCAACAGACTGGAAAAATCTACTCCGTGCTGTGCTATTTGCTTATAGAGAAGTACCACAAGTCAGTACAGGTTTCTCTCCCTTTGAGTTAGTTTATAGTGCTAATCCACGAGGAACACTGACTATTTATAGCAAGTTATTGACTTGTACCGTCAATGACCAAGTAACCACCTCACCTTATAGCATGACCACTAACACCCGTGACAAAATCATGAAAGCGTGTACCATTACTATATTAGCGTTACAAGACAGTATGCTAATAAGGGTACCAAATCTCTGCTACTGCAACCTGGACAAGATTACCTACTTTTGTTACCAGAAAAAAAGTTGTTTTGTCTACATCTTGGCAAGGGCCATTCAAAATTATTAGACAGATATACAATGTTGAGTATGAAATTTTCTAAAATGGAACACATAACATCTTCCATATTAACATGTTAACACCATACCACTGCAGAGACGAAGACAATACGGTTGACGAAACAGCTGCAACAACTGTCCTTAACCAGATAGACACATACCAAATTGAATTGCCGGTCCCAACAGTTGACAACATAAGAACGACAGTCGACATTAAGATCTGCACCAACCTGACCGACGCACAGAGACACGAAATTACAGAGCAACTGAAAGAGCATCCATTGGCACCTTGCCGTCTTGACAGACGATAGTTTGTGCTCTAAAAAGGCATAATAACTTTTAACTATGGGGGTAGCGAGTGTGACTGATAAGGTCAATTTGCGCTGTAAATGTCCGTTCACAGTGGGTGCATGTGAACACGTGGTCATTTCCACCATCATGCACCATCTTACGTCTCAAACGCTTGGTGTGTGACTTTTCTGCAATAATTTTCTCCTTTGACTTTATTCCATTTCTGATATTTGCCCTCCATGCAACACGTTCAGCGGCGACTTGCTCCCAATGTGCATTATCAATGCCTGTATCAATCATGTCCCGCTTACACACATCTTTGTATCGTAGTAGAGGCCGACCCTGAGATCTCTTACCTATCTGTAATTCACCAAAAAAGATATCCTTTGGTATTCTACCATCATCCATCCTCCTAAGATGTCCTATCCATCTAAGTCTACGAAGACTGAGCATGGAATAAACTGTCACACAACCTGATCTTTCCAATACTTCAGTATTTGTGATTTTGTCTTGCCACTTAATACCAAGAATTCTTCGCAGACACCGCATATGAAAGCTGTTTAAATTGTTCTCTTGGTGTGAGTAAGTTGTCCAGGTTTCACTGCCATAGAGAAGAGTACTAAGGACACAGGCTTGATAGACAAGGACTTTTGTTTTGGCAGTAAGCTTCCTGTTCTCCCAGACTCTTTTTCTTAACCTGTTCATTGTTGTTGCTGCCTTACCAATCCGGATGTTGATTTCCTGATCTAGGGATAATTTGCTATTTACCACTGATCCTAGATATGTAAAATGGTCTACTATCTCTAGTTCGGCGTCGTCAATAAAGATTGATGGTACCCCATGTGCACCTTGTGACATAATCTGTGTCTTCTTTTTGCTAATTGTTAAACCAAATTCAGAACAAGCATTGGAGAATGCAGATAGTAGACATTGCAATTCTTCCTCAGAGTGGGTCGTAACTGCAGCATCATCTGCAAAAAGCAACTCTCTGATCAGTACCCTCCTAATTTTGGTCTTAGCCTTCAATCTCTGAGCATTGTAGAGGCCGCCATCTGAGCGTGAGTGAATGTATATACCACCATCCTGATCACGAAATGCATATTTCAGTAGAAGTGAAAAGTATATTCCAAAGAGGGTGGGAGCTAGTACACAACCTTGCTTAACTCCACTCTTGATTTCAAATTCTTCAGAAGTTGCACCATCAAACTTGATTATACCCTTCATGCCTGTGTGGAACGATTCCACAATGGACAGAAGAGTTGGTGGGCAGCCAATCTTCTTTAGTGCCTTGAACAGACCCTCACGACTGACCAAATCAAATGCCTTTGTGAGGTCGATGAAGGCAATAAACAGTGGTTGATTCTGTTCACGGCATTTTTCTTGCATTTGTCGCAATGAGAATATCATATCAGTGGTAGACCGGTTCTGTCGAAAGCCACACTGTGATTCGGGGTAGACTTGATCTCCTAGGACTTGAAGTCTGCGCAGAACAATTCTGGCAAATACTTTTCCAACAATACACAGAAGTGAGATACCCCTATAGTTGTTACAGTCGCTCCGATCACCCTTGTTCTTGTACAGCGTTATGATGTTTGAATCTTTGAAATCCTGTGGGACTTGTCCTTCACGCCAGCATAGCTCTATTAGCTGGTGGATCTGTAGAGTGAGTGTGTCTTGCCCACTCCTGATAACCTCTATTGGAATCCCATCCTTACCTGGAGCCTTGCCAGATGCAAGTTCATTTATAGCACACTTAACTTCTGTTATGGTGGGAAGTGTGTCCAGGTGGTCAAGAGTTGGCAGAGCCTCTATGGCGTTAAGGGCATCATCCGCTAGTTTGGTCTCACTTGAGTAAAGCTCCAAATAGTGCTCTACCCATCTGTCCATCTGCTGTTTCTTATCAGTGATGATTTCTCCAGTCAAGGTTTTCAGCGGTGCACTTCTTTTGATCACTGGACCACAGGCTTTCTTTATTCCTTCATACATGCTTCTTATGTCTCCCTTATCACTTGCGATTTGAATGGACTCACATAACTTGATCCAATAATCATTTGCACACTGCCTGGCAGCCTTTTGCACATCCTTCCTAGCTTGCCTAAGCTCACTCAGAGTGTTACGCGTTGGTCTTTCCTTGTTTCTTAAGAGAGCTTTCTTCTTCTTATCAATCAAGGGCTGCAGAGTCTCGCTGTTGGCCGCAAACCAGTCCTGCCTCTTATGATCCACAGTGCCGTAAACCCCTACGGCAGTTTTATAAAGAGTTTCCTTAATTTGACCCCACTTTTCATTTACTGTACAATTTTCTGGTGTATCAGTGAAAGCGTCTTCAAGTTGCTGTTGAAACTGAAAGCACTTTTCAGGATCATGAGTGTTAATAATATTAATCCTGGGGCTAGATTTGTGTTTAGCTGTGTAGATTCTCTTTGGTCTCAGTCTAACTCTTGCAACAACCAAAGAATGATCTGTATCACAGTCAGCACTGTGGTAACTACGAGTCAATGATATATGGTTCAGATGTTGTCTCCGTGTGATGATGAAGTCCAGCTGGTGCCAATGGCCGGATCTTGGATGTTTCCATGTGACCTTATGCATCTCTTTTGTTTTAAAAAAAGAGTTTGTAATACATAGGTCATTACTGGTGCAATGCTCCAGCAGCCTTTGCCCATTTTCATTCATGCGACCGATGTTGTATTTTCCAAGGGACACTGGCCATGAACTCGAGTCCTTGCCCACACGAGCATTGAAATCACCGAGCATATAAATGTAGTCAGATTTTGGAACTGCCTTGATCACGGAGTCTAACTCCTCATAGAACAAATCCTTCACATCATCAGAGGAATCGAGTGTCGGTGCATATGCAGTAATAATGGTGGCAAACCCACAAGAGGTTGCCAAGCGCAGGGATAATAGTCTTTCATTTCCTCCTGCTGGAATTTCAATCATTCCCAGTAGCGAATTCTTCACTGCAAAGCCCACACCGTGTTGCCTTTTTTCTGCCTGCCCTCTACCCTTCCAGAAAAAGGTGTAGTTGTTTTCCCTGAGTGACCCTTCCTCAGCGAGGCGAGTCTCCTGCAGGCCAGCAATATCAATGTTAAGACGATTGAGTTCGGCATCAATCACAGCCGTTTTTCTCACATCGTCAATATTGGTCAAGTCAGTGGAAAATCCTGGACACATGGTTCTCACGTTCCAGGTTGCAAGCCGTAGCTTGAGGTTTCTATTTTTATTTTTGTTTGTACCTGGTGCATTGGTTTTACAGCCTGCGATTCAGATTTTGTCCTAGCCCCAAGCACCCATTGAAGCAGGCAGGCTGTGGCGGATCAGCACCCAATTGACTGGGGGCTGCCCAGCTTGAGGCGGGCGGTAGCTGATCAGTGACACCTATAGGTGTCTCCCACCGTCAGAGGCAACGCGTGGCGCCCCATGTCTACGCCAACTGACAAGGACTTATAACCCGTAACAGTTGCCTCTCGCTTTGATTCCGAGACCAGTAAAGACCAGGGATGGAGTTATTGCCTCTCCATAGCACAAAGCCTGGGCTGAAATATTGAGATCATGTGTTGCCCATGCAGCATGATCCCTCTCTCGGCCTGCCTAGTTCACTCCAGAGGAAAGGTAACACCCCTACATCTGGAACAAGACAAGCTGCAGAAGCTGCCGGATCAGCAAAGCAATGCTCTAACTGTCCGCCTGTCGGAGCTTCGATCCTAGACCAGTCACCAACCAAGGCTTAGGGCCTGGTCTGCCCTGCCATGACAATTTTGTCTTTAGGTTGCATTTCCTCGCACTAGGGTAAGGCTTGTACCCTCCCAATTGCGCTCTTCCGCCCGAAGCCGTTGGCACAATGTGGGGTGTCGGGTTTGGTAAGCGCCGCCCAACGTTCGGCGCTAACAGAAACCAGGTAGTACCGTCTACTGTTATACGGTAGCTCAGTCATATCTGACTAAGACCTGACTGGCAACTGAAAGAGCACAGCACTATCTTTCCCAATACACATGACATAATTCAAGATCACATTACTTTGACAGACCAGACACCTATCAAGTGCAAACCTTAGACTATTCCTTTGCACTACGGAGACAGATTTCACCAAAAAAAAATCATTGACATAGAAAAATATAGGATAATCAGGAAATCTCAATAAGAATATTCTTCACCCATTGTACTAGTTAAGAAAAAGAATTCTACTATTAGTTTGTGTATCGATTACAGGAAACTTAATGCTGTAACGAAATTAGATGCAGAACCAATACCCAGCTGTGACGACTTAATAATCAACATGGCAAAGTCGACAATCTTTTCTATGTTAGACCTGACGAAAAGCTATTGGCAGATACCAGTGCACAAAGACTCAACCCTTCTGGCAGCCTTCTCCACTCCTTTAGGTCTCTATGAGTGGCGATTTCTTCCTTTCAGACTTGTGAACTCTCCGGCCACTTTTGTTCAACTAACAAGATTGTTATTACACTGTGTACCGAATGTACAATCCTATATTGACGATCTGTGCATACATACTAACGACATGAGAAGTCACGTAACGACACTGCGACAAATATTTGACAAGTTCAGACAGTTTGGACTCACTGAAAGACCTAGTAAAGTAGAGATTACCTTTAACGAAATAGAATTCCTGGGCCACAAAATTTCAAATGGCGAACTAAGCACTGATGACAGAATTGTCTCTAAAATTCTTAATCTGACTGTACCAACCACAAAAACGCAAGTCAGAAGTTTGTTAGAACTTGTCAAATATTATGGTAAATTTATTCCTAATCTTGCTGAATTGCAAATGTTCTTTTTTTTTACAATTTGTTGTTAAAATCACAACCAAATGCAATTGTCAAAAGTGCCTGGTTAGAAGACGCACTCATTAAGATAAAGATTGTTTTCTCTACTCCACCAATCCTTAAGTTACATGACATAAGCCTCCGTTTTATTCTCAGAACAGACGCCAGCGACACTTCCTGCCAATGAAGTAGGGGCATTTGTAGATATGTTGATATAGATGTGTTTGCCAATGAGTCACTCTTATTGTCTCTAGGTAGATATGGGCATATGCAATATTCATCATCTATTGTTATTCTTATTTGCCCTGGAGTTGATTAGTAGTATTTGCCAGTGCTTGACGCTGGAATCTGTCAGGGAGTTATTCTCACACTCTGTTTAACTTTCAACTGCAAAGAGCATCCTATCATTCTACAGGCGTGATTCTTAAGTGACCTGGTTGTAGTATCACTCTTTCTACCTTCTCTAAATCACCACACATATATCACGTAACAGTCAACACTACGTTAACAATGACTTCTCCATAACTCGACAGCTGCATCAGTTTTCATACGGTGTATTCTTTCTTTCTTTTTACAACAAATGCGGTTTCTGGGGAAATGCAAAGAATACCATGGACAGACAGATAGACCAATGGACAATTCCTTCAAGAAACAAATGAAGATCGTAAATTTATTAGAGAAATTAGACGTAGAAAATCAAAATTTGTTGGGCATGTTGTGAGAAGAAATGAGTTGGAGAACTTGGCGAAAACTGGCAAGATCGAAGGGAAGATACCAAGGGGAATACCGAGAAGTAAATACCTGGATGGCTTGGCCACGTGGCATGGTCGAGACAGGAACACGGAGCTGATCCACGACTCTGGTGATCGAGTGAGATGGCAAAACATGACCGCCCACGCTTACCGGCATGGCACATGATGAATGCATGGACTGGGTAGGAAACTGTTGACGATGACATACCTTCTTCTTTTTTATCGTTCCTCATTCGAGGAAAATATGTCACACCTCGTTATGCACCTCACAGGTCAGTTTGTCCAACTCCGGCATGCTAGTGTGTGAGATCTGCTTCTACTAGACAGATTCCACACAAGGCACGGGGCTCTGTCTACAAGGGCGTTGATTCCCTTTCCTATCAATTTTCCAAGGGCCTTATATATATATATTCCCCTCGTTTCCATCCTGTTTCAGGATATTGCTGTCAAGATTAGCATCTTTCAGCTGTATGTTGTTTCCTAGGCTAGATTACACTCATAAGCACGCCACGACTTTCTGAGCGACCGGCTCCATACTCTCATAAGTCACTGGCGCGACTCCAACCTTTTCCCCAATTCTGAAATGGTGAACTCAGTGGAGAAAGCTGCTAACCCCTCGGCTAGGGAGACCGGCACACACACACACACACACACACACACACACACACACACACACACACACATGTATATATATACACACACACACACTCGGATCCGCTCCTCAGTAAATCCGGCAGCGTGTAGCGGATAACGACACCAGTTCTGTGTTGGTTTATTAAACTTCTTTGGTATCCTCCTAGTGTGCTTGTTTGGTCACACCATTTTTTTAACATTCTGTTCTCGCATTCTGGGCATGTTTGTAGATTCACAATCATCACTTGATTCTCGCAAACGTCTTACTTCTAGTAGAACATTCAGTATATCAGCCTGATCCATCGCTCGTCCGTCCTCCATAGTAACCTCACCTGCAAGTATGTCAGCCTGCGTATCTCCTTGTATACCCGCATGCCCTGGCACGAAAATGAGGCTAATCTTTGCCACCGTGACCGCTCCAGAAACACCAACCACTATCTTCGGACCTAGCCCAGCTTTATCTTCCTGAGCATACTCATTGAAAATTCTCGAAAATAAAAAGCCTGTACTTTCGCATGATTTTCTTGTCTGCATTTTCTGTCTAGTTAGACGCAAACTGAAAAAGACGTACATACCTCTGTTAACACATGTAGCCACTCCTCGCGAGATTCTAAGTTTTCAAGTGAACACACCTGTTTAAGAATATCTTCAGCTTGACCCATGTACGACTTTTCTCTGTTTAACCTGTTGCTGGCAAGAGAAGGTCAACCAGAGAGACGAATAGAGATGGATTGTATCTGCAGCGAAGAACCTCAATGGCTCGGAACGCTGAAGAAGAAGAAGAAGAAGAAGAACCTGTTGCTCATTAACTTCTAAATTTCACCATGCAGTTTATGTTGTGTATGTGCGTTGACTCTGAGGTAGGC
This sequence comes from Cepaea nemoralis, assembly GCA_014155875.1. Taxonomy (NCBI): domain Eukaryota; kingdom Metazoa; phylum Mollusca; class Gastropoda; order Stylommatophora; family Helicidae; genus Cepaea; species Cepaea nemoralis. The sequence goes on from JACEFZ010023489.1 coordinate 400,105, forward strand.
AAGTGCTCGGCAATTTGTTATTCTGTCCCTCTTGATTGGAAAATTAATAAGGTAGCGCATACCCCTGTATTATGTATCTCGTGTATACCCAAGTATAATACGCGTAGCGTTGTTCTGTACCTTTACCATCCTGTCATCTGCTTATGGCTGAGAGTCAGGATCGCCATCGCACACTCCTGTATACTGACCACACGAGTGCCGATTGGTCTATAAACATATGAGGCTAGCACATTATTTGTGCCAGAATGTAGGCTCAGTAGTAAGCCAAGTGTGTGGGCATTCTCAGCCAGCTCGAGTGGCAAAACTGTCTATGAAGCAAGAGATGCTTTTGCCGTGATAACAAGCAGCCTTGCAATGGAAGCAATGGCTGTAACCAATACCAGGAATTGACTCGACCCGCACAATTATTCACACGCGTGTATACTGGGCGATTCAATGACCATGCCCAAGAAGTTCTAAACTGGCTTCATCGTGAGTGGGTCGGCACTGAGCACATCTCAATTAGTCACGCTAACTGTCATCTGTATACCGGAGAACCTGGAAGTGCAAGGGAAAGAGCGAGCCGATGGATTGGCAAACATGGCGATAATCGAAGAGGGAAGAGCAATGGATGGGCCTGACACTATCAGCTCTATAAGAGTTACTGAATGCGCAGTTACATTTAAACACACCTGGGAATCTGCTTCCTTCTCCAGAATGAGGCAGCCGGGAGTGAAGTTGGGATCCGCCAGACATGCACATTTTGTCTAGAACACAAGACTCTTGATTAGCATACGCATAATTGGTACGACCAGTCGTCATACGCTGGTGGAGATGTATATGCGTGTAGTGCTTTAATTGTAAATGAGTGTTGTACTTTTACTTGTATGTTTTGTACTTTTACCTGACAAGTGTGTTGGACTTTGCTTTGGTCGTCTTTCACTCGGTATGAGCATTGAACTTTCAATGTTTGATTTTTGATTGTTCCTGCTGGTAACCCAATGCTTGAGTGGAATATCAAAGATAAGTATTATTATAGACACATCGTTTATATTCTGCTCTCACAAATTAAATGCATTTAGTAATCGGTAGGTGGTGATATCGATATCACGCCAGCCTCCTTTGCTTCCTCAGAAATTCCCTGATACCAGTTTAACTTTATCGATAGGGGATCAAAGGTCAACAATAAAGATATTACATTTGAAATGCAACGCTTAGGATTTAGACTAACTACACTTCTGGATATGTACACAGACCCAAAGAAACGCCCGAAAGTCGACTACATTCCCTGATGTAAGACGGTGCTGTGAATAGTCTGATAAGTGGGGCACGAGGAGTTAACTCATGAGTGGAATGATCGCGTACTCCTCTTTTGCGTGGTGCAAGCTTACAGCCATAGAAGAGGTGGTGCAGTTGCTACTAAAACTGAAGACAGCACAGGTGTAGAAGGTACTGCGTCTGCTGGTGACTCACAGTTATCAGTCAGTTATCAGTTATCAGTTGGGGTATTTTCGTTGCACTCCGGACATGTCCATAGGTGCTCAGATCCTCCCCCTAGCATATTCATCAGCGTCCGGTGGCTAATAGTGCCAATTCTGTGTTGGTTGACGAGGCACTTTGTTTTCCCGATGTACCTCTCGCGTCTGGCTGTGCCGATTCTTACTCCCAAGTCTTTCATCCTGGACAGCGATGTGGATTCACTGACGTCAAAGTCCTCTGTAATCGCCATATCTTTAAGGACGTTAATAACATCGGCACGATCCATGGGCTGGCCATCTACAGGGGGTGCAGAGCCAGCCGGTTTGTCATCTCGTTCATTTCCCTCGACTCCCGCATGTCCCGGGACGAAGATGAAGGTGACTTTACGGACAACAGACTTCCGCAGCGATTCAGTCCACTGTCTACGTACAGATCCAGCTTCGACTTTCTGAATCATGCTCATTGAATCACTTAGTACACACACGTTGGTATAATGCTGTGATTCCAGCCACATGAAAGCCTGTGTAACTGCCATCACCTCCATCGTCATGCTGCTCGTGGTCATAGAGTGGGCACCACTGGAATCTTGAACGGTTCGGCCCGCTGAACGGGCTGTAAATGCCCACGTACTTCTCTGCTGCTTTACAACAGATCATCTGTATAGATGAGCACTTCGGGGCTATCTGAGTGTTCATAGATGAGCGCGTTAACCTCTGCATTGACAGCGGCAGGGTTCTGCTCTCTGCACCGTCTGTCGAGTGTGATAATGCAGGAGAAAGTGCACATAAAGGCTGGAGGCACCGGCACCCATTCCTTGCCGGGGTTGATACTGGTAAGACTGCAGACCTGTCTGACGACATCTTCCGCCCGACCCATTAATGATTTGCCCCTCTTTAGCCTGTCACCCTTTTCTCTGAATATAGCGTCATGCAGAGGGTGCTGCTCATCTGCACTTATTTTTAAGTATGCACGAGCTCTCCAGATCTTGATCATGTGTTCCATTGTCGGGAAGTCAAGGAGGTATCTCATTGCTACACAACTGGTGTCTCTCGTGCAGCCCAAAATGATGCGCATGGCTTCGTTTTGTAAGCAACTTCCAGGAGGGTTTTTCTGACTTCGTCTTAGAAGACTAACTTCTGTTGCTCGAGAGATCGCTAACACAGCGCAGTGATGTACATTGTAAGGAACGCGGTATTGCAACATGTTCAAATATGATGTGAAACAGTTCTTCGCGGTTATTGGCAGAGAAAAGCAACACCGAAGATACCATCTGGGCTTTCTCCGTACACTAAAACAGGGTTTATGCATTGACGTTCGCAATGTCTTGTATTAAGATGTATTTGATTTTTGATATATATTGTGTGGTAATTGTTTGTTGTTCCCCGTATACATTGATCTAATGTGTTCGTCAAGAGGGTTGAGACGCTAAAACATCTTGTCCCCTAGTAGATGGGGCTCGTTAGCTGTTACAGCCACTCAGCAAGGAGATGAAAAACTCCGATTATAAACCCCCAAGTTTAAAATGGGCCGACGTGCCGAAGACTGAATGGCCACGGATGAGCTGGTCGTGAAAGAGGAAGTCTTGTATGCGGGCGGGACGGCGCCAGGCGTATGAACTCCTCAGAGACATCCCCTGCCCCTTCCCTAGCAGGCAGGCTATACTATGGTGACCGGTTAATTCGTGACTGTCAGTCAAACTAACTATGGAAACTAAAAATAATTATCACCGAAGCAACGGAATGCCTGTTTTGTGCTCGATAACTTTGACAACAGCTAGCGGGGAGAAAATATGGCGGAGACCAAGAGGTAGAGGAGAGTGGGAAAGAAAAGGAAGAATAGGGCTGGAGCCAGAAGGGGTAGGAGGAAAACGGATCGTTTGGGACTAAAAAAATATACGGGTTGGGTCTTGGGATTGCCGCAGTTCAAGGCAGGGAGGACCAATTTTGAGAAAACAAAATACAAAACAAACTGGTCTACGATCTTGATGTCCTGATGTTACAAGAACTGAAGACAAACTCTGTTAAGTGCCCTGGCTGTACATGTTACATAAACCCAAGCGGGCAGGGAAAACATGGATAGGCTCTGGTGGCCAAGGATGACTTACAACATTCAATACTGGTATACGTGGGTTGGGGTCAGGAAAGTCAAGAAGTGCAGGTGATGAAGATTAAAATCAGAAGATACAGCTGGAACCTAATACATATATATGTAAGTGAGGAATCTTGCGTAAGCAAAGAGATTTGAGACTGGTTGAAAGATTCAGCGGAAACCCCAGGTACCAGGTATCTGATATATGGTGACTTCAATGCACGCGCCAAGAGTATGACAGGTCGTGATAGAACAGTATACTGTTCTTGCTGAGGCCTTGCTTGAATCGGATGGTGTCTGTTTAAATGACGGGACACCAACTAGGCTGGTAATGAGACCGGGGGACCCATAGACCTGGAATTAGAATCCCAAATGGCGACATTCGACATAAAAGGGTCATGGAAGCAACCATCTACCCTGCTCTGTACTGATACCTAAGTCCAGCACAGTTAGGGCTAAAAGAGCCCGCAGAGCATTCAGTTATGATTAGTACCACTCTTAGTTATTGAGGCGCTTTCGATCACAGAGACATCCTAAACCAACAAGAAGAATCCTCACCCAACCACCATGGTGGACACGAGAGGTGGAGACAGCATGAAAGGAGAAGAGGCTGGTCATAAGGAATTGGCAGAGGGTGCGGAGAGCAACAAATTCACTTGCAACAAAACTCTGCAAAACACCTATGGCAAAGTCCTCGAAAATGATAGTAGCCCGCAAGCTCCATCGAAATTTGGAAAGTCGTAATCTGCTTCCCAAAGGGCTGGGAAGTTACCTGGGAAGGACACCTGGGCCTATGAGGCTACTTTTGCATCTATGAGGGCATCCGGAATGAACAAGAAAAATTGGCAGTAGCACTTGACCTGGATTATGCTTATAACAGAATTATGTATGGTCGGTTGATATACACTCTGTTAGACATGGGGGTATGCCCTGGCCTTATCGGATGGGTTGCGGCAGTCCTTTATGAGCGTAAGGTTGCACTGCTAATGGGTTCCTGGACTTTTGATCCCTGTACAATTACACCTGGGTTGCACAGGTATCTGCCTTGTCCCCAGTGCTCTTTAATGTCTACACCAGCAAAGTCACAGCTATTGAGACACCAGGTATTGGTAGATTCTTGACATTTGCAGATGATGTGCTGATGTACAGACAGGGCCAGTTTGGCGGAAGACTTACAGGTGGCAGTAAACAGGGTGGCAGAGTGGTGCAGGGAAGCAGGGGCCATTATAAACCCAGACAAGGCATCGGTTGTGTGGTATTCCATGAATAACCCGATTATGAAGGCAGATGCCACGTGTATTATATTGAATGGATGTCCTCTTAGTCGAGAGAGTAAATTGCGGTACTTGGGTATCACCTTCGACAAGTGTATGTCTTTTAAAGTTCATGTGGGGACTTTGGTGGTGAAGGCTGGTAGGGGACTTAACGCATTGAGGGCTATGGCAGCAACCGGAGTAGACCAGAGGATGCTGTACATGTTCTTTCAGCAGTTAATAATTTCTGACATTTTGTATGGTTTGGGGCTGCCGACAGTATCAAAGAGCCAGCTTGAAAGGTTAGAGCGCATACAAAATGCCGCCATGCGGGTGATTCTGGGGTGCACAAAAAACACACCAGTTATATGCATGAGGCATATCCTGGCGCTACCAACAATGACGGAAAGTTATAAGGTCCTTCAGGCCAACTGGCTGCAAATAGGAATCACCCGCTGCATGAAGCCATGGATATGGTGCAGGGTCATAGACTAAGACGAGGCAGGTCCTGGATGGCACAGGCGGAAATATATATACGTCTGGTGTGTGATCTGGAGACCATCAATCGTGAACAAGAGTGGGTTGAAGTACCGGTAGTCAGGACAGACTGGCACAGTGTAATAGTAACATTGAGTCGTGGGTGCAGAGAATGAGCAGCTGACCGAAAGGAGTTTTGGATGCAACAATTGATCCACAGTAATACGCTTCAAGGTACCATAGTGTTCTATACGGAAGGGTCAGTGGTGAGAAACAAACATAATGGTTGGTGTTTCATTGCGAAGGCTAATGGACAATTCTTGAAAATGGAGAGTATGGAATATGAGGCTACGACCTCCAGCATGAGAATGGAGGTGGAAGCAGTCACAGCAGCATTCCGTTGGTTAGAGGAGACCACTGCAACACGCACTGTCTTCACCACGGACTCAAGGAGAAAGCTTAGTAAAGTGGAGAAGGGAATGTTTCGTGTGGAATGGCTCACCTCGTTCAGTGGTCACAGATTGTGAGAAGTGTATGGAGTTTTTGCCCTAGCCATTCGGGAGTGCGATGAAATGAACAGGCTGATAGGCTGGCAGGGAATGCACCTCTTGGTGGTCGATTGTCTATGGACAAGGGGGAGATGGTCGCGCGCTTGTGGGACACGGTAGAGAAGTTGGAGGAACAGATTGAGAACCTTTATGTGGAAAGGATGAGATTTCGGGGAAATTGGCAGGGGTTCTGGTAGAGTTTTAAAACTGAGAGGAAAGAAGAGAACTTTCAATCAGATAGTGGTGGGAACGATTAGTAGTGTGACTCTTCGCTGGCTGTTGAACGAGGGGGCGGAGCACATATGGGAATGTCCTGATTGCAGAGATGCCGTTTCTTAACTCAACTCATCTCAACAAATAAAAACAAATCTACACCTCGAAAACAATTCGAACACATGACAGAATTCACGCAGACAACACATGCTAACCACAGAACTATCGCGAGTGATGTTGACATCTGATTTCTTCCGCTCAGGTTGTGGAGACTAATTCGGTAGACGCCAAGAGAGCGGCGCAGAGTTTTCATTGAGGATCCTTTAGATGGCGCTGGTGTCTGCAGTAGCCGGACATATAGTAATGGTGATAACTGTCTGAACTGTACAACATTTGAGTTGAATTTTTCCGACCATGGATGTAATGCAAACATAATTTCAGGATCCACTCGAATATCAAATAATCTATATTAAATATTGCACACGACTGTCAAACAATCTATATTATCTCTGATATAGTAACTCCAGTCTATATTATCTCTGACGTAGTATCGTCAAACAATCTATATTATAATTGTCGCATTAATCCTAAATAATGTCTAACACATGCATGTCCAACAATCTTTATTAGCTGTAACTCACAAATGTCAAACAATCTATAGTATCTCTAACACAAGAATATCGTACAATCTATATTATATGTACACATGAATGTCACACAATCTAAACATCACTAACACAAGAATATCGTACAATCTATATTATATGTACACATGAATGTCACACAATCTAAACATCACTAACACAAGAATATCATACAATCTATATTATATGTACACATGAATGTCACACAATCTAAACATCACTAACACAAGAATATCATACAAACTATATTATATGTAATACATGAATATCAACAAATCTATTATCTCTCTCTCACGCATGTGAAATATTCTGCATTATCTCAAGGCCAGTGATCAAAAGAAAAGAAAATAAAAGCATGTCTGTAACACAAGAATGTCAATATACAATCTCTTAAACACGAATCTCTAACAACGTACGAGTATTGTATCTGCAACATACGAATGCCAAACAATCTATATTATCTATACAACTGTAATGTTAACCAACCTATACTGTCTGCGACAGCAATGTAACACAATCAACATTTTATATAACAGTCATATTAAATGTTATATCATCATATCATATCATTGGCACCTTGCCGTCTTGACAGACGATAGTTTGTGCTCTAAAAAGGCATAATAACTTTTAACTATGGCGGTAGCGAGTGTGACTGATAAGGCCAATTTGCGCTGTAAATGTCCGTTCACAGTGGGTGCATGTGAACACGTGGTCATTTCCACCATCATGCACCATCTTACGTCTAAATTTTATATATATATATATATATATATATATATATATATATATAATATATATATATATATATATATGTGTGTGTGTGTGTGTGTGTGTGTGTGTGTGTGTGTGTCAAACACATGAATGTCAAACAGTCTATATTATCTCTCACACGCCAATTTCAGAATTATCATTGACGACTACACCAATCATCATTGACGTCTGTACCAACCATCATTGACGAATACACCAAACATCATTGACAACAACACCATTCACTGACGACTACACCAAACATCATTGACGACTACACAAAACATCATTGACGACTACAGGAATCATCATTGACGACTACGCCAAACATCATTGACGACTACACCAAACATAGTTGACGACTACATCAAACATCATTGACGACACCACCAAACATCACTGAAGACTACACAAAACATCATTGACGACTACAAGAATCATCATTGACGACTACGCCAAACATCATTGACACCTACACCAAACATAATTGACGACTACATCAAACATCATCGACGACTACAAGAATCATCATTGACGACTACAAGAATCATCATTGACGACTACGCCAAACATCATTGACGACTACACCAAACATAGTTGACGACTACATCAAACATCATTGACGACACCACCAAACATCATTGACAACTACACCAAACATCATTGACGACTACACAAAACATCATTGACGACTACAAGAATCATCATTGACGACTACGCCAAACATCATTGACAACTACACCAAACATAATTGACGACTACACCAAACATCATTGACGACTACGAGAATCATCATTGACGACTACAAGAATCATCATTGACGACTACGCCAAACATAGTTGACGACTACACCAAATATAGTTGACGACTACATCAAACATCATTGACGACACAACCAACCATCATTGACGACTATACCAAACATCATTGACTTCAGCACCAAACATAATTGACGACTGCACTAATCATCATTGATAACTATATCAATCATCATTGACGACTACACCAATCATCATTGACGACTATACCAAACATCATTGACGACTACACCAAACATCATTGACGACAACACCAAATATCATTGACGACTGCACCTAACATCATTGACAACAACACCAAACATTGACGAATACGCCAATCATCATTGAGGACTACACCAACCCTCATTGACGACTACACCAAACATCATTGACAACAACACCAAACATCATTGACGACTACACCAAACATAATTGACGACTACACCAAACATCATTGACAACTACAAGAATCATCATTTACAACTACATCAATCATCATTGACGACTACACCAATCATCATTGACGACTACACCAATCATCATTGACAACTACACCAAACATCATTGACGACTACACCAAACATCATTGACGACTACAAGAATCATCATTGACGACTACACAAAACATCATTGACGACTACACCAAACATCATTAACACCTAAACCAAACATCACTGACAACTACACCAATCATCATTGACAACTACACCAAACATCATTAACGACTACACCAAACATCATTGACGACTACAAGAATCATCATTGACCACTACACCAAACATCATTGACGACAACACCAAATATCATTGACGACTACACCTAACATCATTGACAACAACACTAAACATTGACGACTACACCAATCATCATTGAGGACTACACCAACCCTCAGTGACGACTACACTAAACATCATTGACAACAACACCAAACATCATTGACGACTAGACCAAACATAGTTGACGACTACACCAAACATAGTTGATGACTACACCAAACATAGTTGACGACTACACCAAACATCATTGACGACACCACCAAACATCATTGACGACTATACCAATCATCATTAACTTCAGCACCAAACATAATTGACGACTGCACTAATCATCATTTACAACTACATCAATCATCATTGACGACTACACCAAACATCATTGACGACTATACCAAACATCATTGACTTCAGCACCAAACATCATTGACGACTACACCAAACATCAATGACGACTACACCAAAATTCATTGACGTCTACACCAAACATCATTGACGACTACACCAAACATCATTGACGACTACACTATCATCATTGATGACTACATCAATCATCATTGACGACTACACCAAACATCATTGACGACTGCCCTAATCATCATTGACGACTACACCAAACATCATTGATGACTACACCAATCATCATTGACGACTACATCAAACATCATTGACGACTGCCCTAATCATCATTGACGACTACACCAAACATCATTGACGACTATACCAAACATCATTGACGACTACACCAAACATAATTGACGACTGCACTAATCATCATTGACAACTACATCAATCATCATTGACGACTACACCAAACATCATTGACGACTATACCAAATATCATTGACTTCAGCACCAAACATCATTGACGACTGCCCTAATCATCATTGACGACAAAACCAAACATCATTGACGACTACACCAAACATCATTGACGTCTACACCAAACATCATTGACGACTACACCAAACATCATTGACGACTACACTATCATCATTGATGCTACATCAATCATCATTGACGACTACACCAAACATCATTGGCGACTGCCCTAATCATTATTGACGACTACACCAAACATCATTGATGACTACATTAATCATCATTGACGTCTACACCAAACATCATTGACGACTATACCAAACAGCTCCAATTGCTACGCAAACCATCTGCAGCCGATATCTCAATACCATGCAGTCAGTATCTCAATCAGCAGGAGTCAGTATCCGATTCAACAACAGTCACTACCCCAGTCAACAACAGTCAATACCCCAGTCAACATCAGTCAATATCACAGTCACACAGTCAATATCACAGTCAACAACAGTCAATACACAGTCAACAACAGTCATACCCCAGTCAACAACAGTCAATATCCAGTCAACAACAGTCAATACCCCAGTCAACAACAGTCAATATCCCAGTCAACAACAGTCAATATCACAGTCAACAACAGTCATATCACAGTCAACACAGTCAATATCCCAGTCACAACAGTCAATATCCCAGTCAACAACAGTCAATACCCCAGTCAACAACAGTCAATATCACAGTCAACAACAGTCAATATCACAGTCAACACAGTCAATATCCCAGTCACAACAGTCAATACCCAGTCAACAACAGTCAATATCCCAGTCAACAACAGTCAATATCACAGTCAACAACAGTCAATATCACAGTCAACAACAGTCAATACCCCAGTCAACAACAGTCACATCCCAGTCAACAACAGTCATATCACAGTCACACAGTCAATATCACAGTCAACAACAGTCAATATCCCAGTCAACAACAGTCATATCACAGTCAACGGTAGCCAATACCCCAGTCCAACAACAGTCCATACCCCAGTCAACAACAGTCAATATCCCAGTCAACAGCAGTCAATACCCCAGTCAACAGCAGTAAACATCAGTCAATATCACAGTCAACATCAGTCAATATCACAGTCAACAACAGTCATACCCCAGTCAACAATAGTCAATATCACAGTCAACAACAGTCAAGATCACAGTCAACAACAGTCAATATCACAGTCAACAACAGTCAATATCCCAGTCAACAACAGTCAATATCACAGTCAACAACAGTCAATATCACAGTCAAACAACAGTCAATATCCCAGTCAACAACAGTCAATATCACAGTCAACAACAGTCAATATCACAGTCAACAACAGTCAATATCCCAGTCAACAACAGTCAATATCACAGTCAACAACAGTCAATACCCCAGTCAACAACAGTCAATATCACAGTCAACGGTAGTAAATACCCCAGTCAACAGCAGCCAATACCTCAGTCAACAACAGTCAATATCACAGTCAACATCAGTCAATATCACAGTCAACATCAGTCAATATCACAGTCAACAACAGTCAATACCCCAGTCAACAGCAGGTCAATACCCCAGTCAACATCAGTCAATATCACAGTCAACAACAGTCAATACCCCAGTCAACAGCAGTAAATACCCCAGTCAACATCAGTCAATATCACAGTCAACAGCAGTCAATACCCCAGTCAACAGCAGTCAGTACATCAGTCAACATCAGTTAATATCACAGTCAACAACAGTCAATATCCCAGTCAACAACAGTCAATATCACAGTCAACAACAGTCAATACCCCAGTCAACAACAGTCAATATCACAGTCAACGGTAGCCAATACCCCAGTCAACAACAGTCAATACCCCAGTCAACGGTAGCCAATACCCCAGTCAACGGTAGCCAATACCCCAGTCAACAACAGTCAATACCCCAGTCAACGGTAGCCAATACCCCAGTCAACGGTAGCCAATACCCCAGTCAACAACAGTCAATACCCCAGTCAACAACAGTCAATATCACAGTCAACGGTAGCCAATACCCCAGTCAACAACAGTCAATATCCCAGTCAACAACAGTCAATACCCCAGTCAACAACAGTCAATACCCCAGTCAACAACAGTCAATACCCCAGTCAACAACAGTCAATACCCCAGTCAACAGCAGTCAATATCCCAGTCAACAGCAGTCAATATCTCAGTCAACAACAGTCAATACCACAGTCAACAACAGTCAATATCCCAGTCAACATCAGTCAATATCCCAGTCAACATCAGTCAATATCACAGTCAACAGCAGTCAATATCCCAGTCAACAACAGTCAATATCTCAGTCAACGGTAGCCAATACCCCAGTCAACAACAGTCAATACCCCAGTCAACAACAGTCAATATCACAGTCAACAACAGTCAATACCCCAGTCAACAACAGTCAATATCACAGACAACGGTAGCCAATACCCCAGTCAACAACAGTCAATATCCCAGTCAACAACAGTCAATACCCCAGTCAACAACAGTCAATACCCCAGTCAACAACAGTCAATACCCCAGTCAACAACAGTCAATACCCCAGTCAACAGCAGTCAATATCCCAGTCAACAGCAGTCAATATCTCAGTCAACAACAGTCAATACCACAGTCAACAACAGTCAATATCCCAGTCAACATCAGTCAATATCCCCGTCAACATCAGTCAATATCACAGTCAACAGCAGTCAATATCACAGTCAACAACAGTCAATATCTCAGTCAACAACAGTCAATATAACAGTCAACAGCAGTCAATATCCCAGTCAACATCAGTCAATACCCCAGTCAACAGCAGTCAATACCCCAGTCAACAGCAGTCAATATCCCAGTCAACAGCAGTCAATATCACAGTCAACAGCAGTCAATATCACAGTCAACAACAGTCAATACCCCAGTCAACATCAGTCAATATCACAGTCAACAACAGTCAATACCCCAGTCAACAGCAGTCAATATCCCAGTCAACAGCAGTCAATACCCCAGTCAACAACAGTCAATATCCCAGTCAACAACAGTCAATATCACAGTCAACAACAGTCAATATCCCAGTCAACAGCAGTCAATATCCCAGTCAACAGCAGTCAATATCACAGTCAACAGCAGTCAATATCACAGTCAACAACAGTCAATATCACAGTCAACATCAGTCAATATCACAGTCAACAACAGTCAATACCCCAGTCAACAGCAGTCAATATCCCAGTCAACAGCAGTCAATACCCCAGTCAACAACAGTCAATATCACAGTCAACAACAGTCAATACCCCAGTCAACAACAGTCAATATCACAGTCAACAACAGTCAATATCCCAGTCAACAGCAGTCAATACCCCAGTCAACAACAGTCAATACCCCAGTCAACAACAGTCAATACCCCAGTCAACAACAGTCAATACCCCAGTCAACAACAGCCAATACCCCAGTCAACAACAGTCAATACCCCAGTCAACAACAGTCAATATCCCAGTCAACAACAGTCAATATCACAGTCAACAACAGTCAATACCCCAGTCAACAACAGCCAATACCCCAGTCAACAACAGTCAATACCGCAGTCAACAACAGTCAATATCACAGTCAACAACAGTCAATATCACAGTCAACGGTAGCCAATACCCCAGTCAACAACAGTCAATATCACAGTCAACAACAGTCAATATCACAGTCAACAACAGTCAATATCACAGTCAACAACAGTCAATATCCCAGTCAACAACAGTCAATATCCCAGTCAACAACAGTCAATACCCCAGTCAACAACAGTCAATATCACAGTCAACGGTAGCCAATACCCCAGTCAACAACAGTCAATATCACAGTCAACAACAGTCAATATCACAGTCAACAACAGTCAATATCACAGTCAACAACAGTCAATACCCCAGTCAACAACAGTCAATATCACAGTCAACATCAGTCAATATCACAGTCAACAACAGTCAATATCACAGTCAACAACAGTCAATACCCCAGTCAACAACAGTCAATATCTCAGTCAACAACAGTCAATATCACAGTCAACAACAGTCAATATCACAGTCAACAACAGTCAATATCACAGTCAACAACAGTCAATATCACAGTCAACAACAGTCAATATCACAGTCAACAACAGTCAATATCACAGTCAACAACAGTTCAATACCCCAGTCAACAACAGTCAATATCACAGTCAACAACAGTCAATATCACAGTCAACAAGAGTCAATATCACAGTCAACAACAGTCAATACCCCAGTCAACAACAGTACAATATCTCAGTCAACAACAGTCAATATCACAGTCAACATCAGTCAATATCACAGTCAACAACAGTCAATACCCCAGTCAACAACAGTCAACATCACAGTCAACAACAGTCAATATCACAGTCAACAACAGTCAATATCACAGTCAACAACAGTCAATATCCCAGTCAACAACAGTCAATATCACAGTCAACGGTAGCCAATACCCCAGTCAACAACAGTCAATACCCCAGTCAACAACAGTCAATATCCCAGTCAACAGCAGTCAATACCCCAGTCAACAGCAGTAAACATCAGTCAATATCACAGTCAACATCAGTCAATATCACAGTCAACAACAGTCAATACCCCAGTCAACAATAGTCAATATCACAGTCAACAACAGTCAATATCACAGTCAACAACAGTCAATATCACAGTCAACAACAGTCAATATCCCAGTCAACAACAGTCAATATCACAGTCAACAACAGTCAATATCACAGTCAACAACAGTCAATATCCCAGTCAACAACAGTCAATATCACAGTCAACAACAGTCAATATCACAGTCAACAACAGTCAATATCCCAGTCAACAACAGTCAATATCACAGTCAACAACAGTCAATACCCCAGTCAACAACAGTCAATATCACAGTCAACGGTAGTAAATACCCCAGTCAACAACAGCCAATACCTCAGTCAACAACAGTCAATATCACAGTCAACATCAGTCAATATCACAGTCAACATCAGTCAATATCACAGTCAACAACAGTCAATACCCCAGTCAACAGCAGTCAATACCCCAGTCAACATCAGTCAATATCACAGTCAACAACAGTCAATACCCCAGTCAACAGCAGTAAATACCCCAGTCAACATCAGTCAATATCACAGTCAACAGCAGTCAATACCCCAGTCAACAGCAGTCAGTACATCAGTCAACATCAGTTAATATCACAGTCAACAACAGTCAATATCCCAGTCAACAACAGTCAATATCACAGTCAACAACAGTCAATACCCCAGTCAACAACAGTCAATATCACAGTCAACGGTAGCCAATACCCCAGTCAACAACAGTCAATACCCCAGTCAACAGCAGTCAATATCACAGTCAACAACAGTCAATATCTCAGTCAACAACAGTCAATATCTCAGTCAACAACAGTCAATACCCCAGTCAACAACAGTCAATATCCCAGTCAACAACAGTCAATACCCCAGTCAACAAACAGTCAATATCCCAGTCAACAACAGTCAATACCCCAGTCAACAACAGTCAATACCCCAGTCAACAACAGTCAATATCTCAGTCAACAGCAGTCAATATCCCAGTCAACAACAGTCAATATCACAGTCAACAACAGTCAATATCACAGTCAACAGCAGTCAATACTCCAGTCAACAACAGTCAATACCCCAGTCAACAACAGTCAATACCCCAGTCAACAACAGTCAATATCACAGTCAACAACAGTCAATACCCCAGTCAACAACAGTCAATACCCCAGTCAACAACAGTCAATACCCCAGTCAACAACAGTCAATATCCCAGTCAACAGCAGTCAATACCCCAGTCAACAACAGTCAATACCCCAGTCAACAACAGTCAATACCCCAGTCAACAACAGTCAATATCACAGTCAACAACAGTCAATACCCCAGTCAACAACAGTCAATATCCCAGTCAACAACAGTCAATATCACAGTGAACAACAGTCAATACAGCAGTCAACGGTAGCCAATACCCCAGTCAACAACAGTCAATACCCCAGTCAACAGCAGTCAATATCACAGTCAACAACAGTCAATATCTCAGTCAACAACAGTCAATATCTCAGTCAACAACAGTCAATACCCCAGTCAACAACAGTCAATATCCCAGTCAGCAACAGTCAATACCCCAGTCAACAACAGTCAATATCCCAGTCAACAACAGTCAATACCCCAGTCAACAACAGTCAATACCCCAGTCAACAACAGTCAATATCTCAGTCAACAGCAGTCAATATCCCAGTCAACAACAGTCAATATCACAGTCAACAACAGTCAATACCCCAGTCAACAGCAGTCAATACCCCAGTCAACAACAGTCAATATCTCAGTCAACAACAGTCAATACCCCAGTCAACAACAGTCAATACCCCAGTCAACAGCAGTCAATACCCCAGTCAACATCAGTCAATATCTCAGTCAACAACAGTCAATACCCCAGTCAACAACAGTCAATACCCCAGTCAACAACAGTCAATACCCCAGTCAACAACAGCCAATACCTCAGTCAACAACAGTCAATATCACAGTCAACATCAGTCAATATCACAGTCAACAACAGTCAATACCCCAGTCAACAGCAGTCAATACCCCAGTCAACATCAGTCAATATCACAGTCAACGGTAGCCAATACCCCAGTCAACAACAGTCAATACCCCAGTCAACATCAGTCAATATCTCAGTCAACAACAGTCAATACCCCAGTCAACATCAGTCAATATCTCAGTCAACAACAGTCAATACCCCAGTCAACATCAGTCAATATCTCAGTCAACAACAGTCAATATCTCAGTCAACAACAGTCAATACCCCAGTCAACATCAGTCAATATCTCAGTCAACAATAGTCAATACCCCAGTCAACAACAGTCAATACCCCAGTCAACATCAGTCAATATCTCAGTCAACAACAGTCAATACCCCAGTCAACATCAGTCAATATCTCAGTCAACAACAGTCAATACCCCAGTCAACATCAGTCAATATCACAGTCAACAACAGTCAATATCTCAGTCAACAACAGTCAATATCTCAGTCAACAACAGTCAATATCCCAGTCAACAACAGTCAATATCCCAGTCAACAGCAGTCAATACCCCAGTCAACAGCAGTCAATATCCCAGTCAACAACAGTCAATATCCCAGTCAACAGCAGTCAATATCCCAGTCAACAACAGTCAATACCCCAGTCAACAACAGTCAATATCCCAGTCAACAACAGTCAATATCCCAGTCAACAACAGTCAATATCACAGTCAACGGTAGCCAATACCTCAGTCAACAGCAGTCAATATCAAAGTCAACAGCAGTCAATATCCCAGTCAACAGCAGTCAATACCCTAGTCAACAGCAGTCAATACCCTAGTCAACAGCAGTCAACATCACAGTGAACAACAGTCAATACAGCAGTCAACGGTAGCCAATACCCCAGTCAACAACAGTCAATACCCCAGTCAACAGCAGTCAATATCACAGTCAACAACAGTCAATATCTCAGTCAACAACAGTCAATATCTCAGTCAACAACAGTCAATACCCAAGTCAACAACAGTCAATATCCCAGTCAACAACAGTCAATACCCCAGTCAACAACAGTCAATATCCCAGTCAACAACAATCAATACCCCAGTCAACAACAGTCAATACCCCAGTCAACAACAGTCAATATCTCAGTCAACAGCAGTCAATATCCCAGTCAACAACAGTCAATATCACAGTCAACAACAGTCAATACCCCAGTCAACAGCAGTCAATACCCCAGTCAACAACAGTCAATATCTCAGTCAACAACAGTCAATACCCCAGTCAACAACAGTCAATACCCCAGTCAACAGCAGTCAATACCCCAGTCAACATCAGTCAATATCTCAGTCAACAACAGTCAATACCCCAGTCAACAACAGTCAATACCCCAGTCAACAACAGTCAATACCCCAGTCAACAACAGCCAATACCTCAGTCAACAACAGTCAATATCACAGTCAACATCAGTCAATATCACAGTCAACAACAGTCAATACCCCAGTCAACAGCAGTCAATACCCCAGTCAACATCAGTCAATATCACAGTCAACGGTAGCCAATACCCCAGTCAACAACAGTCAATACCCCAGTCAACATCAGTCAATATCTCAGTCAACAACAGTCAATAACCCCAGTCAACATCAGTCAATATCTCAGTCAACAACAGTCAATACCCCAGTCAACATCAGTCAATATCTCAGTCAACAACAGTCAATATCTCAGTCAACAACAGTCAATACCCCAGTCAACATCAGTCAATATCTCAGTCAACAACAGTCAATACCCCAGTCAACAACAGTCAATACCCCAGTCAACATCAGTCAATATCTCAGTCAACAACAGTCAATACCCCAGTCAACATCAGTCAATATCTCAGTCAACAACAGTCAATACCCCAGTCAACATCAGTCAATATCACAGTCAACAACAGTCAATATCTCAGTCAACAACAGTCAATATCTCAGTCAACAACAGTCAATATCCCAGTCAACAACAGTCAATATCCCAGTCAACAGCAGTCAATACCCCAGTCAACAGCAGTCAATATCCCAGTCAACAACAGTCAATATCCCAGTCAACAGCAGTCAATATCCCAGTCAACAACAGTCAATACCCCAGTCAACAACAGTCAATATCCCAGTCAACAACAGTCAATATCCCAGTCAACAACAGTCAATATCACAGTCAACGGTAGCCAATACCTCAGTCAACAGCAGTCAATATCAAAGTCAACAGCAGTCAATATCCCAGTCAACAGCAGTCAATACCCTAGTCAACAGCAGTCAATACCCTAGTCAACAGCAGTCAACATCAGTCAATATCACAGTCAACGGTAGCCAATATCTCAGTCAACAGCAGTCAATATCCCAGTCAACAACAGTCAATACCCTAGTCAACAGCAGTCAATACCCTAGTCAACAGCAGTCAATACCCTAGTCAACAGCAGTCAATACCCGAATACACTAAATAGACAGTGGAGTACACATCATGCAGGATTTGACAGTCAGCGGGCAGGTCTAAAACGTTGCTTCCATGTTTACATCTTTTGGGTTATCTAAAACCGAAATAATATCTCGCATATGGAGCTGTTCTGTGGTTTCCCTCCAGAAAAGGTTATTGAGTGCGTCAGAGAGAGCATCCACTGACCTGATAAGTACACATTCTGTTTAAATGTCGGCTCTCCAATCTTCATTGGTGTTCTCAGACGGACGAGCCAATCCATTGTTGAGTTTCATGAGTTCCTGATAACTGTCGACAACATGAACCAGAAACGGGCTACCAGGGACATCCTCGCCCGACCACCGGACACTAATGATGTACTGTCCTGGCTCGCTAGGGTCATATCTGGTGAGGAATGAATGGACACACAGTTGTGGAATAATGAACACAAGGATATGGAATAATGGACACAATGATATGGAATAATGGATACATTGATGTGAATTGATGGACACTATTGTGGAATAATGAACACATTCTTGTGGAATTATAATTTGGGTAATGGAATGTGTGGTCCTGATGTGGGTAATGGAGTGTGTGGTTCTGATGTGGGTAATGGAATGTGTGGTTCTGATGTGGGTAATGGAATGTGTTGTTCTGATGTGGGTAATGACATATCTGATCCTAATGTGGGTAATGACAACTCTGGCCCTGGTATTGGTAATGTGATTGTTGGTCCTTGTCACGGGGTGATAAATAGTTGTATTGTGGGAAGTGTAGAGAACAGTGGTAATGAAGTACCGCGATGATTGTCCTCTGGATACGGGCAATGAAAGGTACCATTAAACCCTTCTCCACTGTAGCGGCGCGGTTGTCTATGCACGCCGCTGTCTTACAAAGGTCGCTCCGTTATTGGATGCTTCCCAAAAGCAGTCCTGTATCCATCTGTCTATCTCGTTATCCGTCTAGGTGGCTGATGTACGTGAGCACCTTCTCCAAGACCTTGGGGTGGCACAACGCCCTAACCAGCCTCTCTTCATCAGCCGGACCGCACTCCATGAAAGGATACAAACTCGAGCAGGCAAAAGGAAGATTGATGGACAACTTTATTTGGCCGTACAGTGTTACACACGGACACGAATACGACCGCACTCCATGACAGGATACAAACTCGAGCAGGCAAAAGGACGATTGATGGATAACTTTATTTGGCCGTACTGTGTTACACACGGATACGAACATGCCATACACCCAGCCGCTCCACAGTCAACCTGACGTTAATATAGAGCGTTACGTACTGATCCATTGATGCCACATGCTCCCACCACAGACGATCCAACCATTCTCCCATCCATCCTTGTGTCAGCCGTGTCATGCGAGTGTAGATGTCTGAAGTATGCATGGCGTAATATGCTGCTGAGTGCCCCCGACGGTTGGTCTGGTAATTATCTAATACGTGTGATTGCGACTCGGGCACGGTTAACCGATGATGTCCGTGCGCCGTGTTGGAATACTGTCAGTGAGCGGATGCGATCGGTCCTATGTGTTGGAGCCTAATCTAGTGAATGCGTTCGTGTGAGCGTTTCATGTTGTAGTGTAGAGGAGTTGATGTTTCCTGGTGTGAGTTCTGCGCTGTAGTGTAGAGGAGTTGATGTTTCCTGGTGTGAGTTCTGTGTTGTAGGTAGAGGAGTTGATGTTTCCTGGTGTGAGTTCTGTGTTGTAGTGTAGAGGAGTTGATGTTTCCTGGTGTGAGTTCTGCGCTGTAGTGTAGAGGAGTTGATGTTTCCTGGTGTGAGTTCTGTGTTGTAGTGTAGAGGAGTTGATGTTTCCTGGTGTGAGTTCTATGCTGAAGTATGTCGCTATAACGTTGCCGGTGTCAAACGACACAGCTTGTGACGTAACTATATAGTAACTATATAGAACTAACTTTCGCTAGTTACATTTAGTGCTTAACTTTTGTTTTTATTTCTATTAATATTTTATATGTGTGCAGATCAATTACTCCATTACTGCCACATGACAGTCCTGATATGTGTAATGTGATGTGTGGTAATAATATGGGTAAAGTGATGTGTGGTCCTGAAAAGTGTAATGTGATGTGTGGTAATACTATGGGTAAAGTGATGTTTGAGCCTGATGCGTGTAATGTGATATGTGATCCTGATAAGTGTAGTGTGGTGTTTGGAAATAATATGGGTAAAGTGATGTGTGGTCCTGATATGGGTAATGTGATATAAGAACCTGATTTGGGTAATCTGATGTGTGGTATTGACGTGGTTAATGTAATGTGTGGTCCTGATGTGGGTAATGTGATGTGTGGTCCTGATGTTGGTAATGTGATGTGTGGTATTGACGTGGGTAATGTGATGTGTGGTCCTGATGTGGGTAATGTGATGTGTGACATTGACGTGGATAATGTGATGTGTCGTCCTGATGTGTGGTCGTGATGTGGGTAATAGGATGTGTGGCAATCACGTGGGTGATGGGATGTGTGGTCCTGATGTCGATAATGAGATGTGTGGTCCTGATAAGAGTAATGTGATGTGTGGTTCTGATGTGGGTAATGTGATGTGTGGTATTGACGTGGATAATGTGATGTGTCGTCTTGATGTGTGGTCGTGATGTGGGTAATGGGATGTGTGGTACTGATGTCGGTAATGAGATGTGTGGTCCTGATAAGAGTAATGTGATGTGTGGTTCTGATGTGGGTAATGTGATGTGTGGTCCTGATAAGGGTAATGTGATGTGTGGTTCTGGTGTGGGTAATGTGATGTGTGGTCCTGATGTGGGTAATGTGATTTTGGTCCAGATGTGGGTAAAGTGATGTTTGATCCTGGTGTGGGTAATGAGATGTGTTGTCCTGATGTGGGTAATGAGATGTGTGGTCCTGATTTGGGTAATGAGATGTGTGGTCCTGATGTGGGTAATGAGATGTGGTCCTGATGTGGGTTAATGGGATGTCTGGTCCTGACGTGGGTAATGAGATGTGTGGTCCTGACGTGGGTGATGGGATGTGTGGTCCTGATGTGGGTAATGTTATGTGTGGTCATGATGTGGGTAATATGATGTGTGGTCCTAATATGGGTAATGGGATGTGCGGTCCTGATGTGGGTAATGGGATGTGTGGTCTTGACCTGGGTAATGTGATGTGTGGTCCCAATTTGGGTAATGGGATCTACCTTCCTGGCACGATAATGGGATGTGTGGTCCTGATATTTGTAATGTAGTGTTAGGTTATCATATGGGTCAGGCGTCACCCAACTTTTTCACAGCGGGTCGGATAACTGACAAAATGACGAGCGCAGGCCGCGTACTCATTCTGTACAATACTTGCATCGGTCTCCGTGGCGAAGTTCTTACGCATGCGGTTCGTAATCCCGTATACCCGAGTTCGAAACACAGCTACACGCGATTTGGCAGCAGACCGCGTTGCGCTGGTTTGTTACGCTATGGTATGTGTGCCGGTCATTCAGAAAGCAATGACAAACTACTAAACGTAAACTTGCCAAGGTATCAACAACAGCAATAAATGCAGGTGTTGACTGCAAACGTCCTGTAAAGATACGCAACTAACTTCAATACTTGCAAGCCAGAACGAAGCTCTGAGAAAAAAGACGAAACACAAAGTTAATCATGGGTGAGTGGCGTGCAATGCACACATAAACAGACAAACATACAAAAACAAAACACAGACAACCAACATATTTATTTACTAAAAAAGTAATTTAAAAAAAGGCAACGTTAGCTAAAAGATAGTTACATCAGATCTAGTGTGCATATATCCGAATCTCACAAACTAAGCAGCAAAAAGGGTTCGTGAGATTTGCGAAACTGTTATTTGGCTTTCAAGATATCATCAATGTTTGGTTTGGAATGACTACATCCAATCAAGAGAATTGCTTTCAAATGTCCATCAGTCAATCTCGTTCGATGTGGTGACTTCCCGTACTTCCTTGTTGAAAATGTTTACTCACTGACATACGTTGTTCGAAACACAGATGCCATAACAGCGGCAAATTTCTTCAATTTTGGAAACTCAACATCAGGTAAGCAGCTGTAAAATTCAACAAGTTGTCCTTCTTTGTCCTTCTCTTTCACCAAGTCATTTGTTTGCAAATCAATGAACTCCAGCTGTAATTCACCCGGCACATCATCAAGATTACAATCAAACGGATTCTGGAACAGAAAAATCTCACTCTTAATTCCGTCAAGACCTGAAAATCTCCACACACACCAAAAAAAAAAAAAAACAAATAAATAAAAAATAAATGCTTCTTCATGTAACGAATACTGTTTTTTTTCCGGAAAATCGATGTTGACATCACAGCGCAAAACTCTTTGAAGCGGTGAAAATGAGACAAGTTTTCTCTTTCCAGTTGTTCTTCAAACAAAGACAGCTTTCTCCGAAATGCCGATGATGATTATGTAGAGATCACAGACGAGGTTATCTTTTCCCTGAAGTTTAAAGTTCAATTCATTCATGTGGGGTGTGATGTGGATCAGTAAAGAAAACTTTGACAGCCAGGTAGGATCAGAGAGCTTTGGATCAGCTCTATATGTTTCAATGAGAAAAACATCTATTTCATTTCGGAGCTTGTAAAATCAAAACAGGACTTTATCGCAGCTGAGCCACCTCACTGCTGTGTGATAAAGCAAGTCACAGAAGTCAGAATATATTTCTTCAAAAACAAAAAGCCTTTAACGGACGGTGATATAGTGCATGTTCCCGAGTGAAGTTCACAGCAGAAACGACTGATTTCCGCACACAATAAACATCTAAGTCTTTCCCACATATTGCTTGCTGATGTATGATGCAGTGTATGGACAGAGCGCCTGGAATTTGAAATTTTCCAACTTAGTCCTGATCTACCCCACAAGACCCTTCCTCACTCCGGCCATGTTTTTCCTCCATCAACTGAAACACTTCGAAGCTGATTCCACAGTCCTGCATTTATTTTTATTTTTTTTTTGCACTTCCATAAAAATGCCATTTCCAGTTGTTGCTCCATGCATGCTGCAAGCGGATGCCAACTCTTCCGTTATCTGACGTACTCGAGCGATCAGTAGACTCATCCAGTACCAGGGAGTACCACAACAAGTTCCTAGCTATCTCGCATATCTTTTGCATCATTTTCTCTCCAAGTTCTTCTGTTCTCCGCACAATTAAACGTGCCGAAAGGCGGAAGGTTCCAAACAAACCTGCTTTCTCGGGACACAAGTCATTTGCTGCTTCTTCATACACTCTTTGATGAAGAAAATTTAGATATAATAATTTAAAATTAAAAATGGTAAATTTAAGGCACATGACAGCCAAGATGTCTCCGCACGTGTGAAGATCTCCTAGTATTCTAAACATAATATCTACATTTAAATTGTATACAACGTCTCGTGTTGCGTACGTTTTATCAAGCAAATTCAAGTACAGTCGGCGGGTCTGATAACCTGAAAGAAGACAGGTAGGGAGATGTACGATCAACTAGCTGGTATAGAAATCAGTTGAAAGTGGGAGGGTGTCAATCATCCAATCAGTTGACAGTGGGAGGGTATAAATCATCCAATCACTTGACAGTGGGAGGGTATAAATCATCCAATCAGATGACAGTGGGAGAGTGTAAATCATCCAGTCAGTTGACAGTGGGAGGGTTAAATCATCCAATAAGTTGACAGTGGGAGGGTGTAAATCATCCAATAAGTTGACAGTGGGAGGGTATAAATCATCCAATCAGATGACAGTGGGAGGGTATAAATCATCAAATCAGATGACAGTGATGTGCATATATCTCTTAGGCAGCTGTGGCTGACTTGCTCCACAAACACGGTGAACACAAACGTACCTACAGACAATTGTTCTCTCCGCCTTGGTTTCCCTGCTCATGTCCACGCGAAAACCTCCTGGAGAAGACAATGTAGATGTTGAGGACACAATGTAGATGTTGAAGACACAATGTAGATGTTAAAAACACAATGTGGATGTTGAAAACACAATGTATCTGATAAGAATACAATGTAAATGTTGGGAACGTAATGTAGATGTTGAAAACACAATGTAGATGTTGAGATCGTAATGTAGATGTTGAAAACACAATGTGGATGTTGAGAACGTAATGTAGATGTCGAGAGCACAATGTAGATGTTGAGAACATACTGTAGCTGATGAGAATCTCTTCCATATTTTTCTAATGCATTAATCATATATGTTATTATGTTGTCTCAAACGGGAGCCTTGCAGGTTTCAAATCGTTTAGAATATTCCGAACCTCCATTTTCAAAATTAACGGTCCTTCATTATTATTTCGGACGTCATACTTTTCTCTGTTATCATCATAAAGGTTTTTCACATAATCTGACCATGCTTGTAAAATTTGCTATTCTTCTATTACGATTTTTCCATCTTTTGTTTGTTTGGCAGTCTGTTAATGTACGTGTTCTTTTATTAGTAAGCTCGTGAATTCTTTTGTGCATATTAATGTTGTATGTTTACTGTTGTGTTATTTTTAAGTGTCTATGCAATCTTTCTCAAGGCATGCTTCTTTTGCCTCCTTACATAATGTTCTACCTTTTCTGTGAATTTCTTCATATGTGGCGGGATTGTTGTTGTTGTTGTGTCTTCTTGTTTCCATTAGTTATAAAATTTCTTCAGTCATTCATATCTTACACCCCACTTTCTCTAATTTTGAATACTTGTTTCTGCAGCCCAACTGATTGAATTCTTCGTCATTTCCCATTGATCATCCATATCTTACAATATAATTACTAGATCAAACAACATATCAAATCTATTCTTTACTTCCATGTTAATATTGTCTTGCATTTCTTTTTCATTTTTCAATGTACAGATCAGATTTCATGCTTCCTATTGTAAACTTGACCTTTTTTTTATATTTTACCCTCAAAGTGACTGTAATTAATCTGTGATCACCATAGCAGTCTGCATTTGGAACTGTTTTTACGGTTGTTAGCGGATTTCGAAACCTTATGCTAATCATAATGTAATTCCTATGGTTTCTAGTCCTACTGTCGGGACTCCTCCGTATCCATAGTCTTCTAGGATGTTATGTAAACCAAGTGTTTCCTACAATCATGTTATGATCTTTTGCCCATTCTACAAGTCTGTATCCTCTTTCGTTTCGCTCTCCCAAACCACGGTTTCCTAATGTGCATCCATTCACCTTGATTTCCTACCTTTGCATTGAATTCACTCATTATGATATTTATTTCTGAATTTTTACATTTCTTAAAGCAGACTCCACGTCATAAAAATAGCCCTATATACTATCTTCACTGCATTCTCCTGTTGGGGCATATATTTAAATGATATGTATGTTAAAAGGACTGCCGATTAATTTTACCAATATTACTCTGCCTGACACAGCCCAATATCCTTGAATAGTTTTTGATGTTTTCCGATCCAGTATAATTGCGACACCTCTTTGCCGTTATTCTCTCCCAGAATAAATAATCTTAAATCCTCCCCTGTCTTAATCCCTGCCCCTTTCCATCTCGTCTCGAACATTCGTAATATATTAATCTTCTCTCTTTCCATTCTATGTTTGATGTTATGTAATTTTCCATCGTCGCTAAACGTCTGAACATTCCATGTTGCCTCATTTAACTGCCCCTGTCCTTGTCTTGTGATGATCTGTAATTAGGCGAGTCATGATAAACTATGCAACTTTAAAGAAGGGTGTTTGCAGTTTCTTTCCTTCCCGGCAGTAATATATTGGTCGGTGACCGCAACCATTGTCTCATAAAGAGATCTTCTGTATGCTGTCGCGAAACTTGAGACCATAACCAACAACCATCTGTCGGCTGCCTCAAATTGCATCCATCATCTGCTTTCCGTGGTTTCTTGTGAACAGCTTGCTGAAACGAATATTAAATAACAGCACATGCACCCCAGAATAACACAAATATTGCGCCCTCTGAACAAGACACCACTACGTCGTCGCCATCTTACCGGAAGGACATGAACGAAACATGAGACCAAATGTGGAACCTAGAACTGACCTTTAGGGCCCCTTATTTTGACCGCCAGCTGCCCAGCGCCAGCACCGTGTGTGTCCACTAAGAAGCTGGACTCAAAAGTGTCCATAAGACCGTGTTTAATCCCTGGACCAAAGACGCGCACTTTGGTGGGGTCGGGAGCTTCCCCGATTCTCAGTGTGAAAGGACTACCTGTAGGAAATATAATACAGGAGTCTTTTGTTAAGTCAACAATTCGCAGCGTGAACGGTCTAACTGTGGGAAACATAATAATGCACAAAGCATGCACACACGTCTTACAGAAAGCATCACTCTACAGTCAACAATTCTCAACATGAACGAACATCTTCCAGGAGACATTACCTCTGTGCAGTCAACAATTCTCAACATTAACGAACATCTTACAGGAGACAATACCTCTGTGCAGTCAACAATTCTCAATATGAACGAACGTGTTACATGAATCATTACTCACTTAGTAAGACTGACATATCCATGCATCACTGGGACTAACTTAGTCAGACTGAAACATCCATGAATCACTGGGACTCACTTAGACTGACACGTCCATGCATCACTGGGACTCACTTAGTCAGACTGACACTTCCATGCATCACTGGGACTCACGTAGACTGATACATCCATGTATCACTGGGACTCACTTAGACTGATACATCCATGCATCACTGGGACTCACTTAGACTGACACATCCATGCATCACTGGGACTCACTTAGACTGACACATCCATGCATCACTGGGACTCACTTAGTCTGATACATCTGTGATAGCGCTAAACCAACGATTTTTTTTGGTTTGGTCTGCCTCAAGAAAATATCTGGCAACGCCGGAAACGCCACTCTGTAACAAAGGGACCGGGGTCCATTTTTCCTTGTAGCAGCCAGCGGTGTGTGAAGGAAGTCGCTTGGGCTGTGTGTTAATAGTTTTGTGGCCAGCCCGCCTTGAGACGAGATATGTGGGGTTTCCCATCTGTTCATCAGTGAACAACATATGTCAGAGGAGAAAGCTGTAAGTGTATAATGTTTAATTTAATAAATATTTATTAAATCGCAGCACACGCCAGTTTACCAACTTGAAAGTGTTTACATGGTGGAACAGGCGTGGGTGAAAATAATTGCTAGTTAGGTGAGCTTGTAGGAACAAAGAAATACAAACAGATAATGTAGATGAGTATTACTAAAGTGAACTGTTCTACAGATTGATTTAGTGTCCCTGAAGCTTAGGAAAATAACATTTAACAGGCTAGTACATAGAGATGTAAGCAATCAAGCATGGTGATGTGAAATACGAAGATAGGTCATTAGTGGTGGTTAAATATGGTAAAGATTGAAGTCATGTTATGCCAGCCATGATGGCACAAGATTATTTTGTTGAGAATGTATTTTACATGATTATCCTAGGACATTAGTGTTACTGGCTAAATAGGTAGTGATTGATTTTGTGCTAGTCCCTCTGTAAATGTCCCAAGCTAGCAAAAAAGTGGGAGATTCACCAAGATATATGTATGAGGTGTAAATTGAGATGTATGAGGTCATAAATTATAGTTGATGAGGAGACTGGAGCCATGCATAAAATTGAATGCTTATGAGTAGGGGAAAATAACCATAATATAGGTGTAATATTTATAACATGTGTAAAGCAGAGAAGAATACTTACATGTTATATGTGGCAATGATGGGTTAATGGTTAAGCTAAGCAGTTAGAACATGTAGGTAATAAATAGAAGTGTAGGAAATAATGTGTTGAATTGTAGGGACGCCATGCAGATTGATAGCCACTAGGCGTAGGAAATAATGCATCTTAATACGCGGGGTGCGTATCAGCAATTATTGTGTAATCGTAACTGCAAATGAAGTGTGGCTTTACTGAGGGAGAATAGGCAGGTGCGTCTGGAACTGATATTGGTAAAGGGGTTTCTCATTTAGCATTGAAGTCTGGTGTCACATCTGTTACCAGAATGCAGTAGTGTTTGTGCTAGTGTATCAAACTGGGAGTTTTATGTGTAGTAAAACAGGGTGTTTGTTGTACCAGGGGAAGGGTGTGATTTATTGCTACGTACCACCTTTTGCAAAGATATATGCACTTGCTATGCGACATGAAGCGTAAGAGAAGAAAATTTATAACCGGTGTATCGTAGGAAGAATGATGGGAAATAGAGGGCATAACTGCACATTTGCTGTCCACTCACAGATAAAAGTACACTGGTGTAGCTGAGTTGTGTTCGGTGTTGATTTTGACAAGTTGATTAGTGTTGCTGTGTAACATTGGCATTTATGGGGGTATTGTCAGCCTGTGCTGTTGGGGATGAGAAGTTGTGTTGGACCAGAGACCTGTAGGTAATAACCTCCCTGAACTGAAGACATTCTGTAAGTGAATGCTGGGCTGTATGGGGAGGTGGAGCAGGCTGAGGTTGTTGCATTAGAAGGTGTTCCATCCTAGCAATATCAAGTGTAATCTCATGACAGCAGTTACATAACTGGAGAAGACAATAAAGTGGGTGATCTGATGATGCAACATTGACTGTTGTATTTAACAATTAGAGATGTAGTCTCATGATAGCAGTAGTACAACTAGAGGGAATAGCAAAGTGGATAATTTGATGGAAGACATTTGTTATATGTAGGTTAATTCAAATGTTATATTGCATGTGCTCATTGCTTCATGTGTTTAATATGTTGCCTTTACCATGATAATCATAGATTGTGTTTTCCATTGTTACAGGAGCGGCTGACTAGTTAGTGTCAGCAGGCCTGGGTTCTTGGTGGGATAGTAAATTGTGTCACAACTCTTTGTTTATGTCGTGTCTTGGGGTTTATGTTGTGTAACCTATGATTTTGTAGTGTCTTATTGTCTGTGCAGTGTTGCTTGTGTCAAGGTTCTTTATTGTGTCAGTCTAACCAGCTATTGCTTGGAGCACCTGTGTTGTGGTACTTGGTGTACCCTGTTGTCTTAAGTGGTGTTGATTGGTTGGGGGTTACCCACTGTTGTTGTTTGATATATACAGTTGTCTGTTGTATCTGTAATTGAACATCCCTTATTGAATGCTTTATTCAATGTGTTCGAACACAAATTGTCACAAAAATTTGTAGCAGTTGATAAATAAAGAGCTATTTTTGTACTGTTTTTGATTTGTTTGTTTAGTCTCTTTTAGTTTTTACAGCCACTATTTCTACCACAATCTAACACCTTAATCCAATGTCTGGGTCTCAAATATGACAGTTATTGTCCAGAGTTGAGGCCCCTGCCCGAGATCTCGTATATCTTCTTATCTAATTACTATCATCCTTTTTTGTTGGTTGAGGCGGTGTGAGGTTCTCTCTCTTTTCACTATTTTTCTTCTTTGGCCATAACGAAGTCAGAACTACTCTTTACCTCTTAGCACCGTAGAGAAGGAAGCATCAGTCTTTATGATTGTCTCCCTTTGTCTTTTACCATCGAATACTTAGTCAGACTGACACATCCATGCATTACTGGGACTCACTTTGTCAGACTGTCAACCCAACAAAGGCAACAGTGACTTGGTTCTCGTTGAATAATCATATTGTCAACACTCCAACACCAACTGTAATGCTGTGTTCAGAGACGGTGGAAAGAACGCAGGCAATGAATTACCTGGGGATACGGTTTGATCGAAGCCTTGCTTATAATAAGCACATAGACCAGGTGAATAACAAAGTCCAAGCGGGGTTTGGCTGCGATGCGGGTGATGGCGGCAGCAAACTGTGAGCAGCGCCATCTATGTCTTCTGTACGAAGGGCTGGTCATGTCTGTTTTTGAGTATGCAATGGCAATCCTGACTCTCAGCCGAAAGCAGATAGAAAGGATGGAAAGGATACAGAATGAAGCTATGCGCATTATTCTTGGATGTACAAGAGATACAGCATGCAGGGCGATGCGCTACCTTCTTGATTTTCCAACCATTGAAGACAGAATACAAGTCTGCAGAGCACGCGCCTACCTCAGAGTTAACGCAAACACACAACATCCACTGCATAATGAAATTATGAAGGTGAAGGGCAGCAGGTTAAAAAGAGGACGGTCGGTGTTGGGTCAAGCCGAAGACATTCTTTAACAGGTGTGTTCACTTGAGGACTTAGAACCTGGCGAGGAGTGGGTGCAAGTGCCAACAGATTTCTGCACATCCTTTTCAGTTTGCATCCAACTAGAGAGATTATGCAGACAAGAAAATCCGGTTGCTGTGGAGACTGAAGTACAAGAGTTGATTTTCGAGAATTCGCTAGACGGTGACGCGGTCATCTACACAGATGGGTCGGTCGTCCGACATGTGAGAAGCTCATGGGCCTTTACAGCTCGGACCGGAGGGAGAATTGTGAAGGAGGACTCTGGTGCTTTCACTGAAACCACAGGTAGCCTGACTATGGAAGTCATGGCAGTAAGTAAAGCAATAACATGGCTCGAGACACAGACATTCACTAGGGCATGTTTCCTTAGCGACTCAATGAACATGATCAAGAGGATAGAGGAGGGGTCGATCCGAAGAGAATGGTTACTGCCTCTGGAGCGGTCTCGGCTGACAAAGATTAGTTTCATATTCGTGCCAGGCCATGCGGGAGTCCAAGGAAATGAGCGGGCTGACAAGATCGCAGGTGAGGCTACTGTGGAGGGCGGACGCGCCATGGACCAGGCTGACATTCTGAATGCTTAACGAGAAGTAAGACTTTTGCGAGAACCAAGTGATGACTGTGAATCTACAACAATGGCCAGACTGCGATAGCAGCAAATTAAATGAGGGGCGGCCAAACAAGAACACTACGCAGGAAGCCAAAGAAGATTGATAAACCAACACAGAACTGGCGTCGTTAGCCGCTACACGCTTCGGGATTTGCTGAGGGGATCCGAGCACTTATGGACTGAATGGTTCGATGTGCAATGAGGATGATCTGTCGACTAACTAACTAACTTAGTCAGACTGAAACATCCATGCAACACTGGGACTCACTTAGTCAGACTGACATGTCCATGCACCACTGGGACTCACTTAGTCAGACTGATACATCCATGCATCACTGGTACTCACTTAGATTGATACATCCATGCATCACTGGTACTCACTTAGATTGATACATCCATGCAACACTGGGACTCACTCAGTCAGACTGACATGTCCATGCATCACTGGGACTCACTTAGTCAGACTGTCACATCCATGCATCACTGGGACTCACTTAGACTGATACATCCATGCATCACTGGGACTGACTTAGACTGATACTTCCATGCATCACTGGGACTGACTTAGACTGATACATCCATGCATCACTGGGGCTCACTAAGTCAGACTGTCACATCCATGCATCAC
The DNA here is from genome assembly GCA_014155875.1 of Cepaea nemoralis. NCBI lineage: Eukaryota > Metazoa > Mollusca > Gastropoda > Stylommatophora > Helicidae > Cepaea > Cepaea nemoralis. The sequence goes on from JACEFZ010023489.1 coordinate 432,266, forward strand.
TGGGACTCACTTAGTCGGACTGCCACGTCCATGCATTACTTGGTCTCACTTAGACTGACACATCCATGCATCACTGGGTCTCACTGAGATAGAACAACACATCCATGCATCACTGGGTCTCTACACGATTTACCAGGCCGAGCCCAGCCAGAAGTATTCCAATTTCAGCACAGAGAACTAAGTCTGTTTACCTGGAACATGCTGACCATCGTATCTGATGTGTAGAAGATGTTTCTCCGCTTCCGTGGGCAGGATTCTCAGAGTGTAGTAGCCTTCCTCCTCTTCCTTGATATCACACCTGGCACTGTGTCTAGGGCTGTGACATTCAGCGGTTACTTCCCCTGTCAATATTTCCACCCATTGAACAATACATTATCTTTATCATATCTGCATGGGAAACCCTTATATTCAACCATTGAACAATATGTTATCTTACCTCCCAGGACACTCCTGATATAAATCTTTTCAACCATTGAACAATGTCCGTGTCTTAACTTATCTTCCTGGATAACCCCGAGAGAGAACTATCCGACCAATGAATAATTCACTATCTTCCCCTCATGGCCAGCCCTCATATAAAGCTATTCAATCATTGAACAATGGCTTATCGTAGCTGTATGGATAGCACTCTGAGATAAAACGGAGAGCGTACATATGTAATAAAGCAATCACAAATCTTTTGAAACTTATAAGACTAAGCTCTTACACATGTAATGAAACAATCAGAAACAAATTAACACACACACACACACACACACACACACACACACACACACACACACACACACACAATAATAAAAAATAAAAAATAGCGGTTAGTATTGCTTGTAGTGGGCGTGACTTAGTTCTTAAACATCATCATACTCTTAAGATCGTATTATATATATATATATATATATATATATATATATATATATATTATATATATATATATATATATATATATAAGAGAATCTCCGTCTGTCTGTCTGTCTGTCTGTATGTCCTTTATGCGTTCGCGAACGGTCCATCGATTGAGATGAAATTTTCTACACGTCTTCTAATCATTCCCGTGCTGCCAACTGTCATAGTTTTTTTAGTGTACAAACATAGTTTCTTATTATTATTTAATATTTAATTTACATTATAATGTATATATAGCGAGGGGACATAACTTCTAATAGAATTGCTATATATGTAAAATTGTTGCATATTTCTCAAATAGGTGGACCTTTTTGATGCAGTTATCTACAGGCATATGCGTTATAATCCTCCTCCTCCTCCTCCTCTCCCCTTCTCCTCATCCTACCCTCCTCCTCCCCCTCCTCCTCCCCCTCTTCCTCCTCCTCCATTCTCCTCCTCTTCCCTCTTCCTCCTCCTCCCTCTCCCTCCCTCCTCCCCCTCCTCTCTCCTCCTCGCTCTCCTCCTCCCTCCCCTCCTCCTAATCCCTCTCCTCCTCCTCCGCCAATCCTCCTCCTCTCTCCTCCGCCTCCCCGCCTCATCCCCTCCTCATCACCTCTTCTCTCCTCCCCCTCATCCCTACCTCCTCCTCTTCCTTCCTCCCTCTCCCGTCTACCCCTCCTCCTCCTCCCTCATCCTCCTCTCCTCCCTCCTCTCCTCCTCCCTCCTCTCCCTCCTCCTCCTCTCCTCATCCTCCTCCTCCCTCCTCCTTCCCTCTCCTCCTCCCTCCTTCCTCTCCCTCCCCTCCTCCTCCTCATTTTCCCTCCTCCTCCTCCCTTTCTCCTCTCTCCCTGCCTCCTCCCTCCTCCTCCACTCTCCCCTCCTCCTCCCCCTCCTACCTTCCTCCTCCCTCCTAACCCCTCTCCTCCCTTCTCTCCTCTCCCTCCTCCTCCTTCTCCTCCTCCCTCCTTCTCCCTCCTCCTCCCTACCTCCTCCTTCTTCCTCCTCCTCCTTCTCCCTCCTCCCTCTTCCTCCTCCTCCCTTCCTCCTCCTCCTCCTCCCCCTCCTCCTTCCCCCTCCCCCTCCCTCCTCCCCCGTCCTCCTCCTCTCCCCTCCTCCTCCCTCTTCCCCTCTTCCGCCCTCCTCCTCCTCCTTCCCAGTCCTCCTCCCCAGTCCATCCTCCCTCCTTCCCTCCTACCTCCTTCCCTCACTCCTCCCTCCTCCTCCCTCCTCCTCCCTCCTCCTCCCTTCTTCCTCCTCCTTCCCTCCTCCGTACCTCCTCCTTCCCCTCCGCCCTCCCTCCTTCTCCTCCCTCATACTCCTCCTTTCTCCTGTCTCCTCCTCTCTCCTGCTCCCTCCTCCTCCTCCCTCCGCCGAATATGAATTAAATGATATGCTCCCCACCAGGGACTGGGCGAAGCCGGGCCGGGTCGTCTTTTTTGGGAACGGGAACGGGAGCAGGGGCCGAATATGAATTAAATAAGACGCTCCATTTACCCAAGTTAATTGCTGGGGGAAGATGTAAAGATCTTTCAAGTGCTCTTTCTAATAATAGACAGACAGACAGACAGTAGATAGTCGGGAACGGGAACGGGAGCTTATATGACTACTTATATGAATTAAATGAGATGCTTCCCACTAGGAGCTGGGCGAAGCCGGGCCGGGTCAGACAGACAGACAGACAGATCAGACAGACAGACAGACAGACAGACAGACAGACAGACAGACAGACAGACAGATAGATAGACAGATAGATAGTCGGGAACGGGAACTTATATGACTACTTATATGAATTAAATGAGATGCTCCCCATCAGGGTCTGGGCGAAGCCGGGCCGGGTCAGACAGACAGACAGACAGATAGACAGACAGACAGATAGATAGTCGGGAACAGGAACGGGAACGGGAGCTTATATGACTACTTATATGAATTAAATGAGATGCTCCCCACCAGGGTCCGGGCGAAGCCGGGCCGGGCCAGCTAGTTTAGTTTATAAACAATATCATCATACTCTTGACAAAGACACAACACATTTTCTTAAGAGTTTTATAGAAGCAAATCAGTTTTAGCAAGATCAATCATGGACATCAAGCAGAATAAGTTCGTTTAGGTTGGTCAGATGAGAGCTAGCCTGGGTGCGTAATGGTGTAGTGTCCGAGTGGCTATCTCATTCTGTAGAACACGTTAGTTATTAAATCCAGGTGTTTGAGGACCTATACTACACAGGGCGATGATACCCACAGCATGTCGGTAAGACACAGGGTGATGGTGTGTAGTTTGGTCAATTCCAATGTTTGTGTAGAGATTTGGCGTGGATTGTAATCTGAGCTATGTAATAATAACACATTGACCTATCTACGCTGATCGGTTATCAGTCAGACGAGTCGTCGATGGAATGTCCACGAAGGTACGTCATCAGATTGTCAAAGGCATTCAGTTACAAATAAGCCCAGTAAACTGTCTTTGTCTGACCAGAACACACTAACATGTCCGCAGCGTTGTGTCTAAGGTATATTTACATGTGTGTGTGTGTGTGTGTGTGTGTGTGTGTGTGCGTGTGTGTGTGCGTGTGCGTGTGTGTATCTGTCTGTCTGTGTGTGAAAGAGAGAACGAACGAACGAACGAATGAACGATCTTTATTTTCAAAGGGTAACAAAATGGGCGCGAAGGCCCATCTTACATTCGGCCCTTCCAATCTCTCATCTGCCATTCATCAATGGCGCATGTCACAATAACATAGGGAAGAAAAAAGAAACATTGTCAAATGGATTTTGTAAACATATAAATTGCTTGTTACCATGTATTGAGAAAAGCAGACACATGCAAAAACACACATACAGACACATGCAAAAACACACATACAGACACATGCAAAAACACACATACATACACGGATTCATACCTGCATACATACTTACATCATTTGTACACATTGGCACAGTTATGCACACACTCAATAACATACAAATACACACCCCCTAACACACACTGCATGCATGCATACATACTCACACAAACATATACTCATACATACACGAACATACGCAGACATACACACACACACACTCTTGCACACTCACACGCACATACACACGTCCACACTTTACACACCCATACACTATCAACCATACTTACTATCGTAAGCATCCTCACATAAACATTTAAAATTGGGAAGGGGGAGGGAAAAACATGAAACAAAAATGGAAAAATGGTGAACATAAAATTATGTTATACATTGTTTTTCATAACAAATAGTGATGCAATTCAAAATGATAATTCATGGAATTGGCATATGCATGATGAAATAAGCAGAGTATATAGTACAAGTTAAATTCCAGTGGCAGTATACATGATAATATGAAAGATGAGGATACAGAAGCGAGAGAGAGAGAGAGAGAGAGAGAGAGAGAGAGAGAGAGAGAGAGAGAGAGAGAGAGAGAGAGAGAGAGCGAGAGGGAGAGAGAGAGAGAGAGAGAGAGAGAGAGAGAGAGAGTGTGTGTCCGCGTGACTGCTTGCTTGTGTGTCCGTCTGTCCTTCTATTCGGTTCTCTCTCTCTCTCTCTCTCTCTCTCTCTCTCTCTCTCTCTCTCTCTCTCCTCTCTCTCTCTCTCTCTCTCTGGTCTTCTTATTTGTAGCATACGAGGAATAAAGACGCTGCTAAACTACCTGCAAACAACTCGAATTGACCGACCGTGAAGTGTAATATGTTCTTCCTCTTAATTTCGACCCACCTTTTGGTCTCTGCAGCTGATTACGACTTAAAGACGGCGACTACCGCCCTGGTATGGAGGTTGGACTTATGCCGACATTTGCATGATTTGCAGACTGCTGACATGCGGCGATTGCCGCACCAAACAGTCATGTACTTAGATGCACTACCCTCGCTCGAAGGGAAGTCCCTAGGAGTCGACACGAGACAGTGCAAGTTCTTGCTTTTAGTTGAGAGATTGTTAGTCATTCTGCAGTTACCTCTTTAACCATACTTACTTGAAGTCCTTTACTTGTTTTATGGGGTGTTATCTGAGATGAATTTCTGCTGTTGTTTCTTCTTTGGTTATAGTTATTACCTTTATTTTACTGGTGCTAAGTTTAATTTTATGCTGCTCGCACATTTCGTTTAAACTATTAATGTGGTCTTGTAATTCTGCTTCTGATTTTGCTATTAGTGCTTGATCGTCCTCAAATATGAGTTCTTTAATGGTGATATTTGCCGTTGGTGTTTCGTCTGTATTCTGTTCAGCATGAGGTGTTCTTGTGGTCTATGTTTGGCTGGTTTCTTTACATATGCTGTCTGTATAGATTATGAACAAGAGATAGGACAGGACACACAACTATGTCGTACTCCTGATCTCATGGTGAAAGATTTTGTATGTCCTCCATTTGTTCTCAGTATGCATTTACTTTTGTTGTATAAGCTGCTACATAAATGTGTTGGATCTGTGCTCACTCCATATCGTTTAAGGATTTCCTAGAGCTTGTTCTCTATCTACTCTATCAAACGCCTTTTCTTGGTCAACAAAGGCTAAGTAGACTGATTCATTAAATTTAGTTCATGTTTCTATAAGTTTTCTAAGAGCAAAAAAGGCATCTGTGCAACCTTTGCTTTTTCCCAATTCCAAGTTGTGTTTCGCTTAGCTAGAGTTCTATTGTAGTTCGTAATATTTTATCAAGAATTTCGCAGAATATTTTCTTAGTATGACTCAAAAGGGAAACCCTCTGTATTTGAGTACAGTCTCTTTTACTGCACTTGTCCAAATTCGAATCATTATGGCGTTCCTCAGTCTCATGGTGTCTGTTGCTTTAACCAAACATGGTTAAATAGTCTATGTAGCCATGCTGTTCATACTTCTCTTGCTGACTTAATTCGTTCATTTGGTATTTGTCCTACCACAGAGATTTATTCAAAGGGCCTATTCTGATGGCTTCTCCAATGTATTCTTTTAGTATGTCTGGCTTTAGTTCTTGGATGGTATCAATGTTGGTTTCCTGAATTCCTGTAGCATTTGATGAATTGTTTTGAAGTTGTTCGAATCTAAACCTGTATATGATGATTATGTTCCTACATCGAAAATAACACTAAACCATACCCACTACAACATTTAACATTAGCTATCTTTAATGTATTATTTTTTTTAAATTGTTACTTCTTTAATTTTAAAAAAAAAAAAACATTTTTTTAAAGTTATCTCCTTTAACACGGGAAATTTAATTTTGCGGATTCGGTTTGTGACGTTTTATTATGACGTCACATGACTGCATATAGGTAACAAATGTGAATCAGACCCACATTTGGGACCCCAAAACAACCTGCTATACTACTAAAAGGGCAATCAGAAAGATGTCCAACAATGCTGCGATAGTGCCCTTGTGATGTAACGGCAGCGGGTCAGCTACATTGTTATACATACAGTTTGTTTATTACCTTTAGCACGTGCCCATTGAATTTAATATATATGTGTGTGTGTGGGTGGGTGGGTGGGTGGGTGTGTGTGTGTGTGTGCGCGCGAGCTTTCGGATTATTGTGACATTAGTCAAGTACAACCTGTATTAGCTGTGAACTGGAGTACCAGGTAGATACACTATATTAACAAACACAACAACACACAGTTGAACAGATGGTCACATGTATGAGCACATGATTGAACTCACCTGGGCCGGCCTCCTGTGTATCCACAAATATCTCCAGCTCGTTGTTGGCTATCCCCCCACCGAGACCTTCACCTGACACCTTGACCTTACTGACATCACCTTTGGAGTTGACAGCAATCTTGACTGGACAGTCGGGCATCAGTTGGTCCGACCAGTACACATACAACAGGAAGCTTCCTGTGTAATAGTTTGTGATGCCACAACATGATAAAGTTATCACAGGATAGTTTGTGATGTCACAACATGATAAAGTTATCACAGGATAGTTTGTGATGTCACAACATGATATAGCTGCCACAGCATTGGAAAATAATTACACCACTGAAGATCATGTACACTACTAGAGTGCGTGATGATTGTATGAGCTGAGCGGTATCTGAACACTGCTCACACGCTATGAGAGTCGCAACAATCGCATCGGCTCGATGAAGAAGCATCGGCTCTCACAGAAGGCAGTGGCTCTGGACAAATCTCGACTAGGCACTGAATATAAAACAAAACTGCAGTCTGATTTCAAACTCTAAATTACATGAGGCCCCTCCTTGCACTCGTTCAGTAGATCCTTTGGGAGACTGCTTGAACATCACAAAATTGCCCAGACTGTCACTAGCCTGTCACACATGAATGCAGCCAACGAACAGACTCAGTCGCTCTCCTCTGGTGATGTTGAACACTGGGACTGTCAAGGCTTCTTCCCTCTCAGTCTTCGGCCAGGCGGTGCTTAAAGGTGACTTGAGCCAGGCACGACAGCTGACAGGGATACGTTCAGTCTGGTGTCCCTTTTGAGATCTTGTCACAACCGTCTCCACATGGTCTTTGAAGGATAGGCTCCTGTCAAATGTGATCCCCAGATACTTCAGTTTGTTCTCTCTGCTGACATTTCTACCATCTATCGTGAGGCTTAGGACATCCGCTCTCACAATCCTGTTGTCCAGAGAGCACCACAAAACAGCTGCCGTTTCCGGGTGGATGACAGCACTCATTTCAGTGCACCAGTCAATCACTTTGTCTACTGTCGCCTGTAGCTCCTGGGCTGTTTGTTCCCTATCTCTCCCCTGCCATATATATATATATACACACACCGATGTATCAGTGTGCAGATTTCATGTTGGCACACACGTGCAGGTCTCGTATTGGCACACACGTGCAGGTCTCATGATGGCACACACGTGCAGGTCTCGTATTGGCACACACGTGCAGGTCTTGTATTGGCACACACGTGCAGGTCTCGTATTGGCACACACGTGCAGGTCTCGTATTGGCACACACGTGCAGGTCTCGTATTGGCACACACGTGCAGGTCTCATGATGGCACACACGTGCAGGTCTCGTATTGGCACACACGTGCAGGTCTTGTATTGGCACACACGTGCAGGTCTTGTATTGGCACACACGTGCAGGTCTCGTATTGGCACACACGTGCAGGTCTCGTATTGGCACACACGTGCAGGTCTCGTATTGGCACACACGTGCAGGTCTCGTATTGGCACACACGTGCAGGTCTCGTATTGGCACACACGTACAGGTCTCGTATTGGCACACACGTGCAGGTCTTGTATTGGCACACACGTGCAGGTCTTGTATTGGCACACACGTGCAGGTCTCGTATTGGCACACACGTGCAGGTCTCGTATTGGCACACACGTGCAGGTCTCGTATTGGCACACACGTGCAGGTCTCGTATTGGCACACACGTACAGGTCTCGTATTGGCACACACGTGCAGGTCTCGTATTGGCACACACGTGCATGTCTCGTATTGGCACACACGTGCAGGTCTCATGATGGCACACACGTGCAGGTCTCGTATTGGCACACACGTGCAGGTCTCATGATGGCACACACGTGCAGGTCTCATGATGGCACACACGTGCAGGTCTTGTATTGGCACACACGTGCAGGGCTCGTATTGGCACACACGTGCAGGGCTCGTATTGGCACACACGTGCAGGTCTTGTATTGGCACACACGTGCAGGTCTTGTATTGGCACACACGTGCAGGTCTTGTATTGGCACACACGTGCAGGTCTTGTATTGGCACTCACGTACAGGTCTTGTATTGGCACACACGTGCAGGTCTCGTATTGGCACACACGTGCAGGAAGTATCAGGTATTATTATCTGGCACACATATGTTGACACATGTAACGAAATTGCCCCCCTCCCCCCCCCCCCCAGTTCTCTCCCCTTAATTTGTGTCAGAAGGGGTTTACATAAATAGATACATAGGGAAATTTCTTCGTTTAATATACAAATGAGGGCACCTTCTGTTTAGAATTATTAGAGACCTTTCTACCTTGTTCGGTGGGGGAGGGTTGGGGGTGTCTTTCTTGTAAAACACGTACTACACTGGTTGAGAGAAAATATCATTACTTTAGGAATGAGCTACACTAGATTCACAAAAATGCGTAAATTCCGAAGATCTTGAATTATCTCGAATCCCTGAGATCATGACAATTGGAAGTCCCATATAAGTCTAGAATATTCATCAGTACGTGTGCAGACGACATTGAGCAAGCAGCGATTCACTGTGAGGTGAGTAATTCCATATTTCTTACATACCATTGTAGGTTAAATTGTCAAATAGATACTATCTACAACAAGATATTGGAACGTTTGTTTCAGTAATTGAAGGTAATTGTGATTTAATTACTCTATTATAATTAAACAAATAAACACCAAATTCCAAACAATTACTTGAAGGCGACAAACGGCCAAAACCAGTTTGAGGCCGGAACACACCGACCCGGTATGAGCTGTAAGACACTGAGGTGAATAATAATGCAATCCTACTCTCATTAATAAAAACAGCCTATAATTCCATAACTTCAAGGAACACATTTTGTAATAGATAAACGGTTCCTATTTGGAAAGAGAATATATCAACTTCCTGATGGCAAGAGGTTTAATTTAAATACAGACTCAATGTAGTTTGTAAAATCCCGATAGTCAGCATTCAGTACCATAACTTTCTGCGTAATCACGTGATCACCAATGAAACCTGTTTATCAAAAAGAGACTACTTCAACATATACTGGTGTATAAATCTTTAAAAATACACTTGTTGGACAAGGTAGCCTAAACTATAATTTTTATCCCAACTGGAGGTAATGAAAGATTATTATCCCTGCACTTGGCAACCTCTTTGGTTTTGCCACCATTCTCACTGCATATGCACCGACACTCGCTTCCTCTGATGATGTGAAGGATTCGTTCTATGAGGAGTTAGACTCTGTGATCAAGGCAGTTCAAAAATCCGATCGCATTTATATGCTCGGTGATTTCAATGCTCGTGTGGGCAAGGACTCGAGTTCATGGCCAGTGTGCCTTGGAAAATACAACATCGGTCGCATGAATGAAAATGGACAAAAGCTGCTGGAGCATTGTACCAGAAATGAGCTATGTATTACAAAATCCTTTTTTAAAACAAAAGATATGCATAAGGTCACATGGAAACATCAAAGATCTGGCCATTGGCACCAGCTGGACTTCATTATCACACGGAGACAACATCTGAACCATACATAATTAACTCAAAGTTACCACAGTGCTGACTGTGATACAGATCATTCTTTGGTTGTTGCAAGGGTTAGACTGAGACCAAAGAGAATCTACACAGCTAAACACAAATCTAGCCCCAGGATTAATATTATTAACACTCACGATCCTGGAAAGTGCTTTGAGTTTCAACAGCAATTTACAGACGCTTTCATTGATACATCAGAAATTGTACAGGAAGTGAAAAGTGAAATAAACTTAAGGAAACTATTTATAAAACAGCGGTAGGGGTTTACGGCACTGTGGATCAGAGCCAGGACTGGTTTGCGGCAAACATCGAGATACTGCAGACATTGATTGATAAAAAGAAGATAGCTCTCTTAACTGATTGCCTGCCAAACAAAAAAGTGGTCATACCCAAACAGAAATTCAAGGCAGAAAATTTGAAGTAGGGGTTTGTCACAATAATGCTTCTAAAATGGTTAAAATGGTAGCAGATGGATTGTATTACATATCAAATTAAAGAGAATTGCACAGGAAATCTGACAGTGTTCATAATTAATTGATAGGTTACAAATATTATGACAATAATAAGAGTTTTAGTAATAACAATTGAAATTAAAGTGTTAAAAATTATGAAAGAAATTCACTTACCAAGGCGTTATTTTCTATCCGAAGCCGCTAATCCAGTTAAATTTAGTGAATTATGTTACACACACCAGTTGTGTTCAAGAATATCACAAGAACTGCTCCATAACACGAATAAACCACAATGAAATCATCAAATTATGAAGCACATAATTATCACACAAAATGGAAAAGCCATCATATTCTTAGTAAATTTCACTGTTAGATTTTTGTTTTATATTATGACCGTCTTCTAAATAATTATCTGATGACTGCACAGGTTCGTTTTAGAATCTTTCACAAAGTCCTTTACATCACAACAACTATAATATAAAACTGTTTAAAAGCGGTAATTTTATTAAAATATATGAGGTCCTGAACCAGAAGGTATTGCACTTCGAATTTAGAATCACAACAATCATTTGGAATCTCATGCCATGCGTGTTAATCTTGTTGGCCATGCGTGATTGTGCACACAAACGGAAAGGAAATCTTTCCTTGTGAAGTTTAATTCAATGGGACACTAAACATCGTGGACTAAAACGGAGAAACGGACCAATTAGAGCACTATATATACGGAACCGATGAGTCGGTTTTTGGGTACCAAATTTGGGCTCTAGAACCGACCATTCGGTCTCCGGCAGGCAATCAGTTAAGAAACAAGGAAAGAACAACGCGTAACACTCTCAGTGAGCTGAAGCAAGCTAGGAAGGATGTTGCAAAAGGCTGCCAGGCAGTGTGCAAATGGCTATTTGATCAAGTTATGTGAGTCCATTTAAATCGCAAGTAATAAGGGAAACGTCAGAAGCATGTATGAAGGGATAAAGAAAGCCTGTGGCCCAGTGATCAAAAGAAGTGCACCACTAAAAACCTTGACTGGAGAAATCATCACTGATAAGAAATAGCAGATGGATAGATGGGTAGAGCACTATTTAGAGCTTTACTCAAATGAGACCAAGCTAGCGGATGATGCCCTCAACGCCATAGAGCCTCTACCAACTCTTGACCACCTGGACACACTTCCCACCATAACAGAAGTTAAGTGTGCTATAAATGAACTTGGATCTGGCAAGGCTCAAGGTAAGGATGGGATCCCAATATAGTTTATCAGGAGTGGGCAAGACACACTCACTCTACAGATCCACCAGCTAATAGCCATGCTGGCGAGAAGGACAAGTCCCACAGGATTTTAAAGATTCAAGTATCATAACGCTGTACAAGAATAAGGGAGATCTGAACGACTGTAACAACTATAGGGGTATCTCACTTCTGTGTATTGTTGGGAATGTATTTGCCAGAATTGTTCTGCGCAGACCTTAAGTCCTGGGAGATCAAGTCTACCCCGAATCACAGTGCGGCTTCCGTCAGAACCGGTCTACCATTGATATGATATTCTCATTGCGACAAACGCAAGAAAATTGCCGGAAACAAAATCAACCACTGTTTATTGCCTTCATCGACCTCACAAAGGCATTCGATTTGGTCAGTCGTGAGGGTCTGTTCAAAGCACTAAAGAAGATTGGCTGCCCACCAACTCTTCTGTCCATTGTGGAATCGTTCCACACAGGCATGAAGGGTATAATCAAGTTTGATGGTGCAACTTCAGAAGAGTTTTAAATCACGAGTGGAGTTAAGCAAGGTTGTGTACTATCCTCCTCCCTTTTTGGGATATACTTTTCACTTCTACTGAAATATGCCTTTCGTGATCAGGATGCCGGTATATACATGCACTCACACTCAGATGGTGGCCTCTATAATGCTCAGAGATTGAAGGCCAAGACCAAAATTAGGAGGGTACTAATCAGAGATTTGCTTTTTGCGGATGATGCTGCAATTACGACCCACTCTGAGGAAGAATTACAACATCTACTATCTGCATTCTCCAATGCTTGTTCTGAATTTGGTTTAATTTTTAACACAACCTTGCTTAACTCCACTCATGATTTCAAACTCTTCTGAAGTTGCACCATCAAACTTGATTATACCCTTCATGCCTGTGTGGAACAATAACACAATGGACAGAAGAGTTGGTGGGCAGCCATAAAGAAGACACAGATTATGTCACAAGGTGCACATGGGGTACCATCAATATTTATTGACGACGCCGAACTGGAGATAGTAGACCATTTTACATAACTAGGATCAGAGGTAAATAGCAAATTATCCCTAGATCAGGAAATCAACATCAGGATTGGCAAGGCAGCAACAACAATGAACATGTTAGCAAAAAGAGTCTGAGAGAACAGGAAACTTACTGCCAAAACAAAAGTCCTTGTCCACCAAGTCTGTGTCCTTTGTACTATTCTTTATGGCAGTGAAAGCCTGGACATCTTACTCACACCAAGAGAAACGTTTAAACCGCTTTCATATGCGGTGTCTGCGAAGAATTCTTGGTATTAAGTGGCAAGACAAAATCATAAATACTGAAGTATTGGAAAGATCAGGTTGTGTGACGGTTTATTCCATGCTCAGTCTTCGTAGACTTAGATGGATAGGACATCTTAGGAGGATGGATGATGGTAGAATACCAAAGAACATCTTTTTTGGTGAATTACAGATGGGTAAGAGATCTCAGGGTCGGCCTCTACTACGATACAAAGATGTGTGCAAGCGGGACATGATTGATACAGTCATTGATAATGCACATTGGGAGCAAGTCGCCGCTGAACGTGTTGCATGGAGGGCAACTATCAGAAATGGAATAAAGACAAAGGAGAAAATGATTGCAGATAAAGCACACACAGAGCGTGAGAGACGTAAGATGGTGAATGATGGAAATGACCATGTTTTCATATGCATCCACTGTGGACAAACATTTGCAGCACAAATTTGCCTTACCAGCCACACTCGCCACCGCCATGGGTCGTAGTTATTAGGCCTTTGTGAAGCACAATGTACCAAACTATTGTCTATCAAGACAGACAGACAGACAGACAGACAGACAGAGAGACGGACGGACGGACGGACGGACAGACCGACAAACAGACAGACAGACAGACAGACAGACAGACAGACATCAACCACACGAAATAACAAGCATCACACGAGACAGTCACATGTGGATACTGACAAATACGTGAGTACCTGGCACGTGTGAGGTGTATCTACAGAGATACCTGTCATACTTGAGTGCCTTTATGCTCATAGGTAGCTCTGCGTGGATGCCTTGCATTCTGACTCTAGGCACACCTACAACGACAAAAACGTGTAAACATGTTACACTGTTTAATGTGTTTTTTAAACCACCCTGAAAGTTTATGTATTTATTTATTTATGTTTAATGTTCAGTGGTGTGTCATTTACTGTTTCGGGCAACCCGAATGTCATGATAGAATTTCCTTGTTGATTCATTGTATGTCATTTGTTGTCTACCAAACACTCTATGTTTGTTAAATGTGTTGGTAATTATATATTTCATGTTTCTAGCTTTATACACAAACACACGATGTGAGTGTTAAAACTGATCATTTCTTGTCTGAAACACATACTGTAGGTATGTTAACAAATATAGTATATTCACCTCATTTCTTATTTGACATACATCCATTTGGTATGTTAACACGGGTACATTATTAATCTCATTTCTTATCTGACACATCCATTTAAGTTAGTTAACCTTTATAGATTATAAACCTCATTCTGATCTGACACACATCCATTAGATATGCTAACATTTATAGATTGTTCCCCTCATGAAACACATCCCTTGAGTATATTAACACTAATAGGTTATTTAGCTTGCTTCTTATCTGACACACATCCATTAGTTATGTTAATACGCATAGAGTTTTAACCTCGTTCTTTGTCTGTCACACATCCATTGGGTATGTTAACACACAGCTTATAGTCACCTCGTTTCTTATCTAACACACATTTACTGTTTATGTTGACACAAAGATTGTATTCACTTCATTTCTTATCTGAAACACATCCAGTAGGTATGTTAGAACAAAGATTGTATACCACCTCATTCCTTACCTGACACACATCCGTTGATTATGTTGGACATAGATTGTATTCATCTCGTTTCTTATCTGACACACATCCATTGGATATGTTAACACATAGATGGTATTCACCTCCTGTCTTGTCTGACACATATCAGTTTTGTATGACAACATATAGCTTAGATTCACATCGTTTCTTGTCTTAACAACGATTTACTGTTTACGTTAGCACATAGATTGTATTCACCTCATTTCTTATCTGACACACATCCAGTTGATATATAAACGCGTACAGTGTTCATTTCGTTTCTTATCTGACACACATACGGTAGGTATGTTAACACGTAGATTATATTCATCTGATTTCTTATCAGACACACATCCATTAAGTTTGTTAGCACATAGATTGTATTAACCTCATTTCTTATCTGACACACATCCAGTAGGTATGCTAACACACATATTGTGTTCACCTGGTTTCTTATCTAACACACATCCAGTAGGTATGCTAACACACATATTGTGTTCACCTTGTTTCTTATCTGACACACATCCTGTAGGTATGCTAACACACAGATTGTGTTCACCTGGTTTCTTATCTGACACACAACCAGTAGGTATGCTAACACACATATTGTGTTTCACCTGGTTTCTTATCTAACACACATCCAGTAGGTATGCTAACACACATATTGTGTTCACTGGTTTCTTATCTAACACACATCCAGTAGGTATGCTAACACACAGATTGTGTTCACCTCATTTCTTATCTGACACACATCCTGTAGGTATGGTAACACACAGATTGTGTTCACCTCATTTCTTAACTGACACACATCCTGTAGGTATGCTAACACACATATTGTGTTCACCTGGTTTCTTATCTGACACACATCCTGTAGGTATGCTAACTCATAGATTGTATTCACATCATCTCTTATCTGACACACATCCAGTAGGTATGCTAACACACAGATTGTGTTCACCTGGTTTCTTATCTGACACACATCCTGTAGGTATGCTAACACATAGATGGTATTCACATCATCTCTTATCTGACACACATCCAATAGGTATGTTAACGCAAAGATTATTCACCTCGTTTCCTGTCTGACACACAACCAGTAGGTATGCTAATACACAGATTATATACCGTGTTTCTTGTCTGACACACATACAAAAGGTATGTTAACACTAATCGATTAATCTTCTCGTTTCTTGTCTGACACACATACAAAAGGTATGTTAACACTAATCAATTAATCGCCTAGTCTCTTGTTTGACACACCCCCACAATCTATGATAAATCGTTGTGCTTATCTGCCTCCTGGCATTTCTTGACTGACACAAGCCGAAGGGCTGATCAAACTGGTTGATTGTACCGGTTGTGGAGTTTCTTGTCTGACACAAGCTGAAGGGATGATCAAACTGGTTGATTGTGTCGGTTGTGGAGTTTCTTGTCTGACACACACGAGCCATATGTGTTAAACTTAGTGCCTTACTATGCCTGGTATGATTACTTGCCTGACACACACGCTTGGTGTGTTAAATTTAGTGCTTTTATGCCGGGTATCACTTCTTGTCCGACACACAAGCGTAGTGTGTTAAATTTAGTTCCTTTATGCCGGATATCACTGTACTGGTATTTATGTGCGCATACGGGAAGAAGAAGACAGAGAAGAAGAAGAGACTGTATCCAGAGGATTCCATTCCGACTCGACGCTTTATCAAGAAGAACTCCAACAGTGGCTTTGCAGATGATGACTCGCACCAAGACTACAGGGAAAAGACACGAGATGTGCGCATCCGGGAAGAAGAAGGCGAAGGCGAGGAAGACCATTAAGGCTGCTGGTCCTGTAGCGACACACAGCAGTCTACAATCTACATCAGCTGAAGCTATGCCCGACACAAGGGATCACAGATGAAGCCAGCAGCAGCGGAGAAGCCGGTCACAACAGCAGCCGGTCACAACAACAGCCGGTCACAACAACAGCCGGTCACAACAACAGCCGGTCACAACAACAGCTGGTCACAACAACAGCCGGTCACAACAACAGCCGGTCACAACAACAGCTGGTCACAACAACACAGCTGGTCACAACAACAGCTGGTCACATCAACAGCCGGTCACAACAACAGCCTGGTCACAACAACAGCCGGTCACAACAACAGCCGGTCACAACAACAGCTGGTCACAACAACAGCTGGTCACAACAACAGCCGGTCACAACAACAGGACCAATGAGATGCAACCAAACAGCTCACCAAGTCCCCCGCACAGGGGAAAAACAAAACCGAGGACTTCCCCAGCAAAATCTTGCTGAAGCAAACCAGCTTTGAGGAGGCTAAACTATCGGTGTTACTCAGTCCGTTGGAGAATGATGAGCTGAGAAGACACAGAAAGGCCCAGCTGCGCAAGACACCGTATGGAGTCGTGGTCTCAGTCAACAAGAACGTAAAGACAAATCACACAACGGGAGAAAGCCGACATGAAACTACCCCACGGTAATTCTACGGAAGCCACCCGACACCGCATTATCATCAAACGAGTCAAGACCCATATTACAAACGAACAAATCAGGGAGCTTCAGTCGAAAGAAAACTCGACACTCAAAATCATCTGTGGCGAGAGGAGCATTCGGAAGAAAAATACCCACACCCCCTCCCCCTCCATAGTTGTCAACATCAAAACGGAGGACCGAATAATACCTCAAACCATTAGATGGGACAAGAGACAGCTAACTCTGGAGCACTATATTCAAAGAGTCCTGCAGTGCTTCAGGACCCAGAAGTGTTGTCACACACGTGCCACATGTAAAAGTGAAGTGTAGGCCTATAGCTAATGTCCTGGACCATGCGCGTGCCACATGTAAAAGTGAAGTGTAAGCCTATAGCTAATGCCCTGGGCCATGCGCGTGCCACATGTAAAAGTGAAGTGTAGGCCTATAGCTAATGTCCTGGGCCATGCGCGTGCTACATGTAAAAGTGAAGTGTAGGCCTATAGCTAATGTCCTGGACCATGCGCGTGCTACATGTAAAAGTGAAGTGTAGGCCTATAGCTAATGTCCTGGACCATGCGCGTGCCACATGTAAAAGTGAAGTGTAGGCCTATAGCTAATGTCCTGGACCATGCGCGTGCTACATGTAAAAGTGAAGTGTAGGCCTATAGCTAATGTCCTGGACCATGCGCGTGCCACATGTAAAAGTGAAGTGTAGGCCTATAGCTAATGTCCTGGACCATGCGCGTGCCACATGTAAAAGTGAAGTGTAGGCTTATAGCTAATGTCCTGGGCCATGCGCGTGCTACATGTAAAAGTGAAGTGTAGGCCTATAGCTAATGTCCTGGACCATGCGCGTGCCACATGTAAAAGTGAAGTGTAAGCCTATAGCTAATGCCCTGGGCCATGCGCGTGCCACATGTAAAAGTGAAGTGTAGGCCTATAGCTAATGTCCTGGGACCATGCGCGTGCCACATGTAAAGTGAAGTGTAGGCCTATAGCTAATGCCCTGGGCCATGCGCGTGCCACATGTAAAAGTGAAGTGTAGGCCTATAGCTAATGTCCTGGGCCATGCGCGTGCTACATGTAAAAGTGAAGTGTAGGCCTATAGCTAATGCCCTAGGCCATGCGCGTGCCACATGTAAAAGTGAAGTGTAGGCCTATAGCTAATGCCCTGGGCCACGCCCATACAGACAGTGCCCTAATGCCAAGATCGACACGGACTTCAGGAGGCCGGACGCCAACAGAAAGTGCGCCAAATGCCTCGGCAACCACGGCGCTAGATACCTCGGCTGCACCTGCCACCACGACAGCAGGGAAGCAATGAAGATTGCCGTCAAATCAAACCTACGGTAAAAGACGTTTTAGGGCAGTATGAGGCGACCAACCGCCTTAAAAAATCTGCTAAATTGGAAGGCCAACTGAAGGACCTGAGATTGAAAGTAACCAGCATGGAGGCGAAAATACAAGAAGCACAGATAGCAGCGTTCAGCACGACCTGAGGCTCGTGCAGCAGAAGATTGAGCAGGGTGCAGTTCGAATAGCTGCAATCTAAGGCAGAGACGGAGGAGACTAGCACAGATTGAAGAAGACACAGAACAGCTAGAACGGCTCAAGAAACAGACGAAGGAAAACACCACACACAGGAGAACAGATGGAGTCTCAAGATGGATAACGACCGGTAGGTTATTCCCTGAAAGAAAATCACCATGAGACGGAGCGAGAAGCCAAAACCACCAGGCCTTACAAGTCTGCCACTCTGACCAGACATGAGAAACGACAGCAGAGATAAAATTCACACACAGACAAAAGACGAATAAACTCTAGGCAGCGAAATACGTAGCCCCACCTGCGCAAGCAGAAATAGACATACCATAAGTGCCCCAAATATAGATAATCGATAGACGATTGAATGGAAGAATAAAAACACTGCAGTCCTACGGGACCTGAACATGGAAGAATAAAAACACTAAAGTTCTACTAGACCTGAATATGGAAGAATAAGAACACTAAAGTTCTACTAGACCTGAACATGGAAGAATAAAAACACTAAAGTTCTACTAGACCTGAACATGGAAGAATAAAAACACTAAAGTTCAACCAGACCTGAATATGGAAGAATAAAAACACTAAAGTTCTACTAGACCTGAACATGGAAGAATAAAAACACTAAAGTTCTACCAGACCTGAATATGGAAGAATAGAAACACTAAAGTTCTACCGGACCTGATCATTGAAGAATAAAAACACTAAAGTTCTACCGGAAATGAACATGGAAGAATAAACACACTAAAGTTTTACCGGACCTAAACATGGAAGGATAAAAACACTAAAGTTCTACCAGGTCTGAACATGGAAGAATAAAAACACTAAAGTTCTACTAGACCTGAACATGGAAGAATAAAAACACTAAAGTTCTACCAGACCTGGACATGGAAGAATAAAAACACTAAAGTTCTACTAGACCTGAACATGGAAGAATAAAAGCACTAAAGTTCTACTAGACCTGAACATGGAAGAATAAAAACACTAAAGTTCTACCAGACTTGAACATGGAAGAATAAAAACACTAAAGTTCTACCAGACCTGAACATGGAAGAATAAAAACACTAAAGTTCTACAAGACCTGAACATGGAAGAATAAAAACACTAAAGTTCTACCAGACCTGAACATGGAAGAATAAAAACACTAAAGTTCTACCAGATCTGAACATGGAAGAATAAAAACACTAAAGTTCTAAGAGGACTGAACATGGAAGAATAAAAACACTAAAGTTCTACCAGATCTGAACATGGAAGAATAAAAACACTAAAGTTCTACCAGGTCTGAACATGGAAGAATAAAAACACTAAAGTTCTACCAGACCTGAACATGGAAGAATAAAAACACTGAAAATCTATTAGACCTGAACATGGAAGAATAAAAACACTAAAGTTCTACCAGATCTGAACATGGAAGAATAAAAACACTAAAGTTCTATCAGGTCTGGACATGGAAGAATAAAAACACTAAAGTTCTACCAGGTCTGCACATGGAAGAATAAAAACACTAAAGTTCTACCAGGTCTGAACATGGAAGAATAAAAACACTAAAGTTCTACCAGACCTGAACATGGAAGATTAAAAACACTAAAGTTCTACCAGGTCTGAACATGGAAGAATAAAAACACTAAAGTTCTACCAGACGTGAACATGGAAGAATAAAAACACTAAAGTTCTACCAGATCTGAACATGGAAGAATAAAAACACTAAAGTTCTACCAGGTCTGAACATGGAAGAATAAAAACACTAAAGTTCTACCAGGTCTGAACATGGAAGAATAAAACACTAAAGTTCTACCAGGTCTGAACATGGAAGAATAAAAACACTAAAGTTCTACCAGGTCTGAACATGGAAGAATAAAAACACTAAAGTTCTACTAGACCTGAACATGGAAGAATAAAAACACTAAAGTTCTTCCAGACCTGAACATGGAAGAATAAAAACACTAAAGTTCTACCAGACCTGAACATGGAAGAATAAAAACACTAAAGTTCTACCAGACAAGAACATGGAAGAATAAAAACACTAAAGTTCTACAAGGTCTGAACATGGAAGAATAAAATCACTAAAGTTCTACCAGACCTGAACATGGAAGAATAAAAACACTAAAGTTCTACCAGGTCTGAACATGGAAGAATAAAAACACTAAAGTTCTACCAGACCTGAACATGGAAGAATAAAAACACTAAAGTTCTACCAGACTCTGAACATGGAAGAATAAAAACACTAAAGTTCTACCAGACCTGAACATGGAAGAATAAAAACACTAAAGTTCTACCAGACCTGAACATGGAAGAATAAAAATACTAAAGTTCTACCAGATATGAACATGGAAGAATAAAAACACTAAAGTTCTACCAGATCTGAACATGGAAGAATAAAAACACTGAAGTTCTATTAGACCTGAACATGGAAGAATAAAAACACTAAAGTTCTACCAGATCTGAACATGGAAGAATAAAAACACTAAAGTTCTATCAGGTCTGGAACATGGAAGAATAAAAACACTAAAGTTCTACCAGGTCTGAACATGGAAGAATAAAAACACTAAAGTTCTACCAGGTCTGAACATGGAAGAATAAAAACACTAAAGTTCTACCAGACCTGAACATGGAAGATTAAAAACACTAAAGTTCTACCAGGTCTGAACATGGAAGAATAAAAACACTAAAGTTCTACCAGATCTGAACATGGAAGAATAAAAACACTAAAGTTCTACCAGATCTGAACATGGAAGAATAAAACACTAAAGTTCTACCAGGTCTGAACATGGAAGAATAAAAACACTAAAGTTCTACCAGGTCTGAACATGGAAGAATAAAACACTAAAGTTCTACCAGGTCTGAACATGGAAGAATAAAACACTAAAAGTTCTACCAGTCTGAACATGGAAGAATAAAAACACTAAAGTTCTACTAGACCTGAACATGGAAGAATAAAAACACTAAAGTTCTTCCAGACCTGAACATGGAAGAATAAAAACACTAAAGTTCTACCAGGACCTGAACATGGAAGAATAAAACACTAAAGTTCTACCAGACCAGAACATGGAAGAATAAAAACACTAAAGGTTCTACAAGGTCTGAACATGGAAGAATAAAAACAACTAAGTTCTACCAGACCGAAACATGGAAGAATAAAACACAAAAGTTCCTACCAGACCTGAACAGTGAGAAGAATAAAAACACTAAGTTTCTACCAGACAATAACATGGAAGAATAAAAACAACTCTAACGTTCGAGCAAGGTCTGAACGATGGAAGAATAAAAACACTAAAGTTCTACCAGACCTGAACATGGAAGAATAAAAACACAAAAGTTCTACCAAAACCTGAACATGGGAAAATAAAAACACTACAAAGTCCTACAAACATGAACATGGAAGAATAAAATCCTTCTGGGGCAAACATCAGGGTTTGAGATAAAAGTGATTAAGGTATTGTTCCTGGACACACGGCAGGGGTTGGAGGAACAGTAATTAAGGAATGGTTCCTGGAAGCATTCAGCAAGTGGTTGGAGAGAAACAGTGATTGAGAGGAATGGTTCCTAGGACCAAACAAGCGGCAGGACTTGAAAAGAACAGTGATTGAAAGGGAATGGTTCCTAGGAGCCAAGGCAGGACGTTGAAAGAGCAGTGATTGAAGGCATGGTTCCTAGAGCAAGCGGCAGGGGTTGGAGAGAACAGTGATTGAAGGAATGGTTCCTGGACCAAATGGCAGGACTTGAAAAGAACAGTGATTGAAGGGATGGTTCCTGGAGCAAGCGGCAGGGGTTGGAGAGAACAGTGATTGAAGGAATGGTTCCTGGACCAAACGGCAGGACTTGAAAAGAACAGTGATTGAAGGAATGGTTCCTGGACCGAACGGCAGGGGTTGGAGAGAACAGTGATTAAAGGAATGGTTCCTGGACCAAACGGCAGGACTTGAAAAGAACAGTGATTGAAGGGATGGTTCCTGGAGCAAGAGGCAGGATTTGAAGAGAACGGTGATTGAAGGAATGGTTCCTGGAGAAAGCAGCAGGACTTGAAGAGAAGGGTGATTGTGGGAATGGTTCCTGTAGCAAGCGGCAAGGGTTGGAGAGAACAGTGATTGAAGGAATAGTTCCTGGACCAAACGGCAGGGTTGGAGAAAACAGTGATTAAAGGAATGGTTCCTGGAGCATTCATTAGGGGTTGGAGAGAACAGTGATTGAAGGAAACGCTCCTGGACCAAGCGGCAGGGGTTGAAGAGAACAGTGATTGAAGGAATGGTTCCTGGAGCAAGAGGCAGGACTTGAAGAGAACAGTGATTGTGGGAATGGTTCCTGGAGCAAGCGGCAGGGGTTGGAGAGAACAGTGATTGAAGGAATGAATCCTGGAGCAAGCGGCAGGGGTTGGAGAGAACAGTGTTTGAAGGAATGGCTCCTGGAGCAAGCGGCAGGACTTGAAGAGAACAGTGATTGAAGGAATGGCTCCTGGAGCAAGCGGCAGGACTTGAAGAGAACAGTGATTGAAGGAATGGTTCCTGGAGCAAGCGGCAGGACTTGAAGAGAAAGTCATTGAAGGAATGGTTCCTGGAGCAAGCGGCAGGACTAGAAGAGAACAGTGATTGAAGGCATGGTTCCTGGAGCAAGCGGCAGGGGTTGGAGAGAACAGTGATTGAAGGAATGAATCCTGGAGCAAGCGGCAGGTGTTGGAGAGAACAGTGATTGAAGGCATGTGTCATAATCTCCAAACCAGTTATACCGCGTCGTCGTCAACGACGCCTGGCAATTACGGCCAGGTCCATCTGTGAGCGACACTAACCACGCTGTGACAGGAATGGTCAGTCGGTGCATGCGTGGGACATGAAGTCCACGCAGGGACACAACCCCGACTAGCCAGACTCACAGTGGTTAGCGGGCAGACGGCTTGAGACTGTTGTGGAGGACAGACGGATTGAATGGTGCTCGTATGACTTGTGTGTATAAACGCTAATAGATAGAACGCCTGAGAGTATAGGAGACTGTGCGCCTGGTATGTAGGAGTGTGAGTTGTAGACATTGCATTTATATATATATATCTATTGATTGTATTATGGCATCTTTATTGTACTTGTGCGATGCATGTAATGGTTGTGATGAGTGAGAAGTGTGAATAAAGTGTTTGAATTGTATTTGCAGTGTGTCACGTAAAGTCATTCTGTGACCGTGTTTGTATCACATCTGTTAGTGATTACGAGCCTGTGTTATTGCTGAATGCAAGATTCTGACAGCATGGTTCCTAGAGCAAGCGGCAGGACTTGAAAAGAACAGTGATTGAAGGAATGGTTCCTAGAGCAAGCGGCAGGACTAGAAGAGAACAGTGATTGAAGGAATGGTTCCTGGACCAAACGGCAGGGGTTGGAGAGAACAGTGATTGAAGGAATGGTTCTTGGAGCAAGCGGCAGGGGTTGGAGAGAACAGTGATTGAAGGAATGGTTCTTGGAGCAAGCGGCAGGGGTTGGAGAGAACAGTGATTGAAGGAATGGTTCCTGGACCAAACGGCAGGAAATGAAAAGAACAGTGATTGAAGGGATGGTTCCTAGAGCAAGCGGCAGGACTAGAAAAGAGCAGTGATTGAAGGAATGGTTCCTGGACCAAACGGCAGGACTTGAAAAGAGCAGTGATTGAAGGCATGGTTCCTGGACCAAACGGCAGGACTTGAAAAGAGCAGTGATTGAAGGCATGGTTCCTAGAGCAAGCGGCAGGGGTTGGAGAGAACAGTGATTGAAGGAATGGTTCCTGGACCAAAAGGAGGGCTTGAAAAAAGCAGTGATTGAAGCATGGTTCCTGGGCCAAAAGGCAGGACTTGAAAAAAGCGTGGGTTGAAGGCATGGTTCCTGAGCAAGCGGCAGGGGGTTTGGGGAGAACAGTGATTGAAGGAATGGTTCCTGGACCAAACGGCAGGACTTGAAAAGAGCATGATTGAAGGCATGGGTTTCCCAGAGCAAGCGGCAGGGGTTGGAGAAACATGATTTAAGGAATGGTTCCTGGACCAAACGGCAGGACTTGAAAAAACAGTGATTGAAGGGATGGTTCCTGGGGAATCAGCAGGGGTTTGGGGGAGAACTGTGTTGAAGGAAGGTACTGGACCAAGCGGCAAGGGGTTGGGGAGAACAAAGATTGAAGGAATGGTTCCTGGAGCAAGCGGCAGGACATGAAAAGAACAGTGATTGAAGGAATGGTTTCTGGAGCAAGCGGCAGGTGTTGGAGAGAACAGTGATTGAAGGAATGAATCCTGGAGCAAGCGGCAGGACTTGAAAAGAACAGTGATTGAAGGAATGGTTTCTTGAGCAAGCGGCAGGGGTAGGTGAGAACAGCGACTGAAGGAATGGTTCCTGGAGCAAGCGGCAGGTGTTGGAGAGAACAGTGATTGAAGGCATGTGTCATAATCTCCAAACCAGTTATACCGCGTCGTCGTCAACGACGCCTGGCAATTACGGCCAGGTCCATCTGTGAGCGACACTAACCACGCTGTGACAGGAATGGTCAGTCGGTGCATGCGTGGGACATGAAGTCCACGCAGGGACACAACCCCGACTAGCCAGACTCACAGTGGTTAGCGGGAGACGGCTTGAGACTGTTGTGGAGGACAGACGGATTGAATGGTGCTCGTATGACTTGTGTGTATAACGCTAATAGATAGAACGCCTGAGAGTATAGGAGACTGTGCGCCTGGTATGTAGGAGTGTGAGTTGTAGACATTGCATTTATATATATATCTATTGATTGTATTATGGCATCTTTATTGTACTTGTGCGATGCATGTAATGGTTGTGATGAGTGAGAAGTGTGAATAAAGTGTTTGAATTGTATTTGCAGTGTGTCACGTAAAGTCATTCTGTGACCGTGTTTGTATCACATCTGTTAGTGATTACGAGCCTGTGTTATTGCTGAATGCAAGATTCTGACAGCATGGTTCCTAGAGCAAGCGGCAGGACTTGAAAAGAACAGTGATTGAAGGAATGGTTCCTAGAGCAAGCGGCAGGACTTGAAAAGAACAGTGATTGAAGGAATGGTTCCTAGAGCAAGCGGCAGGACTAGAAGAGAACAGTGATTGAAGGAATGGTTCTTGGAGCAAGCGGCAGGGGTTGGAGAGAACAGTGATTGAAGGAATGGTTCCTGGACCAAACGGCAGGAAATGAAAAGAACAGTGATTGAAGGGATGGTTCCTAGAGCAAGCGGCAGGACTAGAAAAGAGCAGTGATTGAAGGAATGGTTCCTGGACCAAACGGCAGGACTTGAAAAGAGCAGTGATTGAAGGCATGGTTCCTAGAGCAAGCGGCAGGGGTTGGAGAGAACAGTGATTGAAGGAATGGTTCCTGGACCAAACGGCAGGACTTGAAAAGAACAGTGATTGAAGGGATGGTTCCTGGGGCAATCAGCAGGGGTTGGAGAGAACTGTGATTGAAGGGAAGGCTACTGGACCAAGCGGCAGGGGTTGGAGAGAACAATGATTGAAGGAATGGTTCCTGGAGCAAGCGGCAGGACATGAAAAGAACAGTGATTGAAGGAATGGTTTCTGGAGCAAGCGGCAGGTGTTGGAGAGAACAGTGATTGAAGGAATGAATCCTGGAGCAAGCGGCAGGACTTGAAAAGAACAGTGATTGAAGGAATGGTTTCTTGAGCAAGCGGCAGGGGTAGGTGAGAACAGCGACTGAAGGAATGGTTCCTGGAGCAAGCGGCAGGTGTTGGAGAGAACAATGATTGAATGAATGGTTCCTGGACCATGTGGCAGGGATTGGAGGAAACAGTGATTAAAGGAATGGTTCCTGGAGCATTCAGCAGGGGTTGGAGAGAACAGTGATTGAAGGAAAGGCTCCTGAACCAAGCGGCAGGGGTTGGAGGAAACAGTGATTAAAGGAATGGTTCCTGGAGCATTCAGCAAGTGTTGGAGAGAACAGTGATTGAAGGAAAGGCTCCTGGACCAAGCGGCAGGGGTTGGAGAGAACAGTGATTGAAGGAATGGTTCCTGGACCAAGCGGCAGGGGTTGGAGGAAACAGTGATTAAAGTAATGGTTACTGGAGCATTCAGCAGGGGTTGGAGAGAACAGTGATTGAAGGAAAGGCTCTTGGACCAAGCGGCAGGGGTTGGAGAGAACAGTGATTGAAGGAATGGTTCCTGGACCAAACGGCAAGGGTCAGCCAGCAGGAAGATGGACCAGGACACTGCAGACACCTGGGGCTAGAGGGTTCATGAGTCTGGAGACATGGCCAGTGATCGAGAGGCTTTTTAGTGTGCCGTGAAGAGAGCACCGTTCTGCAAAAGATCTGCTAAATAATGACGCTACTTGCCTGGGCCGGCTTGCATGCCGTTGATGACAAATTCAGCGGGAACCGTTGCTCTGGCTGCCTCTGCCCCACTGCCTTCCAGGAAGACCTTTGTGACATCAATGGGCAGTGGCGGACCAGGACAGTAGGCGTGTAGTGGGCTGGACTCTACAGGCACTTGTGACCAGTACAGGTGAATGTAATGATCTCCTGTTAATGTTATTTAATAACAGTATATATTACTCATATCAATATTACCCATATCAATATTACCCATATAATACTACCCATGTAAATTTTACTCGTCTCAATATTACTCAAGTCAATATTACTCATGTCAATATTACTCATGTCAATATTACCCATGTCACTATAACTCAGGTCAATATTACATATGTCAATATTACCTATGTCAATATTACTCAAGTCAATATTACTCACGTCATCATTACCCAAGTCAATATGTTTTTTCTTTGCATATCCTTTACAGGACATCGCTGTCAACACCAGCATCTTTCAGCTGTATGTTGATTTCTTGGCAAGATTACGCTCAGTAGTTTGCCATTGCTTTCTGAGCGGCCGGCTCACATACACCGTAAGTTACCGATGCGATTCGAACCACAGCTGATTCTCACCGTCATCACCTTACCGACGAGAGTATACGAGATTGCAGAGAAAAGTCATAACTCTAAGCCACGAAGCCAGCTTCTTAAAGATAGGTATCAATTATGACTATTTCCAGTCATGGGGTAATTCTTCTGTCCTCCAGATTTTTATTAATAGTTCGTATAGCTTTAGATGTAATGCATGGCCGCCTGCCTTTATAAATTCAGCAGCAATTCCATCAGCCCCAGTTGCCTTATTGTTTTTAAGTCGTGTGATTACATATAGAATTTCTTCAAATGCAGGTTCTTCAATTTGTGGTTCACACGTTAGAACCTCTTCCTGTGGGAAAGTGTAACTTGGAGCTTCACAATTTAGTAATTCAACAAAGTATTCGTTCCATGTGTTGCACATTTCCTCATTGGTATTTATCATATTCCCATTATTGTCTTTTAAACCATATGTGTTGTGTTGGTGCCCTCGTTTCATTGACTTCAGTTCTTTAAAAAAAAACTTTCTGGATTCGTTTTTCTGGTGATTAGTTATGTGACTATATGGTGACTATGTGAGCCGGCCGCTCAGAAAGCAATGGCAAACTACTGAGCGTAATCTTGCCAAGAAATCAACATACAGCTGAAAGATGCTGGTGTTGACAGCGATGTCCTGTAAAGGATATGAAAAATAAAAATCTTTAAGAAAGGAAACAAATTCCAATGTGAAAATTATAGAGGGATATCACTACTGTCCACAAGCTATAAGATACTATCCGCCGCGGTATTACTAAATAGACTAAGCCTTATTCAGAAGACATACTAGGTGACTACCAGGCGGGTGTTAGACAAAACAAATCAACACATAGCCAAGAAAAATTGGGAATATAAAAGAGATCTCCATAACATTTTTGTGGATTTTAAAAATGCTTATGATAGTGTCCATAGGAATAGTCTATGGAATGCTATGCAGGAATTTGGAATACCAAGGGAGTTAATCAACATGACCAGACTATGCATGGAAGATACTTATAATATAGTAATGTATAACGGCAGGAAATCAGACCCTTTCCAAATAACATCTGGCTTGAAACAGGGTGATGCACTATCGCCGCTCCTTTTCAATCTGGCTCTAGAGAAAGTCGTAAGGAAGATAAAGGAGGAATGTGATATTGGGGGAACATCCAAACTACTTGGTTATGCAGATGATATAGATATTATAGGGGATAAGGAACAAAATACATCGGAAATATTGACTAACTTAAAGGGAAAAAGCTCAACAAATGGGGCTTGTTATCAACCAAGAATAGACAGAATATATGGTAATTTCAAGAGAAGGAACGGCTAAAAACTCTGGTCACATACAAATAGATAATATGACCATTAAAAGAACGGAAACATACAGATACCTGGGTACAATCTTCAACTGCTCCAACATCATAAGGGAAGAAATACAAACTAGAATCAACTCTGGAAATAAGATATACTATGCACTACAACATCTACTAAAATCAAAGGCACTATCTCGTAACACCAAGATCACAATATACAAAACACTGATGTGATGTATGGCTCTGAAACCTGGACTACAACTAAAGGAGACGAAGCCTTGCTACAAACCTTTGAGAACAAAGTTTTAAGACGCATCTTTGGGCCCATTAGGGATACACAAAGTGGAGAGTGGAAACGAAGAAGCAACAAAGACATTTATGATCTGTTTAAGTCCCCGCTAATCATTGGTATTATGAATGATAATAGATTACAATGGCTGGGGCATATACAAAGAATGGAAGATAATAGGGAAACAAAACTCGCTTACACTCAGGACATAAATAACCGTAGACCCCGAGGTAGACCAAGAAGACGGTGGAGAGATATATATATATATATATATATACAGACCTACATGCACTTGGAATCAGCGACCAACAATCTCATGTACACATCCTGCTTCCTGGTGAAACATGCACATACAGGACACAAACCATTCAATGTTCACACGGTATAGCAACTTTATACGGTAAAACACACAACAAGGAAAATAACCTTCATGCCATGTCACAAACGATACAGAAACCCGTTGTGTTGTCTGAATGACGTCAACTGGCAACTTTCCCACAGGGCTCAGAACTTCAGCCTTGAATACGCCTGCCAATAAACAACAAAACTCACATTACACTCCAGATATCTAGGCGTACGATAAACAACAAAACTCAAATTACACTCCAGATATCGAGGTGCAAGATAAACAACAAAACTCGTATTACACTCTAGAAATCTGGGTGCACAACAAACAACACAACTCAAATTACACTCCAGATATCCAGCTGCTGTTTACCAGTACACAATCAACAACATAACTCACATTACACTCTAGATATCTATGTACACAATCAACAACATAACTCACATTACACTCTAGATATCTATGTACACAGTCAACAACATAACGCGCATTACACTCTAGATATCTATGTACACAATCAACAACATAACTCGCATTACACTCTAGATATCTATGTACACAATTAACAACAAAACTCACATTATATTCCACATATCTATGTACACAATCAACCACATAACTTACACTACACTCTAGATATCTATGTACACAATCAACAACATAACTCGCATTACACTCTAGATATCTATGAACACAATCAACAACATACCTCGCATTACACTCTAGATATCTATGTACACAATCAACAACATAACTTACATTACACTTCAGATATCTATGTACACAATCAACAACATAACTCACATTATACTCCAGATATCTATGTACACAATCAACAACATAACTCGCATTACACTCTAGAAATCAATGTTCACAATCAACAACATAACTCACATTACACTCCAGATATATATGTACACAATCAACAAAATAACTTACATTACACTCTAGATATCTATGTACACAATCAACAACATAACTCACATTATACTCCAAATATCTATGTACACAATTAACAACATAACTTACATTACACTCTAGATATCTATGTACACAATCAACAACATACCTCACATTACACTCTAGATATCTATGTACACAATAAACAACATAACTCACATTACACTCTAGGTATATATGTACACAATCAACAACATAACTCACATTATACTCCAAATATCTATGTACACAATTAACAACATAACTTACATTACACTCTAGATATCTATGTACACAATCAACAACATAACTCACATTACACTCTAGATATCTATGTACACAATAAACAACATAACTCACATTACACTCTAGGTATATATGTACACAATCAACAACATAACTCACATTATACTCCAGATATCTATGTACACAATCAACAACATAACTCACATTACACTCCAGATATATATGTACACAATCAACAACATAACTCGCATTACACTCCAGATATCTATGTACACAATCAACAACATAACTCACATTACACTCTAGATATCTATGTACACAATCAACAACATAACTCACATTATACTCCAGATATCTATGTACACAATCAACAACATAATTCGCATTACACTCTAGATATCTATGTACACAATCAACAACATAACTCACATTATACTCCAGATATCTATGTACACAATTAACAACATAACTTACATTACACTCTAGATATCTATGTACACAATCAACAACATACCTCACATTACACTCTAGATATCTATGTACACAATCAACAACATAACTCACATTACACTTCAGATATATATGTACACAAACAACAACATAACTCACATTACACTCTAGATATCTATGTACACAATCAACAACATAACTCACATTACACTTCAGATATATATGTACACAATCAACAACATAACTCACATTACACTCTAGATATCTATGTACACAATCAACAACATAACTCACATTACACTTCAGATATATATGTACACAATCAACAACATAACTCACATTACACTCTAGATATCTATGTACACAATCAACAACATAACTCACATTACACTTCAGATATATATGTACACAAACAACAACATAACTCACATTACACTCTAGATATCTATGTACACAATCAACAACATAACTCACATTACACTTCAGATATATATGTACACAATCAACAAACATAACTCACATTACACTCTAGATATCTATGTACACAATCAACAACATAACTCACATTACACTTCAGATATCTATGTACACAATCAACAACATAACTCACATTACACTCTAGATATCTATGTACACAATCAACAACATAACTCACATTACACTTCAGATATATATGTACACAATCAACAACATAACTCACATTACACTCTAGATATCTATGTACACAATCAACAACATAACTCACATTACACTCTAGATATCTAGGCCATAAACAACAAAACTCGCATTACACTCTAAATATCTAGGCCATAAACAACAAAACTAGTATTACACTCTAGATATCTAGGCCACAAACAACAAAACTCGTATTACACTCTAGATATATATGTACACAATCAACAACATAACTCACATTACACTTCAGATATCTATGTACACAATCAACAACATAACTCAAATTACACTCCAGATAACGAGATGCAAGATAAACAACAAAACTCCCGTTACACTCTAGATATCTCGGGTGCACAATAAACAACACAACTCAAATTACACTCCAGATATCCAGCTGCACGACAAACAACATAACTCGCATTATACTCTAAGTATCTGGGTGCAAAATAAACAAAAGAACTCGCATTACACTCTAGATATCTATGTACACAATCAACAACATAACTTAAATTACACTTCAGATATATATGTACACAATCAACAACATAACTCACATTACACTTCAGATATCTATGTTCACAATCAAAAACATAACTCACATTACACCCCAGATATCTATGTACACAATCAACAACATAACTCACATTACACTCCAGATATCTATGTTAACAATCAACAACATTACTCACATTACACTCTAGATATCTATGTACACAATCAACAACATAACTCACATTACACTCTAGATATCTATGTACACAATCAACAACATAACTCACATTACACTCTAGATATCTATGTACACAATCAACAACATAACTCACATTACACTCTAGATATCTATGTACACAATCAACAACATAACTCACATTACACTCTAGATATCTATGTACACAATCAACAACATAACTCACATTACACTCTAGATATCTATGTACACAATCAACAACATAACTCACATTACACTCTAGATATCTATGTACACAATAAACAACATAACTCACATTACACTCTAGATGTCTATGAACGCAATCAACAACATAACTCAAATTACTCTCCAGACTCCAGATATCCAGGTGCACGATAAACAACACAACTCGCATTACACTCCAGATATCCAGGTGCACAATAATCAACAAAACTCGCATTACACTCCAGATATCCAGGCGCACGATAAACAACACAACTCGCATTACACTCTAGATATCTAGGCCATAAACAAAAAAACTCGTATTACACTCCAGATATCCAGGTGCACGATCAACAACACAACTCGCATTACACTCTAGATATCCAGGTGAACGATAAACAACAAAACTTGCATTACACTCCAGATATCCAGGCGCACGATAAACAACAAAACTCGCATTACACTCTAGATATCCAGGTGCACGATAAACAACAAAACTTGCATTACACTTCAGATATCTATGTGCACAATCAACAACATAACTCAAATTACACCCCAGACTCCAGATATCCAGGCGCACGATAAACAACACAACTCGCATTACACTCTAGATATCCAGGCGAACGATAAACAACAAATCTCGCATTACACTGCAGATATCTAGGCGCACGATAAACAACAAAACTCGCATATATATATATATATATATATATATATATATATATATATATATATATATATATATATATATATATATATATATATATATATATATATATATATATATATATATATGCCGGCTCATATATGCAGGATGTATCGCATACACACTATTGGGGTGTCCCTTGGATATCTCAGAGCATCCTCATAGCTTCATTCTGCATGCGCTCTAGTTTCCCTATCTGACTCTTTGAGACAGTGAGCATTCGTAGTTCATACTCTCTTCTGACATGTCATAACCATCACTTCAACATGATCCCTAAAGGACAGGATTCTATCAAAGGTGATTTACAGGTACCCCAAGCTGCTTTCCTCATTTAACATTTCCACCATTTATTGTGAGGCTTAGGGAGTAAGCTTTAACAATCCTATTGCACAGAGGGCACCAAAATAATAAGTCTTTTCTGGGTTAATGACTGCATTCATCTCCGTATACCAATCCATCCCTTTGTCCATTGTCGCCTGCAGCTCTTGAGCTGTCTGATTTATGTCCCTCTCCTGCCTGTATGTGAGAACATCATCTGCAAATGTTAGTATCCTTCTAGCCCCAGGCTGCTTCGAGGCTTGCAATCTTGCTCGTATACACATTGACAAGCCCAGGTGACATTGCTGATCCCACCGTTAGTGGTCCATGTACCCAGCCGGACAGTCACTCTACGAGAATACAGAACAGCTGCAATCCAGTTCACCAACCAAGGTCAGATTCTCTTCTCCACAAGAGCATACACCAAAATATCACATCTGACTCTGGTGTACGCGTTCTCGAGATCGAGTGCTGCCACCGCCGTCTCCTGTATGTTTTGGAACCCTTCATAAACATCATAGGCAATAGTTTAGGTTTAGGAATTGGTGTTAAATAGTTGTGCACAATGGTTGTTCCCATTTCGCAGTTTTGCCCCATGCCAGACAGCCCTTGAATTCATCAACCGTATCTTTCTTTTTTTTCGAAGCTTTCTCCATTTCCTCTAGTGAGCTTTGGGGTGACCGCCGAACTTTCTGTAACTGGTTACCTGCCGCCCTCTTTGATTTCCCTGCCCGTTCCACATCATAGGTCCACCATGGAGGCAGCACTTAAGTAGATCTGCTAGTGACACGGCATGCC
The DNA here is from genome assembly GCA_014155875.1 of Cepaea nemoralis. Classification (NCBI taxonomy): domain Eukaryota; kingdom Metazoa; phylum Mollusca; class Gastropoda; order Stylommatophora; family Helicidae; genus Cepaea; species Cepaea nemoralis. The sequence goes on from JACEFZ010023489.1 coordinate 466,773, forward strand.
TCTCAGAAGGGCGTTTTCCCTCTCATATTTAAGGGCTTGCGTGTTTTCACAGCCTTGATCTAGTTGGACGTAGAAATCAGTACTGAACAGGGTATATGGTCATGCCCGTGGTCACCCAGGACAGTCCATTTTACACCCCCCCCCCCACCCTCTCCTCCCAAAATAAAAAAAGCCGACTGGTATTAACTGCCAGATCAGTAGCCCTGTGTGCATCACCAGGCACTGTAAGATGAAGTATAATGTACAGGATATACACAATGTAAGATGAAGTATAATGTACAGGATGTACACAATGTGAGGTGAAGTATAATATACAGGATCTACACAATGTGAGATGAAGTATAATGTACAGAATGTACACAATGTGAGATGAAGTATAATGTACAGGATGTACACAATGTGAGATGAAGTATAATGTACAGGATGTACACAATGTGAGATGAAGTATAATGTACAGGATGTACACAATGTGAGATGAAGTATAATGTACAGGATGTACACACTGTGAGGTGAATTATAATATACAGGATGTACACATACCACACTGTGAGATGAAACATAATCTAATCTCAATACAATGTATCATGAAATATTTCACAAATAAACACACCTGCCTTGTTTGCGCTCACAGAAGTGGTAGAAGGAAGTAGAGACTAGAGTGCGCACTGGACAACATACACATTGATAGTTTTAGTTACCGACCGGTATTCGAACCTGTCACCTCCAAATGGCGACAGCGCCCCGCTGTTTTCTCATGCAGAATATAAGTAGTGGCGAAACATAGCCCAGGTGAGATACAATGTGATACAACAATGACACTTTATACTGATCACGTGTATAAATTGCCAACTCTAGGTACGTACAAATAAGCACGAGTATCTGACACACTTACCTGGACCGGCCAATGTCACATCAAAGTTCAACTCTGTCCTTTCCCCATATCCCAGGGCCAGGCGGCCACTGTCATCTGTCCGTTCTGTCAGGTCATCTAGAGGGGTGACATGTGACCTGTCTATCACGGGCACGGAGAACGGAGACCCTGGAATATAAGCAAGGCTGTCAGGATGTCACGTGTTGCAGAATGCCATCGCCAGACAACATGCGTCATAACTGTCCTGGGAGGGAACAAGCTGTCAGGATGTCACGTGTCGCACAACACCCTCGCCAGACAACATACGTCATAACTGTCATGGGAGGGAACGAGCTGTCATCATGTCATATGTCTCCAGACACCATTCGTCACAACTGTCATAACACAAATACACACGCCCTAGGATACACTGCATGCATACATACATACATACACTCACACACACACACACACACACACACACACACAAACATACACAAATCCACACACACACAACCACACACACACACACACAAACATACACAAATCCACACACACACACACAACCACACACACACATCCATCCATCCATCATGTGACATGCCGATAAGCGTGGGCAGTCATGTTCTGCCATCTCACTCGATTACCAGAGTCGTGGATCAGCTCCGTGTTTCTGTCTCGACCATGACACGTGGCCAAGCCATCCAGATATTTACTTCTCGGTCTTCCCCTTGGTCTCTTCTCTTCGATCTTGCCAGTTGTCACCAAGTTCTCCAAGTCATTTCTTATCTTAACATTTCCAAAAAATTGTGACTGTCTACGTCTAATGTCTCTAGTGAATTTACGATCTTCATTTGTTTCTTGAAGGACGCGCTAATTGGGTTTTCTGTCTGTCCATGGTATTCTTCGTATTTTCCTCAGAAACCACATTTCCACGGCCATCAGCTGTTTTTCCGCTTGACTGCTCATTGTCCACGCTTCACATCCATACAAAATTATAGTTTCTATGTAGCACTTCAACACTCTTTTTCCCGTTTCAATTGATATCTTTTTATTGGTCAGTATGTTTTTCATCTTGCAAAAGGCTACCTTCGCAATGGCAATTCTTTTTCTAATCTCTTCGAGGCATCTCCCATCGGATGTTATGACTGTTCCGAGATAATTGTACCGATTCACTTGTTTAAGAATATGCCCATTTACTCGTATATCACATTGTGGTATTTCCTTCTTCCCTGTGACGACCATAATCTGTGTCTTCTTACTATTCAGTTCTAACCCTAGTTGTTCACTGTGTGCAACAACCGCATCTACTAAATGTTGCAGTCCCGTTCATTGTCTGCAATCAAGACTGTATCATCTGCATATGTAATTTTATTGATGTATAGTCCCCCAATGTTGATTCCTTCCATATCTTCTATATTTCTGAAAATATTTCACTGTACAGGGAAAACAGATCTGGAGACATTGCACATCCCTGTCTCACACCTCTCTTACCAGTGATACCATTGCCCAGTGATAACATATTCCACTGATAAGATAGTCCAGTGTTTACATATTCCAGTGATGATATAATCCAGTGATGACATAGTCCAGTGATAACATATTTCAGTGATAAGATAGTCCAGTGATGACATAGTCCAGTGATGACATAGTCCAGTGATGACATAATCCAGTGATGACATAATCCAGTGATGACATAATCCAGTAATGACATAGTCCAGTAATGACATAGTCCAGTGATGACATAATCCAGTGATGACATAATACAGTGATGACATAGTCCAGTGATGACATAATCCAGTGATGACATATTCCAGTGATAACATATTCCAATGATGACATAATCCAGTGATGAAATAATCCAGTGATGACATAATCCAGTGATGACATAATCCAGTGATGACATAATCCAGTGATGACATAATCCAGTGATGACATATTCCAGTGATGACATAATCCAGTGTTACATATTCCAGTGATGACATAATCCAATGATGACATAATCCAGTGATGACATAATCCAGTGATGACATACTCTAGTGAATGACATAATCCAGTGATGACATATTCCAGTGATGACAGTAATCCAGTGATGACATAATTCCAGTGATGACATAATCCAGTGATGACATAATCCAGTGATGAAATATTCCAGTGATGAAATAATCCAGTGATGACATAATCCAGTGATGACATATTCCAGTGATGACATAATCCAGTGATGACATATTCCAGTGATGACATAATCCAGTGATGACATATTCCAGTGATGCCATAATCCAGTGATGACATATTCCAGTGATGACATAATCCAATGATGACATATTCCAGTGATGACATATTCCAGTGATGACATAATCCAGTGATGACATAATCCAGTGATGACATAATCCAGTGATGACATATTCCAGTGATGACATATTCAAGTGATGACATAATCCAGTGATGAAATAATCCAGTGATGACATAATCCAGTGATGACATATTGCAGTGATGACATAATCCAGTGATGACATAATCCAGTGATAACATATTCCAGAGATGACATAGTCCAGTGATGACATAGTCCAGTGATAACATAGTCCAGTGATAACATAGTCCAGTGATAACATAGTCCTGTGATAACATAGTCCAGTGATAACATATTCCAGTGATGACACAATCCAGTGATAACATTGCCCAGTGATAACATAGTCCAGTGATGACATATTCCAGTGATAACATGGTCCAGTGATAACATAGTCCTGTGATGACATAGTCCAGTGATAAAATATTCCAGTGATGACATAATCCAGTGATAACATTGCCAGTGATAACATAGTTCAGTGATGACATATTCCAGTGATAACATATACCAGTGATGACATAATCCAGTGATAACATTGCCCAGTGATAACATAGTCCAGTGATAACATAGTCCAGTGATAACATATTCCAGTGATGACATAATCCAGTGATAATAATGCCAGTGATAACATATGTCCAGTGATAACAAAGTCCAGTGATAACATAGTCCAGTGATAACATAGTCCTGTTTAACATAGTCCAGATAACATGTCGTAACAATCCAGTGATAACATATCCAATGACCAGTGAAAATCCAGGGTGACATAGTCCAGTGATACATTCCATGATAAATCCAGTGAACAAATCAGTCTGTGAACATATCCAGTGATAAATCCAGTGATACATAATCCAGTGATAAATCCAGTGATACATATCAGTGAACATATCCAGTGATAAATTCCAGTGATGACATAATCCAGTGATAACATGCCATGATAATAGTCCAGTGATGACATAGTCCAGTGATAACATATTCCAGTGAAAAATCCAGTGATAAATGCCAGTGATAAATATCCAGTGATAACAATTCCAGTGATGACATAATCCAGTGATGACATATCCAGTGATAACATAGTCCAGTGATAACATATCCAGTGATGACATAATCCAGTGATAAATCCAGTGATAACATAGTCCAGTGAACATATCCAGTGATACATATTCCAGTGATAACAATTATACCAGTGATGACATAATCCAGTGATAAATATTCCAGTGAGACATTCCAGTGATAAAATTCCAGTATACAGTCCTGATAATAGTATGAAAATAGTCCAGTGATAACATAGTCCAGTGATAACATATCCAGTGATAATAATAAGTGATACAAGTCATGATAACAGTCCAGTGATGACATATCCAGTGATAAACCAGTAGATAAATAGTCCAGTGAAACATATCCAGTGATACAAGTCCGTGATAATATCCAGTGATAAAATAGTGATACATATCCAGTGATAACATATCCAGTGATGACATATCCAGTGATGACATATCCAGTGATAACATAATCCAGTGATAACATATCCAGTGATAATATCGTGAAATTCCAGTGATGACATATCCAGTGAAACATAACCAGTGATAACATATTCCAGTGATCAAATCATGATATCCAGTGATAACATAGTCCAGTGATGACATATTCCAGTGATAACATATTCCATTGATAATAATCCAGTGATAACATTCCAGTGAGACATATCAGATGAAATCTGTGATAACATATCCGTGATAACATATCCAGTGATAATAATCCATAACAATCCAGTGATACATAGTCCAGTGATGACATAGTCCAGTGATAACATATTCCAGTGATACAATCGAATAATCCAGTGATAATCCAGTGATAACATAGTCCAGTGATAACATAGTCCAGTGATAATATTCCATGATAACATATCCAGTGATAACATATCCAGTGATAACATAGTCCAGTGATAAAATCCAGTGATAACATATTCCAGTGATGAATAGTCCAGTGATAAAATCCAGTATGAAACATATAATTCCAGTGATACATAATCCATGTGATACATATCCAGTGATAAATAGTCCAGTGATACATAGTCCAGTGAAATCCATGAAACATATTCCAGTGATGAATAATCAGTGATACATGTCAGTGATAACATATCCAGTGATAACATAATCCAGTGATAACATAGTCCGCTAGTGATAACATATTCCAGTGATGACATTCTGTACCAGTGATAACATAGTCCAGTGATAAATATCCAGTGATAAATATCCAGTGATACATAGTCCAGTGATAATATCCAGTGATAAATATTCCAAAGTATACATAATCCAGTGATAACAGCCCAGTATAACATATCCGTGATAACATATCCAGTGATAAAAAGTCCATGATAAATACCAGTGATAACATAGCCAGTGATAACATATTCCAGTGATAACATAGTCCAGTGATAACATTTCCAGTGATACATATCCAGTGATTCAATAATCCGTGATAACATAGTCCAGTGATGACAAAGTCCAGTGATAACTAGTCCGTGATACATATCCAGTGATAATATCCGTGATAACATATCCAGTGATGACATATTCCAGTGATGACATATCCAGGATAACATTGCCCAGTGATACATATTCCAGTGATAACTATTCCAGTGATAAATATCCAGTGATAACATATTCCAGGATGAATAGTCCATGATAACATATCCAGTGATGACATAGTCCAGTGATAACATAATCCATTGATAACATAATCCAGTGATAACATAATCCAGTGATAACATATTCCGGTGATAACATAATCCAGAGATGACATAGTCCAGTGATGACATAGTCCAGTGATAACATATTCCAGTGATGACATAATCCAGTGATAACATTGCCCAGTGATAACATAGTCCAGTGATGACATATTCCAGTGATAACATATTCCATTGATAAGATAGTCCAGTGATAGAATAGTCCAGTGATAACATATTCCAGTGATGACATAGTCCTATGATAACATAGTCCAGTGATACAATATTCCAGTGATAACATATTCCAGTGATGACATAATCCAGTGATGACATAATCCAGAGATGACATAGTCCAGTGATGACATATTCCAGTGATGACATAATCCAGTGATAACATATTCAAGTGATAAAATAGTCCAGTGATGACATAATCCAGAGATGATATAGTCCAGTGATGACATAGTCCAGTGATTACATATTCCAGTGATGACATAATCCAGTGATAACATTGCCCAGTGATAACATAGTCCAGTGATAAAATAGTCCAGTGATAACATATTCCAGTGATGACATAATTCAGTTATAACATTGCCCAGTGATAACATAGTCCAGTGATGACATAATCCAGTGATAACATTGCCCAGTGATAACATAGTCCAGTGATGACATATTCCAGTGATAAAATAGTTCAGTGATAACATAGTCCAGTGATGACATAGTTCAGTGATAACATATTCCAGTGATGACATATTCCAGTGATAACATTGCCCAGTGATTACACAGTCCAGTGATAACATAGTCCAGTAATAAAATAGTCCAGTGATACCATAGTCCTGTGATAACATAGTCCAGTGATAACATATTCCAGTGATGACATAGTCCAGTGATAACATTGCCCAGTGATGACATATTCCAGTGATAACATATTCCAGTGATAAGATAGTCCTGTGATAACATAGTCCAGTGATGACAAAGTCCAGTGATAACATAATCCATTGATAACATAATCCAGTGATAACATATTCCAGTGATGACATAATCCAGAGATGACATAGTCCAGTGATGACATAGTCCAGTGATAACATATTCCAGTGATGACATAATCCAGTGATAACATTGCCCAGTGATAACATAGTCCAGTGATGACATATTCCAGTGATAACATATTCCATTGATAAGATAGTCCAGTGATAGAATAGTCCAGTGATAACATATTCAAGTGATGACATAGTCCTGTGATAACATAGTCCAGTGATAAAATATTCCAGTGATAACATATTACAGTGATGACATAATCCAGAGATGACATATTCCAGTGATGACATAATCCAGTGATGACATAATCCAGTGATAACATATTCCAGTGATAACATATTCCAGTGATGACATAATCCAGAGATGATATAGTCCAGTGATGACATAGTCCAGTGATATCATATTCCAGTGATGACATAATCAAGTGATAACATTGCCCATTGATAACATAGTCCAGTGATAAGATAGTCCAGTGATAACATATTCCAGTGATGACATAGTCCTTTGATAACATAGTCCAGTGATAACATATTCCAGTGATGACATAATCCAGTGATGACATAATCCAGTGATAACATAGTCCAGTGATAACATAGTCCTGTGATAACATAGTCCAGTGATGAAATAATCCAGTGATAACATTTTCCAGTGATGACATAGTCCAGTGATGACATAGTATAGTGATAACATATTCCATTGATAAGATAGTCCAGTGATAGAATAGTCCAGTGATAACATATTCAAGTGATGACATAGTCCTGTGATAACATAGTCCAGTGATAAATATTCCAGTGATAACATATTACAGTGATGACATAATCCAGTGATGACATAATCCAGAGATGACATATTCCAGTGATGACATAATCCAGTGATGACATAATCCAGTGATAACATATTCCAGTGATAACATATTCCAGTGATGACATAATCCAGAGATGATATAGTCCAGTGATGACATAGTCCAGTGATATCATATTCCAGTGATGACATAATCAAGTGATAACATTGCCCATTGATAACATAGTCCAGTGATAAGATAGTCCAGTGATAACATATTCCAGTGATGACATAGTCTTTTGATAACATAGTCCAGTGATAACATATTCCAGTGATGACATAATCCAGTGATGACATAATCCAGTGATAACATAGTCCAGTGATAACATAGTCCTGTGATAACATAGTCCAGTGATGAAATAATCCAGTGATAACATTTTCCAGTGATGACATAGTCCAGTGATGACATAGTATAGTGATAACATATTCCAGTGATAACATAATCCAGTGATAACATATTCCAGTGATAAGATAGTCCAGTGATAACATATTCCAGTGATGACATAATCCAGAGATGATATAGTCCAGTGATAACATTGCCCAGTGATAACATAGTCCAGTGATGACATAATCCTATGATAACATTGCCCAGTGATAGCATAGTACAGTGATGACATAATCCAGTGATAACATATTCCAGTGATGACATAGTCCTTTGATAACATAGTCCAGTGATAACATATTCCAGTGATGACATAATCCAGTGATGACATAATCCAGTGATAACATAGTCCAGTGATAACATAGTCCTGTGATAACATAGTCCAGTGATGAAATAATCCAGTGATAACTTTGCCCAGTGATAACATAGTCCAGTGATGACATATTCCAGTGATAACATATTCCAGTGATAACATAGTCCAGTGATAACATAGTCCTGTGATAACATAGTCCAGTGATAACATAATCCAGTGATGACACAATCCAGTGATAACATTGCCCAGTGATAACATAGTCCAGTGATGACATATTCCAGTGATAACATGGTCCAGTGTTAACATAGTCCTATGATAAAATAGTCCAGTGATAATATATTCCAATGATGACATAATCCAGTGATAACATTGTCCAGTGATAACATAGTTCAGTGATGACATATTCCAGTGATAACATATACCAGTGATGACATAATCCAGTGATAACATTGCCCAGTGATAACATAGTCCAGTGATAACATAGTCCAGTGATAACATATTCCAGTAATGACATAATCCAGTGATAAAATTGCCCAGTGATAACATAGTCCAGTGATAACAAAGTCCAGTGATAACATAGTCCAGTGATAACATAGTCCTGTTTTAACATAGTCCAGTGATAACATATTCCAGTGATGACATAATCCAGTGATAATATTGCCCAGTGATAACATAGTCCAGTGATGACATATTCCAGTGATAACATATTCCATTGATAAGATAGTCCAGTGATAGAATAGTCCAGTGATAACATATTCCAGTGATGACATAGTCCTGTGATAACATAGTCCAGTGATAAAATATTTCAGTGATAACATATTCCAGTGATGACATAATCCAGTGATGACATAATCCAGAGATGACATAGTCCAGTGATGATATATTCCAGTGATGACATAATCCAGTGATGACATAATCCAGTGATAACATATTCCAGTGATGACATAATCCAGTGATAACATATTCCAGTGATGACATAATCCAGAGATGATATAGTCCAGTGATGACATAGTCCAGTGATAACATATTCCAGTGATGACATAATCCAGTGATAACATTGCCCAGTGATATCATAGTCCAGTGATAAAATAGTCCAGTGATAACATATTCCAGTGATGACATAATTCATTGATAACATTGCCCAGTGATAACATAGTCCAGTGATGACATAATCCAGTGATATCATTGCCCAGTGATAACATAGTCCAGTGATGACATATTCCAGTGATATCATATTCCAGTGATAACATAGTCCAGTGATAACATAGTCCAGTGATGACATAGTTCAGTGATAATATATTCCAGTGATGACATATTCCAGTGATGACATAATCCAGTGATGACATAATCCAGTGATAACATAGTCCAGTGATAACATAGTCCTGTGATAACATAGTCCAGTGATGAAATAATCCAGTGATAACATTTTCCAGTGATGACATAGTCCAGTGATGACATAGTATAGTGATAACATATTCCATTGATAAGATAGTCCAGTGATAGAATAGTCCAGTGATAACATATTCAAGTGATGACATAGTCCTGTGATAACATAGTCCAGTGATAAAATATTCCAGTGATAACATATTACAGTGATGACATAATCCAGTGATGACATAATCCAGAGATGACATATTCCAGTGATGACATAATCCAGTGATGACATAATCCAGTGATAACATATTCCAGTGATAACATATTCCAGTGATGACATAATCCAGAGATGATATAGTCCAGTGATGACATAGTCCAGTGATATCATATTCCAGTGATGACATAATCAAGTGATAACATTGCCCATTGATAACATAGTCCAGTGATAAGATAGTCCAGTGATAACATATTCCAGTGATGACATAGTCCTTTGATAACATAGTCCAGTGATAACATATTCCAGTGATGACATAATCCAGTGATGACATAATCCAGTGATAACATAGTCCAGTGATAACATAGTCCTGTGATAACATAGTCCAGTGATGAAATAATCCAGTGATAACATTTTCCAGTGATGACATAGTCCAGTGATGACATAGTATAGTGATAACATATTCCAGTGATAACATAATCCAGTGATAACATATTCCAGTGATAAGATAGTCCAGTGATAACATATTCCAGTGATGACATAATCCAGAGATGATATAGTCCAGTGATAACATTGCCCAGTGATAACATAGTCCAGTGATGACATAATCCTATGATAACATTGCCCAGTGATAGCATAGTCCAGTGATGACATAATCCAGTGATAACATATTCCAGTGATGACATAGTCCTTTGATAACATAGTCCAGTGATAACATATTCCAGTGATGACATAATCCAGTGATGACATAATCCAGTGATAACATAGTCCAGTGATAACATAGTCCTGTGATAACATAGTCCAGTGATGAAATAATCCAGTGATAACTTTGCCCAGTGATATCATAGTCCAGTGATAAAATAGTCCAGTGATAACATATTCCAGTGATGACATAATTCATTGATAACATTGCCCAGTGATAACATAGTCCAGTGATGACATAATCCAGTGATATCATTGCCCAGTGATAACATAGTCCAGTGATGACATATTCCAGTGATATCATATTCCAGTGATAACATAGTCCAGTGATAACATAGTCCAGTGATGACATAGTTCAGTGATAAGATGTGTATAAGAGACAGGTGATAATATATTCCAGTGATGACATATTCCAGTGATGACATTGCCCAGTGATTACACAGTCCAGTGATAACATAGTCCTGTGATAACATAGTCCAGTGATAACATTGCCCAGTGATAACATAGTCCAGTGATGACATAGTCCAGTGATAACATTGCCCAGTGATAACATAGTCCAGTGATGACATATTCCAGTGATAACATATTCCAGTGATAAAATAGTCCAGTGATAACATAGTCCTGTGATAACATAGTCCAGTGATAACATAATCCAGTGATGACACAATCCAGTGATAACATTGCCCAGTGATAACATAGTCCAGTGATGACATATTCCAGTGATAACATGGTCCAGTGATAACATAGACCTGTGATAAAATAGTCCAGTGATAAAATATTCCAGTGATGACATAATCCAGTGATAACATTGCCCAGTGATAACATAGTTCAGTGATGACATATTCCAGTGATAACATATACCAGTGATGACATAATCCAGTGATAACATTGCCCAGTGATAACATAGTCCTGTTTTAACATAGTCCAGTGATAACATATTCCAGTGATGACATAATCCAGTGATAACATTGCCCAGTGATAACATAGTCCAGTGATGACATATTCCAGTGATAACATATTCCAGTGATAACATAGTCCAGTGATAACATAGTCCAGTGATGATATAATTCAGTGATAACATATTCCAGTGATGACATATTCCAGTGATAACATTGCCCAGTGATTACACAGTCCAGTGATAACATAGTCCAGTGATAAAATAGTCCAGTGATAACATAGTCCTGTGATAACATAGTCCAGTGATAACATATTCCAGTGATGACATAGTCCAGTGATAACATTGCCCAGTGATGACATATTCCAGTGATAACATATTCCAGTGATAAGATAGTCCAGTAATAACATATTCCAGTGATGACATAGTCCTGTGATAACATAGTCCAGTGATGACATAGTCCAGTGATAACATAATCCATTGATAACATAATCCAGTGATAACATAATCCAGTGATAACATATTCCAGTGATAACATAATCCAGAGATGACATAGTCCAGTGATGACATAGTCCAGTGATAACATATTCCAGTGATGACATAATCCAGTGATAACATTGCCCAGTGATAACATAGTCCAGTGATGACATATTCCAGTGATAACATATTCCATTGATAAGATAGTCCAGTGATAGAATAGTCCAGTGATAACATATTCCAGTGATGACATAGTCCTATGATAACATAGTCCAGTGATAAAATATTCCAAAGATAACATATTCCAGTGATGACATAATCCAGTGATGACATAATCCAGAGATGACATAGTCCAATGATGACATATTCCAGTGATGACATAATCCAGTGATGACATAATCCAGTGATAACATATTCAAGTGATAAGATAGTCCAGTGATGACATAATCCAGAGATGATATAGTCCAGTGATGACATAGTCCAGTGATTACATATTCCAGTGATGACATAATCCAGTGATAACATTGCCCAGTGATAACATAGTCCAGTGATAAAATAGTCCAGTGATAACATATTCCAGTGATGACATAATTCAGTTATAACATTGCCCAGTGATAACATAGTCCAGTGATGACATAATCCAGTGATAACATTGCCCAGTGATAACATATTCCAATGATGACATAATCGAGTGATGACATAATCCAGTGATGACATATTCCAGTGATAACATATTCCAATGATGCATAATCCAGTGATGACATAATCCAGTAATGACATAGTCCAGTGATGACATAGTCCAGTGATGACATAATCCAGTGATGACATAATCCAGTGATGACATAGTCCAGTGATGACATAATCCAGTGATGACATATTCCAGTGATAACATATTCCAGTGATAACATATTCCAATGATGACATAATCCAGTGATGACATAATCCAGTGATGACATAATCCAGTGATGACATAATCCAGTAATGACATAATCCAGTGATGACATATTCCAGTGATGCCATAATCCAGTGTTGACATATTGCAGTGATGACATAATCCAATGATGACATAATCCAGTGATGACATAATCCAGTGATGATATACTCTAGTGATGACATAATCCAGTGATGACATATTCCAGTGATGACGTAATCCAGTGATGACAAATTCCAGTGATGACATATTCCAGTGATGACATAATCCAGTGATGAAATATTCCAGTGATGAAATAATCCAGTGATGACATATTCCAGTGATAACATATTCCAATGATGACATAATCCAGTGATGACATAATCCAGTGATGGCATATTCCAGTGATGACATAATCCAGTGATGACATAATCCAGTGATGACATAATCCAATGATGACATATTCCAGTGATGACATATTCCAGTGATGACATAATCCAGTGATGACATAATCCAGTGATCACATAATCCAGCGATGACACATTCCAGTGATGACATATTCAAGTGATTACATAGTCCAGTGATGACATAATCCAGTGATGATATAATCCAGTGATCACATAATCCAGTGATGACATAATCCAGTGATGACATATTCCAGTGATGACATAGTCCAGTGATGACATAATCCAGTGATAACATATTCCAGTGATGACATAATCCAGAGATGACATAATCCAGTGATGACATATTCCAGTGATAACATAGTCCAGTGATAACATAGTCCAGTGATAACATAGTCCTGTGATAACATAGTCCAGTGATAACATAATCCAGTGATGAAATAATCCAGTGATGACATAATCCAGTGATGACATATTCCAGTGATGACATAGTCCAGTGATAACATTGCCCAGTGATGACATATTCCAGTGATAACATATTCCAGTGATAAGATAGTCCAGTGATAACATAATCCAGTGATGACATAGTCCTGTGATAACATAGTCCAGTGATGACATAATCCAGTGATGACATAATCCAGTGATAACATAATCCAGTGATAACATAATCCAGTGATAACATATTCCGGTGATTACATAATCCAGAGATGACATAGTCCAGTGATGACATAGTCCAGTTATAACATATTCCAGTGATGACATACTCCAGTGATAACATTGCCCAGTGATAACATAGTCCAGTGATGACATATTCCAGTGATAACATATTCCATTGATAAGATAGTCCAGTGATAGAATAGTCCAGTGATAACATATTCCAGTGATGGAACTCTCTGGTGACATTATAACATAGTCCTGTGATAACAACATGATAGTCACACTCTGGTGACATGATAACATAGTCCTGTGATAACAACATGATAGTCACACTCTGGTGACATTATAACATAGTCCTGTGATAACAACATGATAGTCACACTCTGGTGACATGATAACATTTTTCCATTGGCACCTTGCCGTCTTGACAGACGATAGTTTGTGCTCTAAAAAGGCATAATAACTTTTAACTATGGCGGCAGCGAGTGTGACTGATAAGGCCAATTTGCGCTGTAAATGTCCGTTCACAGTGGGTGCATGTGAACACGTGGTCATTTCCACCATCATGCACCATCTTACGTCTCAAACGCTTGGTGTGTGACTTTTCTGCAATAATTTTCTCCTTTGACTTTATTCCATTTCTGATATTTGCCCTCCACGCAACACGTTCAGCGGCGACTTGCTCCCAATGTGCATTATCAATGCCTGTATCAATCATGTCCCGCTTACACACATCTTTGTATCGTAGTAGAGGCCGACCCTGAGATCTCTTACCCATCTGTAATTCACCAAAAAAGATATCCTTTGGTATTCTACCATCATCCATCCTCCTAAGATGTCCTATCCATCTAAGTCTACGAAGACTGAGCATGGAATAAACTGTCACACAACCTGATCTTTCCAATACTTCAGTATTTGTGATTTTGTCTTGCCACTTAATACCAAGAATTCTTCGCAGACACCGCATATGAAAGCTGTTTAAATTGTTCTCTTGGTGTGAGTAAGTTGTCCAGGTTTCACTGCCATAGAGAAGAGTACTAAGGACACAGGCTTGATAGACAAGGACTTTTGTTTTGGCAGTAAGCTTCCTGTTCTCCCAGACTCTTTTTCTTAACCTGTTCATTGTTGTTGCTGCCTTACCAATCCGGATGTTGATTTCCTGATCTAGGGATAATTTGCTATTTACCACTGATCCTAGATATGTAAAATGGTCTACTATCTCTAGTTCGGCGTCGTCAATAAAGATTGATGGTACCCCATGTGCACCTTGTGACATAATCTGTGTCTTCTTTTTGCTAATTGTTAAACCAAATTCAGAACAAGCATTGGAGAATGCAGATAGTAGACATTGCAATTCTTCCTCAGAGTGGGTCGTAACTGCAGCATCATCTGCAAAAAGCAACTCTCTGATCAGTACCCTCCTAATTTTGGTCTTAGCCTTCAATCTCTGAGCATTGTAGAGGCCGCCATCTGAGCGTGAGTGAATGTATATACCACCATCCTGATCACGAAATGCATATTTCAGTAGAAGTGAAAAGTATATTCCAAAGAGGGTGGGAGCTAGTACACAACCTTGCTTAACTCCACTCTTGATTTCAAATTCTTCAGAAGTTGCACCATCAAACTTGATTATACCCTTCATGCCTGTGTGGAACGATTCCACAATGGACAGAAGAGTTGGTGGGCAGCCAATCTTCTTTAGTGCCTTGAACAGACCCTCACGACTGACCAAATCAAATGCCTTTGTGAGGTCGATGAAGGCAATAAACAGTGGTTGATTCTGTTCACGGCATTTTTCTTGCATTTGTCGCAATGAGAATATCATATCAGTGGTAGACCGGTTCTGTCGAAAGCCACACTGTGATTCGGGGTAGACTTGATCTCCTAGGACTTGAAGTCTGCGCAGAACAATTCTGGCAAATACTTTTCCAACAATACACAGAAGTGAGATACCCCTATAGTTGTTACAGTCGCTCCGATCACCCTTGTTCTTGTACAGCGTTATGATGTTTGAATCTTTGAAATCCTGTGGGACTTGTCCTTCACGCCAGCATAGCTCTATTAGCTGGTGGATCTGTAGAGTGAGTGTTTCTTGCCCACTCCTGATAACCTCTATTGGAATCCCATCCTTACCTGGAGCCTTGCCAGATGCAAGTTCATTTATAGCACACTTAACTTCTGTTATGGTGGGAAGTGTGTCCAGGTGGTCAAGAGTTGGTAGAGCCTCTATGGCATTTAGGGCATCATCAGCTAGTTTGGTCTCACTTGAGTAAAGCTCCAAATAGTGCTCTACCCATCTGTCCATCTGCTGTTTCTTATCAGTGATGACTTCTCCAGTCAAGGTTTTCAGCGGTGCACTTCTTTTGATCACTGGACCACAGGCTTTCTTTATTCCTTCATACATGCTTCTTATGTCTCCCTTATCACTTGCGATTTGAATAGACTCACATAACTTGATCCAATAATCATTTGCACACTGCCTGGCAGCCTTTTGCACATCCTTCCTAGCTTGCCTTAGCTCACTCAGAGTGTTACGCGTTGGTCTTTCCTTGTTTCTTAAGAGAGCTTTCTTCTTCTTATCAATCAAGGGCTGCAGAGTCTCGCTGTTGGCCGCAAACCAGTCCTGCCTCTTATGATCCACAGTGCCGTAAACCCCTACGGCAGTTTTATAAAGAGTTTCCTTAATTTGACCCCACTTTTCATTTACTGTACAATTTTCTGGTGTATCAGTGAAAGCGTCTTCAAGTTGCTGTTGAAACTGAAAGCACTTTTCAGGATCATGAGTGTTAATAATATTAATCCTGGGGCTAGATTTGTGTTTAGCTGTGTAGATTCTTTTTGGTCTCAGTCTAACTCTTGCAACAACCAAAGAATGATCTGTATCACAGTCAGCACTGTGGTAACTACGAGTCAATGATATATGGTTCAGATGTTGTCTCCGTGTGATGATGAAGTCCAGCTGGTGCCAATGGCCGGATCTTGGATGTTTCCATGTGACCTTATGCATCTCTTTTGTTTTAAAAAAAGAGTTTGTAATACATAGGTCATTACTGGTGCAATGCTCCAGCAGCCTTTGCCCATTTTCATTCATGCGACCGATGTTGTATTTTCCAAGGGACACTGGCCATGAACTCGAGTCCTTGCCCACACGAGCATTGAAATCACCGAGCATATAAATGTAGTCAGATTTTGGAACTGCCTTGATCACGGAGTCTAACTCCTCATAGAACAAATCCTTCACATCATCAGAGGAATCGAGTGTCGGTGCATATGCAGTAATAATGGTGGCAAACCCACAAGAGGTTGCCAAGCGCAGGGTTAATAGTCTTTCATTTCCTCCTGCTGGACTTTCAATCATTCCCAGTAGCGAATTCTTCACTGCAAAGCCCACACCGTGTTGCCTTTTTTCTGCCTGCCCTCTACCCTTCCAGAAAAAGGTGTAGTTGTTTTCCCTGAGTGACCCTTCCTCAGCGAGGCGAGTCTCCTGCAGGCCAGCAATATCAATGTTAAGACGATTGAGTTCGGCATCAATCACAGCCGTTTTTCTCACATCGTCAATATTGGTCAAGTCAGTGGAAAATCCTGGACACATGGTTCTCACGTTCCAGGTTGCAAGCCGTAGCTTGAGGTTTCTATTTTTATTTTTGTTTGTACCTGGTGCATTGGTTTTACAGCCTGCGATTCAGATTTTGTCCTAGCCCCAAGCACCCATTGAAGCAGGCAGGCTGTGGCGGATCAGCACCCAATTGGCTGGGGGCTGCCCAGTTTGAGGCGGGCGGTAGCTGATCAGTGACACCTATAGGTGTCTCCCACCGTCAGAGGCAACGCGTGGCGCCCCATGTCTACGCCAACTGACAAGGACTTATAACCCGTAACAGTTTCCTCTCGCTTTGATTCCGAGACCAGTTAAGACCAGGGATGGAGTTATTGCCTCTCCATAGCACAAAGCCTGGGCTAAAATATAGAGATCATGTGTTGCCCATGCAGCATGATCCCTCTCTCGGCCTGCCTAGTTCACTCCAGAGGAAAGGTAACACCCCTACATCTGGAACAAGACAAGCTGCAGAAGCTGCCGGATCAGCAAAGCATTGCTCTAACTGTCCGCCTGTCGGAGCTTCGATCCTAGACCAGTCGCCAACCAAGGCTTAGGGCCTGGTCAGCCCTGCCATGACAATTTTGTCTTTAGCTTGCATTTCCTCGCACCAGGGTAAGGCTTGTACCCTCCCAATTGTGCTCTTCCGCCCGAAGCCGTTGGCACAATGTGGGGTGTCGGGTTTGGTAAGCGCCGCCCAACGTTCGGTGCTAACAGAAACCAGGTAGTACCGTCTACTGTTATACGGTAGCTCAGTCATATCTGACTAAGACCTGACTGACACATGATAACATAGTCCTGTGATAACAACATGATAGTCACACTCTGGTGACATTATAACATAGTCCTGTGATAAAAACATGATAGTCACACTCTGGTGACATGATAACATAGTCCTGTGATAACAACATGATAGTCACACTCTGGTGACATTATAACATAGTCCTGTGATAACAACATGATAGTCACACTCTGGTGACATTATAACATAGTCCTGTGATAACAACATGATAGTCGCACGCTGGTGACATTATAACATAGTCCTGTGATAACAACATGATAGTCACACTCTGGTGACATGATAACATAGTCCTGTGATAACAACATGATAGTCACACTCTGGTGACATGATAACATAGTCCTGTGATAACAACATGATAGTCACACTCTGGTGACATGATAACATAATCCTGTGATAACAACATGATAGTCACACTCTGGTGACATGATAACATAGTCCTGTGATAACAACATGATAGTCACACTCTGTTGACATGATAATATAGTCTAGTGATAACAACAAAATAGTCATACTGTGTTGACATGATAACATAGTCCTGTGATAACATAGTCCGATGATCATATCATGATAGTCACACTGTGTTGACATGATAACAAATTACCATATATGTAATGGTAGTTGAAACGTATTTTCTGAGGAACATGCAAAGAATACCATAGACAGACAGAAAAACCAAAGACCAAGTGCTACAAGAAGCCGATGAACACCGTAAACCGAATAGATAAATTAGAAGTAGACAGCCACAATACTGTGTACAATGTATTAGAATAAATTAACTAGAGAACTTGTTAGACAACTGGCAATATTGAGGGGGAGAGAACAAGAGGGATGCAGAGGAGTAAATATATGGATGGTTTGGCCACATGATTTGGTCGATACAAAAACAGAGAATAGATGATCCACGACTCTGGTGATCATGTGCGATGGTTGGTGTACCATGACTGCCCACGCTTATAGGCATGGCCTATGATAATGATGAAAACAATTGATGTGACCAGGATAGATATATATGCATATACCTGGCACTGTCGTATGTTCCCAGTACACGTGTACTTGGTATAAATATATATGTACATACCTGGCACTGCCGTATGTTCCCAGTACACGTGTACTTGTTATAAATATATATGTACATACCTGGCACTGTCGTATGTTCCCAGTACACGTGTACTTGGTATAAATATATATGCACATACCTGGCACTGCCGTATGTTCCCAGTACACGTGTACTTGGTATAAATATATATGCACATACCTGGCACTGTCGTATGTTCCCAGTATACGTGTTCTTAGTATAAATATATATGCATATACCTGCCCCTGTCGTATGTTCCCAGTACACGTGTCTTTTTTTTCGCGTTTCCATCCTGTTTAATGATTTCAGGATATTGCGGTCAACATCAGCATCTTTCAGCTGTATGTTGATTCCTAGGCTAGATTACGCTCATCAGCACGCCACGACTCTCTGAGCGACTGGCTCCATACTATCATAAGTCACTGGCGCGACTCGAACCCCTTCAGATTCTCGTGTGCTCACATCAACCACGAGAGTATTCGGGGTTACGGAGAAAGCTGCTAATTCCTCAGCCAGGGAGTCAGGCCCAGTACACGTGTACTTGTTATAAATATATATGTACATACCTGGCACTGCCTTATGTCCCCAGTACACGTGTACTTGGTACACTCCAGCTTTGGTAGGGACATAACAAAATGCATATTCTTCCTCGCTGGTCATCTCCCTTGAGCAAGGCACTCGCTGACCAGAAACTGAAATGTTTAAATACATATTCACTTGTGCAATGGCTTTGAGCAAATAAATAATTGGCATAGTCTCGCTAAAGACCGGTTTATAAGACTGGAGTTCTGTGATAGAAAGCACGTGATTTGACTAGCGCTGTGTATTTTAATATATGTTAACAGACTACCTATTTCAGCGAAATATACATAACACGAGAAAGGAAGGGGCCACAGTTCAGCACCTGACCACACTTTTTCTCTTAGCAATTGACATATTTTTTATTGGTCAGTATTTTTTTATTTATCTTGCAAAAGGCTACCTTCACCACGTCGATTCTTGTTCTAATCTCTTCAAGGCATCTCCCATCAGATGTTATGACTGTTCCGAGATAATTGTACCGATTCACTTGTTGAAGAATATTCTCATTTACCTGTATATTACATTGTGGTATTTCCTTCTTCTTATTGACGACTATAATCTGTGTCTTCTTACAATTTTATTATATTTCTAGTTTTGCACTGTGTGCAGCAACTGCGTCTACTAAATGTTGCAGAACCTGCTCGTTGTCTGCAATTAATACTGTATCATCTGTATATCTATTGCTATTGGTGTTTCTTCCTCCAATGATACGTCGTGTAAACTTTCTCCTCAACAAAGTCACTTGGGACACACCTGCACATGACCCGACCCTCTCCAATGGCACTCGGGACACCCTACACATGCGCTTCCTCCTCTTCAGCACTTGGGACACACCAACGCATGCCCCGCCCCATCTCCATCACTTGGGACACACCTACACATGCCCCGCCCCCTCTCCAGCACTTGGGACACACCTACACATGCCCCGCCCCCTCTCCAGCACTTGGGACACACCTACACATGCCCCGCCCCCTCTCCAGCACTTGGGACACACGTACACATGCCCCACCCCCTTTCTAACGGCACTCGCGACATAACTACACATGCTCCGCCCCCTCTCTAACGGCACTCGTGACACAACTACACATGCTCCGCCCCCTCTCTAACGGCACTCGTGACACACCTACACATGCTCCGCCCCCTCTCTAACGGCACTCGCGACACAACTACACATGCTCCGCCTCCTCTCTAACGACACTCGCGACACACCTACGCATGCCCCGCCCCCTCCCCAGTACTTGGGACATACCTACACATGCCCCGCCCCCTCTCTAACGGCACTCGCGACACACCTACACATGCCCCGCCCCCTCTCCAGCACTTGGGACACACCTACACATGCCCCGCCCCATCTCCATCACTTGGGACACACCTATACATGCCCCGCCCCTCTCCAGCACTTAGGACACACCTACACATGCCCCGCCCCCTCTCCAGCACTTGGCACACACGTACACATGCTCCGCCTCTCTAACGACACTCGCGACACACCTACACATGCCCCGCCCCCTCCCCAGCACTTGGGACACACGTACACATGCCCCGCCCCCTCTCTAACGTCACTCTGGACACACGTACACATGCCCCGCCCCCTCTCTAACGACACTCCGGAGACAGATATACATGCCCCGCCCCCTCTCTAACGTCACTCTGGACACACGTACACATGCCCCGCCCCCTCTCTAACGTCACTCTGGACACACGTACACATGCCCCGCCCCCTCTCTAACGTCACTCTGGACACACGTACACATGCCCCGCCCCCTCTCTAACGACACTCTAGACACACGTACACATGCCCCGCCCCCTCTCTAACGACACTCTGGACACACGTACACATGCCCCGCCCCCTCTCTAACGACACTCCGGAGACATACTACACATGCCCCGCCCCCTCTCTAACGGCACTCACGACACACCTACACATGCCCCGCCCCCTCTCCAAGCACTTGGACACACGTACACATGCCCCGCCCCATCTCCATCACTTGGGGCACACCTACACATGCCCGCCCCTCTCCAAGCACTCGGAGACACACCTACACATGCCCCGCCCCTTCCACGCACTTGGCACACACGTACACATGCTCCGCCTCTCTAACGACACTCGCGACACACTACACATGCCCCGCCCCCTCCCCAGCACTTGGGACACACGTACACATGCCCCGCCCCCTCTCTAACGTCACTCTGGACACACGTACACATGCCCCGCCCCCTCTCTAACGACACTCCGGAGACACGTAACATGCCCCGCCCCCTCTCTAACGTCACTCTGGACACACGTACACATGCCCCGCCCCCTCTCTAACGTCACTCTGGACACACGTACACATGCCCCGCCCCCTCTCTAACGTCACTCTGGACACACGTACACATGCCCCCGCCCCCTCTCTAACGACACTCTAGACACACGTACACATGCCCCGCCCCCTCTCTAACGACACTCTGGACACACGTACACATGCCCCGCCCCCTCCCCAGCACTTGGGACACACCTACACATGCCCCGCCTCCTCTCTAACGGCACTCACGACACACCTACACATGCCCCGCCCCCTCTCTAACGTCACTCTGGACACACGTACACATGCCCCGCCCCGTCTCTAACGTCACTCTGGACACACGTACACATGCCCCGCCCCCTCTCTAACGACACTCCGGAGACAGATACACATGCCCCGCCCTCTATCTAACGTCACTCTGGTCACACGTACACATGCCCCGCCCCCTCTCTAACGACACTCTAGACACACGTACACATGCCCCGCCCCCTATCTAACATCACTCTAGACACACGTACACATGCCCCGCCCCCTCTCTAACGACACTCCGGAGACATATACACATGCCCCGCCCCCTATCTAACGTCACTCTGGACACACGTACACATGCCCCGCCCCCTCTCTAACGTCACTCGGGACACACGTACACATGCCCCGCCCCCTCTCTAACGTCACTCTGGACACACGTACACATGCCCCGCCCCCTCTCTAACGACACTCTAGACACACGTACACATGCCCCGCCCCCTCTCTAATGACACTCTAGACACACGTACACATGCCCCGATAACTATGCAGAAACATCCCGATGGATGCCTGGCTAGATAACTACAGCAGAAACAATCACCTCTGGCGTACACGTGGGTGGGCCTGCGAAGAGAACAGGTACAGAACAATACCAACACTGGCAGAAAAACATAATGAACAGATCTATCTAAAGACATCTCGCAATGTCAGGTCGATGTTTATTAAGGCACATACAATGATGGAAAGTCAACAATGTTTATCATGTTGAAAGACGTGAATATCTGGACAATTTCATGATGGAGGGAGGTGTATTGAGGAAGCTGAGAACAGGAGGACCACAGTGTAGAATGATTCAAAATGTGATAGATAATTTACAGATGACAGCAACAGAGACAGGATATCCGGTGATAGATAATTTACAGATGACAGCAACAGAGACAGGATATCCGGTGATAGATAATTTACAGATGACAGCAACAGAGACAGGATATCCGGCTGATGATAGAGCCACTTCACAAGAATGCCATGGTGGCAAACCTTCGCCAAAATCTAGCCACTCAGTAATGAAATGATTTCAGAATACGCTTCGTAATCATTCCGAACAAGAGCAAAGCATTACCTTCCACTTCAGCAGTTATCTCCCCAGCCAGCCCATTCTTGTGGACAGTAAAATAGGCATCCAGTCCTTTAGTGCCCCGGCTGATGCCTTCTCCTGAGACGCGTACCAGTGCAAGGTCCACATCGTCAATGCGTTTCAAGGAATCTACCAACAGATCAAGTGAGCAGAAAACTTACACACATCTCATACTTTAAATCCATGAATATTGCACTCGCACGGCTGTACATTATACAGCATGTAAAGTTAACAAGATAACGCACTAAACTCTGTAACCTTCAATCTCTGAATGTTGTACTCACACTGTGCATCATAAGACAAGTAAAGCGTAACGTGAATAACAAATATATAGCGATATATTAACCATCGATTTATATATATGCGTGCGTGCGTGCGTGCGTGCGTGCGTGCGTGCGTGCGTGCGTGCGTGCGTGTGTGTGTGTGTGTGTGTGTGTGTGTGTTATTTCATGAGTTAACAGTCCTGGAGACAATGAGATTAGAACAAGAATAAGTTACAGTAACGAGATATTGAGATTTCAATGTAATAACAGTACTGCAGATATGCTCATTAGAACATGTTACAGTACAGTAAATTGAGATTGTAATGCTTGCTTGCTTGCTTGTATTCGTTGGCTTGAGCTCCAACGCGAAGTCCTGTATGTCGGAAGAAGACATCCTGTTGTCAAACATCAGTGTGATGTCATACCAGACCTGAGTTTTGCGTGAGTATACGTTGTCCCATGTCTGGTTTATTGGTGTGCAGACGGGTGGTTCCTCGCCGTAAAGGCAGACACTCTCCGACTTCGGAGGAATCGGCGATCCTACGACTTTAGCCAGGACCCCGAAGGGACCTGTTGCCCAGGACGCTCGACGAGGACGCGTCAATAGGCCTTGGCTAGTATATAACCCGGCCTTGGTGCCTTGGAAACACCTCTAATGAGTTCACAGTACTGCAGATAGATAGGTTAGAATAAGTTACAGTACTGAGATATAGAGATTAGATTACAATACAGAACTGGAATATTAAGATTACAATGACTTCGCAGTACTGCAGATACATAGATTATAATAAGTTACCGTACTGAGATGTAGAGCTTAGAATAAAATACAGAACTGGAATATTAAGATTACAATGAATTCACAGTACCGTTGAAACATAGATTAGAATAAGTTACAGTGCTGAGATACTGAAACTACAATAACTTAACAGTTCTACAGATACACAAATTAGATTAAGTTTCAGTACTGAAATATTGATGGTACAATGAGTTAACATGATTGTTGTACACAGAGAACAACATGGGTTATAATTAAATTGTAAAAAGACACATTTTATGGTCATCACTAAGAAGAAGAAAATACCAGAATGTAATATTCAAGTAAATGGGATTATTCTCAAAGAAGTGAATCGGTACAACTATCTCGGAACAGGCATAAAATCTGATGAGAGATGCCTTGAAGAGATTAGAACCAGAATCGCCATGGCGAAAGTAGCTTTTAGCACGATGAAAAACATACTGACCAATAAAAAAATGACATTTGCAACAATAAAAAAGAGTGTTGAGGAGCTACATAGAACCCGTGCTTTTGTATGGATGTGACGAATGGACAATGAACAGTCAAGCTGAAAAACATATAATGGTTGTGGAAATGTGGTTTCTGAGGAAAATGCAGAGAATACCGTGGAAAGACAGAAAAATCAATGACCAAGTCCTACAAGAAACAAATGAAAACCGTAAACTGATTAGAGAAATTAGACGTAGACAGTCAAAATTTTTGGGCACGTTATGAGAAGAAATAAATTGGAGAACTTGGTGATAAGTGGCAAGATCGAGGGGAAGAGAACAAGGGGAGGGCAGAGAAGTAAATACCTGGATGTCTTGGCCACGTTGTATGGTCGAGACATGAACGATGAGCTGATCCACGACTCTGGTGATCGAGTCAGATATAAAAATATGACAGCCCACGCTTACCGACATGGCACATGATGATGAGTTAACAGCACTAAATGTACACAGACTTTAATGAGTAAACAGTACTGTAGATACACATAATAGAATGAGTAAACAGTGCTGTAGATACGCATAATAGAATGAGTAAACGGTACCAAAGATACACTGATTAGAATGAGTAAACAGTACTGTAGATACACTATTAGAATGAGTAAACAGTACTGTAGATACACATAATAGAATAAATAAACAGTACTGTAGATACACATAATAGAATAAATAAACAGTACTGTAGATACACATAATAGAATGAGTAAACATTACTGTAGATAAAGATAATAGAATGAGTAAACAGTACTGTAGATACACTATTAGAATGAGTAAACAGTACTGTAGATACACATAATAGAATAAATAAACAGTACTGTAGATACACATAATAGAATGAGTAAACATTACTGTAGATAAAGATAATAGAATGAGTAAACAGTACTGTAGATACACTATTAGAATGAGTAAACAGTACTGTAGATACACATAATAGAATAAATAAACATTACTGTAGATACACATAATAGAATAAATAAACATTACTGTAGATACACATAATAGAATGAGTAAACAGTACTGTAGATACACATAATAGAATGAGTAAACGGTACCAAAGATACACTGATTACAATGAGTAAACAGTACTGTAGATACACATAATAGAATGAGTAAACGGTACCAAAGATACACTGATTACAATGAGTAAACAGTACTGTAGATACACATAATAGAATGAGTAAACATTACTGTAGATACACATAATAGAATGAGTAAACGGTACTGTAGATACACATAATAGAATGAGTAAACGGTACTGTAGATACACATAATAGAATGAGTAAACGGTACTGTAGATACACATAATAGAATGAGTAAACGGTACTGTAGATACACATAATAGAATGAGTAAACGGTACCAAAGATACACTGATTACAATGAGTAAACAGTACTGTAGATACACATAATAGAATGAGTAAACAGTACTGTAGATACACATAATAGAATGAGTAAACGGTACCAAAGATACACAGATTAGAATGAGTAAACATTACTGTAGATACACATAATAGAATGAGTAAACGGTACCAAAGATACACAGATTAGAATGAGTAAACAGTACTGTAGATACACATAATAGAATGAGTAAACGGTACCAAAGATACACTGATTAGAATGAGTAAACATTACTGTAGATAAAGATAATAGAATGAGTAAACAGTACCAAAGATACACAGATTAGAATGAGTAAACAGTACTGTAGATACACATAATAGAATAAATAAACAGTACTGTAGATACACTATTAGAATGAGTAAACATTACTGTAGATACACATAATAGAATGAGTAAACAGTACTGTAGATACACTATTAGAATGAGTAAACATTACTGTAGATACACATAATAGAATGAGTAAACAGTACTGTAGATACACTATTAGAATGAGTAAACATTACTGTAGATACACATAATAGAATGAGTAAACATTACTGTAGATACACATAATAGAATGAGTAAACGGTACCAAAGATACACTGATTACAATGAGTAAACAGTACTGTAGATACACATAATAGAATGAGTAAACGGTACCAAAGATACACTGATTACAATGAGTAAACAGTACTGTAGATACACATAATAGAATGAGTAAACGGTACCAAAGATACACAGATTAGAATGAGTAAACAGTACTGTAGATACACATAATAGAATGAGTAAACGGTACCAAAGATACACTGATTAGAATGAGTAAACATTACTGTAGATAAAGATAATAGAATGAGTAAACAGTACCAAAGATACACAGATTAGAATGAGTAAACAGTACTGTAGATACACATAATAGAATAAATAAACAGTACTGTAGATACACATAATAGAATGAGTAAACAGTACTGTAGATACACATAATAGAATGAGTAAACAGTACTGGAGATACACATAATAGAATGAGTAAATAGTACTGGAGATACACATAATAGAATAAGTAAACAGTACTGGAGATACACATAATAGAATGAGTAAACAGTACTGTAGATACACATAATAGAATGAGTAAACGGTACCAAAGATACACTGATTAGAATGAGTAAACATTACTGTAGATAAAGATAATAGAATGAGTAAACAGTACCAAAGATACACAGATTAGAATGAGTAAACAGTACTGTAGATACACATAATAGAATAAATAAACAGTACTGTAGATACACTATTAGAATGAGTAAACATTACTGTAGATACACATAATAGAATGAGTAAACAGTACTGTAGATACACTATTAGAATGAGTAAACATTACTGTAGATACACATAATAGAATGAGTAAACAGTACTGTAGATACACTATTAGAATGAGTAAACATTACTGTAGATACACATAATAGAATGAGTAAACATTACTGTAGATACACATAATAGAATGAGTAAACGGTACCAAAGATACACTGATTACAATGAGTAAACAGTACTGTAGATACACATAATAGAATGAGTAAACGGTACCAAAGATACACTGATTAGAATGAGTAAACAGTACTGTAGATACACATAATAGAATGAGTAAACAGTACTGTAGATACACATAATAGAATGAGTAAACGGTACCAAAGATACACAGATTAGAATGAGTAAACAGTACTGTAGATACACATAATAGAATGAGTAAACGGTACCAAAGATACACTGATTAGAATGAGTAAACATTACTGTAGATAAAGATAATAGAATGAGTAAACAGTACCAAAGATACACAGATTAGAATGAGTAAACAGTACTGTAGATACACATAATAGAATAAATAAACAGTACTGTAGATACACATAATAGAATGAGTAAACATTACTGTAGATACACATAATAGAATGAGTAAACAGTACTGGAGATACACATAATAGAATGAGTAAACAGTACTGGAGATACACATAATAGAATGAGTAAACAGTACTGGAGATACACATAATAGAATGAGTAAACAGTACTGGAGATACACATAATAGAATAAGTAAACAGTACTGGAGATACACATAATAGAATAAGTAAACAGTACTGGAGATACACATAATAGAATAAGTAAACAGTACTGGAGATACACATAATAGAATGAGTAAACAGTACTGTAGATACACAGACTAAGATGAGGCTACTAACCAACATAAACAGGCGGGAAAGGGGACTCTAGTCTGTTTTCTGTCTGCACTACATCCAGGTGTTTCTCGACCCCAGGACTGGTGACACTGGTCTGCACAGATCCAAACTCAAGACGTGAGCTATCAATCTATCCAGAAAACACACACTTGTTCATCTGTTGACGCTGACACAATCACAGCAGCATGGGGAGAGACACGTTCTTACCTAGGGGCATCTGTTATTTAGCATGTGATGTTCAAATTTAACTGGCACAAAACAACACACATTTGATGTCTGACTGGCCTTAAGAATTCAGCTTTCTTAATAGTCTCATGGGAAATCAGCCCATCATTACGAGATAGAACAGCGATTCAGAAAATAGGCACAATTGACGCCTGCGGTTTTAATAGTAAAGAAGAAGAACTTATAGAAACAATGGAAGAGAAGAAAATCGGACTGATAGGAATAGCGGACATGAGAATAAAGGGGGAAGGATATAAGTGGATCCACAACAGTTACACGTTCATTTTCTCTGGAGTGGAACAGAAAGAAAGGGCAAGACACGGTATGGGAATAATCATTGAACCACGGCTAGCAAGAGGAATACTAGAAATAAAATATATATCAGAAAGAATCATAGTAGTGAGAATAAAAGAACAAACAATTACAACATATGTACAATTATAAGTAACCATGTAATACAAGCAAAATAAGTAAGAACGTGAGGTTTTTTCTACGAAGACATCAATGACCTGCTAAATAAAATAGATAAGCAAGACAACATCATAGTTATGGGAGACTTCAATGCAAGACTAGGGCATAACAGAGCAGGCATAAAAAAAATCGTGGAGCATTTAGAGACCAACATAATGAAAGAAATTATAACAGAAGTAGACTGACAGAGCTATGCAGCCAACACGACCTCTATATAGCAAACACATTCTTTACACACAAAGACTCATAAATATACACCTTGTATAAATGGAACCATCTAGATACCACAAGCCAAATTGATTTTATATTAACAAAAAATAACCGAAAGAGAAATATATTAGATGCAAGGGCAGTGCCCAACTTAAGTATACACACAGACCACAAAGCAGTCGTTGCCTCAATAAGAACCATCAGAAAAAACAAGAAAGCAAAGACCAGGAAAATACATGCGATGCGAATCAGTAAACTTAAAAATCCTCAAAGACCAGGCAGTGAGGGAAAATTATGAGAAAGAACTGAAATCTTTGTAAAATTACCTATATAAAGAAAATCAGCGGAAGAAGAATAGAAGATATTCAAATCAAGCATTTTAAATACTACAAAAATAGCATGTTCAACCACGAAAAAACGCAACTCACGGATAAAGAAAATAACAAGTTTGTGGAACGCAGAGGTAAATAAAGCTGTAAAAGATAAAAAGGAAAAATATGAAAAGTGCTTGAAGAGCAAACAAGAACGTGATTACATAGAATATAGAATAGCGAGAAGACATATGAATAGAATAGTAAAGATTTTAAAAAAAAAAGACTTTGCGGGGTATGGAGAAACCCTAAATAAAAAAACAAGGAGTTAACTATAAACTTCTACAAAAAAGATAAGTGCAATGAGAACCAGAGGAGAACCCTTTGACCAAATGAAATAACTAACTGCGAAAATGGAGAACCAATAAGCGAAAAAAATAAAACATCAACAAATCCTATAAGATGGAAACAATACTTCGAACAACTTCTCAACATCCAATCAGCTGTCACAGGAATTCAAGAAACCGACACAGATGCCACCGAAGAACTAGAACCAGACATACTGAAAAAAGAAATTATAGAAGCAGTCAGATTAGCCCCATTGAACAAATTACCCGGACAAGATTGAGCAAATTATCGGGACAAGATGGAATACCAAATAATCTAATTAAAGCAGCAAGATAAGTAGGAACAGCATGGCTAAATAGACTATTCGACCATGTTTGGGTAGAATAACAGACACCACGAGACTGAGGTATCGCCATAATTATCCCAATTTGGAAAAACAAAGGCAGCATAAGAGACTGCACACAATACAGAGGCATTTCCTTTTGAGTCATTCTGGGAAAATATTTTGCAAATTCTTGAGAAAAGATTACGAACTATTATAGAACCCCAGCTAACCGAAGCACAACTTGGATTTATAAAAAACAAAGTCTGCTTAGATATCATTTTTGCTCTTTTTTTTTTCTCTTGCATATTGTGGCATGGCGGACATTCTTCAACAGTGCAGACATTTGCATTCACCGCTGCAGGCAGTGATGCAGCGGGCCTTTCTGGGAAAATGCCGTTTCACGCGGGTTTGTTTATATTACCTTACAAGGCGACGCATAATGTCTTAACGCCTGGAACAAAGGAAAATGAAGCACCGTTAGCTAAAAATAGCTAAATTAGCGGGGCTATTAAACCGGAGGCTAAGCCAAGAATAATCACTTGAGTCTGAACATCGACCTAGTCAATATGTAGTTCGTTAAGGGAGTACGATTGTTACGTAACTGTGCCTTCTAGGTGCTATGGTAAGCTAATAAGTCTGTTTTTGAATGTTAATACCTGTATTTTATGATAAATAGAATATATGTGTTTGATGTACATTTTGTTGAAGATGATAACGACAAAATTACTTCTGGAAAAGACAGCCTGACTTTTGCTTCTGCAGAAATACTGTCTATGCCACTCCTGCGAAAGTTCTATGCTTACATTGTTATCGTGCTAAGATACGAATATCTATGGGGAAAACCTATCCCACTATCATCTGCGCTTTGGAAGCAGAAATATCTGTTCACTCTAATTCCATATCTGAACCCAGATTCTCTAGAATTAGGAAACGTCTTTGCTAGACCTGTAGTGAACACTTGTGTACTCAAGAGTGCATTATTATTATTCATACATGTAAACTTACATATATCGTGTGTGAATCATGTGGTGACCTGTTTAAAGAATAGACAGGGAAATTGGTGTGATGTTTTTCCATGAGTATGATCTCATAGGGAACGAGAAGGGGATCCTCTGTGTCTCCAGGAAATGTGCTGCATCTGCATAGCAGTATCAGCAAGGCTAATTCGTGTGACTGCCTAAGTGACCTGATTTTATGTTCAGCTAAATAGTGCAGTGTTGGATGCGACAAGAAGAAGATATTTGACACCCCCCCCCCCCCCCCCCCCTGCTACAAGAGGGAAATGGGTAGAGGGTGGATCCATATTCTGTGGGTGATTACTACATGATTCTAGCGTAAGATTATGTGTGTTCTCTCATAGGTTGGGATGTGTCCCATGTGCGTGAGAGTATGTATATTTCGTGATGTTTTGTCTTGTGAGTGGTCGAAGAGTCTGATCGTGTTGTAACGTCAGTTAGATTTTATAGCCACGAAACCCCAGATCAACATACGGCTAGGGTATAGACAAGCACTCGATACAACCCCCCCCCCCCCCCTCTCACCAATCGGAGTTAGAGACAGCTTAATTCACAGAGAGATAAGGTGGGAAGGACTCCCCTTCCCCATTCCTGTATTATTGTATTCTCTGTGTGTGTGTGTTTGTTCCAAATACCATTGATACGCTGTCAAATATGTATATCGTTTGTTCATTTCTTTCATCTAAAAGGCCCTGAAGAAACGGTACAGTTGGCGATGGGAAAACAAGGCCTTTATATAGTATGGTGACCCGAGGGAATCGAAAGCCATACTTTATGTGGAGAAAACATTCCACAATAAGACTAGAAAGGGAAATAACTCATCTTAGAATTGCCAACGACCACTTGAAGTCAAATCTGAGTTATCCCCCTGGAACTTTCGGATCTCAAGTGGATTACACAAAGGAAGAATAAGCGGCGGTAGTTGTCATATATACAACTAATTACCCAGGGAACAGATGACGTGTGCTGTGCAGCTTAAAACAAAAGCTAGTACAGAAAAGTGGATAGCCTTAAACCACTCAATTTGTCTGCAGAGCGCTGGAGTGGTAACACTCAAAAATAAATGTAAAAGGTTGTAAGAACAGCGGCAATATGTGGCTGAAACAGAGACGACACTCCTGAATTGTATCCACAGCATACAAAACCTGTTTTGGATCCTACCTTTGACGCCAAACGAAGAGCAGGACCGTTACACGAAACTGGATGTGCCGCTCAAATAACTACAACCAACATTTCTGAATGTTTACCGAGTCCTGACTGGATGAGCTCAAATCATGAGAGCTAAACAGCCATTGGTAGAAATACCATTTAAAAAGGCAGATTCACGTCACTCTCAAGTCCTCTACCAGAGAAGAGGGCCCAAAGGAAGATGCCGACATCATTCATTAATGTGTATCATCATCATCGCCTAGCGGGAACTAAAACTTAGACAGTGCTTACTTCAATCTGTTATATTCCACCCGCCATTGGATTACACACGCAATATTCCAGCATCTTCATTTCAGATATATACTCAGTCAGAGGAACTATTAAACAGTGATAGATTTATGAGTCAGATGCGTCTCGAATGGGATGACCCCATCGATTCATAGGTGGAAGGCTTTATAGCAGAGACAGTGCAGTAAAGATATCTCATGTTCGTATAGTGGAGCTTAGGTTCAGTGGATTATCAAGCTCGGTGTTGGGTTGACAGTACCTCGTTCTTGAGTACAGGATTTTCCAATCCAAGGGTTTTAATTAGGAGAACGAACTAAGCCACAACCAGATACCAAAGGAAAGGATTACTTTTCATAGTAGAGAAGATTTGATACATGTAATTTTGTTTATGTGATGGCATATATTACTGTATTTACTAGAGATGGTTATTCTTGATGGACAATCATTCCAGATATGGATGTTGATATTATGGTGGGAAATTGGTTGTGGGGTCTGTGTTTTGTTGTGGGATCTGTGTGTGCACAGGGTGCGCTACACAGAGGATGGTTTATTTTGGTATGATGTTTTGTTGATTTAGGAATGCAGAGATTTTAGAGTTCAACATCACTCACCCTGAAATCTATATACATATATATTAAAAGCTATAGTTAGAACTAAGAGTGTTCTTACTGTCTTGTGAAGGTTGTTACAATGTAATGTTATTGTGGTGATATATGTCACTGGTTTAATTAAGAACGTGAGAGTTAATGTGGGGAGGTCGAACGAACTTAGCCTATTAATTCAGATAGAGGATCTTAGTCCCTTGAAGGCTAAGGCAACTGACTTGACTCTCAATATTTCTTCTCCAGGTGATTAGTCTTCTTAAGGTAAATTAGACTGTGAGCAATTCTATCTAGTCTCATCCTTATGAGAAAAAGAGCTAATAAGTCTAGTTCCTGGAGAATTCAGTAAGGAAGAGCACCATGTATCATTTTATCATTTCTTATATCTCGAATATAGGACCCTCTATAAACCCCTAGGCGCAAAAGTCATATGTTCTATACAAATAACCTCACACATATCCTTTACAGGACATCGCTGTCAACACCAGCATCTTTCAGCTGTATGTTGATTTCTTGGCAAGATTACGCTCAGTATTTTTTTTTTTTTTTTTGCTCTTAGACAACTTATATAAACATCAATCGAATTCAAGGAAACACTTTACTTAGCCTTTGCCGACCAAGAAAAGACATTTGATAGAGATAATGGAGACAAGTTGTAGAATATCCTTAAACAATATGGAGTGAGTACACATCTAACAAACCTATGTAGAAGCTTATACAACAACACTGAATGCATAGTGAGAGCAGCTGGGGATACTCAAAATAACTGACCATAAGATCCGGAGTACGACAAGGCTGTGTCCTGACCCCTCTCTTGTTCATAACATATACAGACAACTGTTGTTGGAACACAAAGACCTGTCAGTACTGTTGTTGGAACACAAATACCTGTCTATACTGTTGTTGGAACACAAAGACATGTATGTATTGTTGTTGGAACACAAAGACCCGTCTATATTGTTGTTGGAACACACAAACCTGTCTGTACTGTTGTTGGAACACAAAGATATGTATGTACTGTTGTTGGAACACAAAGACCTGTCTATACTGTTGTTGGAACACAAAGACCTACTTGTACTGTTGTTGGAACACAACGACCTGTCTGTACTGTTGTTGGAACACAACGACCTGTCTGTACTGTTGTTGGAACACAAAGACCTGTCTATACTGTTGTTGGAACACAAAGACCTGTCTGTATTGTTGTTGGAACACAACAACCTGTCTGTACTGTTGTTGGAACACAATGACCTGTCTGTATTGTTGTTGGAACACAACAACCTGTCTGTACTGTTGTTGGAACACAATGACCTGTCTGTATTGTTGTTGGAACACAACAACCTGTCTGTACTGTTGTTGGAACACAAAGACCTGTCTGTACTGTTGTTGGAACACAACAACCTGTCTGTACTGTTGTTGGAACACAAAGACCTGTCTGTACTGTTGTTGGAACACAAAGACCTGTCTGTACTGTTGTTGGAACACAACAACCTGTCTGTACTGTTGTTGGAACACAAAAACCTGTCTGTACTGTTGTTGGAACACAAAGACCTGTCTGTACTGTTGTTGGAACACAACAACCTGTCTATACTGTTGTTGGAACACAAAGACCTGTCTGTACTGTTGTTGGAACACAAAGACCTGTCTGTACTGTTGTTGGAACACAAAGACCTGTCTGTACTGTTGTTGGAACACAACAACCTGTCTGTACTGTTGTTGGAACACAACAACCTGTCTGTACTGTTGTTGGAACACAAAGACCTGTCTGTACTGTTGTTGGAACACAACAACCTGTCTGTACTGTTGTTGGAACACAACAACCTGTCTGTACTGTTGTTGGAACACAACAACCTGTCTGTACTGTTGTTGGAACACAAAGACCTGTCTGTACTGTTGTTGGAACACAAAGACCTGTCTGTACTGTTGTTGGAACACAAAGACCTGTCTGTACTGTTGTTGGAACACAACAACCTGTCTGTACTGTTGTTGGAACACAATGACCTGTCTGTATTGTTGTTGGAACACAACAACCTGTCTGTACTGTTGTTGGAACACAACAACCTGTCTGTACTGTTGTTGGATGACTTACCTGCTTTACTCCTGGGTGATCAACACGAGCCTGGTGTACATCAGAAGTGACCTTGACTATTCCAACATCTGGTCCCACACAGAAGCTGATGGGGCTCCCTTTGATATCTTTCTCTTCATAGCAGGCGTGAAGCTAGAGAGACACATCATATCAGACGTGAAGCTAGAGAGACACATCATATCAGACGTGAAGCTAGAGAGATACATCATATCAGACGTTAAGCTAGAGAGATACATCATATCAGACATGAAGCTTGAGAGATACATCATATCAGACATGAAGCTAGAGAGATACATCATATCAGACATGAAGCTAGAGAGATACAACATATCAGACATGAAGCTATAGAGATACATCATATCAGACATATAGCTATAGAGATACAACATATCAGACATGAAGCTAGAGAGATACAACATATCAGACATGTAGCTATAGAGATACAACATATCAGACATATAGCTATAGAGATACAACATATCAGACATGTGGCTAGAGAGATACAACATATCAGACATGAAGCTAGAGAGATACATCATATCAGACATGTAGCTAGAGAGATACATCATATCAGACGTGAAGCTAGAGAGATACATCATATCAGACGTGAAGCTAGAGAGATACATCATATCAGACGTGAAGCTAGAGAGATACATCATATCAGACATGAAGCTAGAGAGATACATCATATCAGACGTGAATCTAGAGAGATACATCATATCAGACATGTAGCTAGTGAGATACAACATATCAGACATGTAGCTAGAGAGATACAACATATCAGACATGTAGCTAGAGAGATACAACATATCAGACATGTAGCTAGAGAGATACATCATATCAGACATGAAACTAGAGATAAATATAATTGAAGACAAGAAGCTAGAGAGATATATCATTGAAGACATGAAGCTAGAGAGATATATCATTGAAGACAAGAAGCTAGAGAGATATATCATTGAAGACAAGAAGCTAGAGAGATATATCATTGAAGACATGAAGCTAGAGAGATATATCATTGAAGACAAGAAGCTAGAGAGATATATCATTGAAGACATGAAGCTAGAGAGATATATCATTGAAGACCAGAAGCTAGAGAGATATATCATTGAAGACATGAAGCTAGAGCGATATATCATTGACGACATGAATCTAGAGAGATATATCATTGACGACATGAAGCTAGAGAGATATATCTTTGAAGACATGAAGCTAGAGAGATATATCATTGAGGACATGAAGCTAGAGAGATATATCATTGAAGACATGAAGCTAGAGAGATATATCATTGACGACATGAAGCTAGAGAGATATATCATTGAAGACATGAAGCTAGAGAGATATATCATTGACGACATGAAGCTAGAGAGATATATCATTGAAGACATGAAGCTAGAGAGATATATCATTGAAGACATGAAGCTAGAGAAATATATCATTGAAGACATGAAGCTAGAGAGATATATCATTGAAGACATAAAGCTAGAGAGATATATCATTGAAGACATGAAGCTAGAGAGATATATCATTGAAGACATAAAGCTAGAGAGATATATCATTGAAGACATAAAGCTAGAGAGATATATCATTGAAGACATAAAGCTAGAGAGATATATCATTGAAGACATGAAGCTAGAGAGATATAAATCATAGAAGACATGAAGCTAGAGAGATATATCATTGAAGACATAAAGCTAGAGAGATATATCATTGATGACATGAAGCTAGAGAGATATATCATTGACGACATAAAGCTAGAGAGATATATCATTGAAGACATGAAGCTAGAGAGATATATCATTGAAGACATAAAGCTAGAGAGATATATCATTGAAGACATAAAGCTAGAGAGATATATCATTGAAGACATAAAGCTAGAGAGATATATCATTGATGACATGAAGCTAGAGAGATATATCATTGATGACATGAAGCTAGAGAGATATATCATTGAAGACATAAAGCTAGAGAGATATATCATTGAAGACATGAAGCTAGAGAGATATATCATTGAAGACATAAAGCTAGAGAGATATATCATTGAAGACATGAAGCTAGAGAGATATATCATTGAAGACATAAAGCTAGAGAGATATATCATTGATGACATGAAGCTAGAGAGATATATCATTGAAGACATAAAGCTAGAGAGATATATCATTGAAGACATGAAGCTAGAGAGATATATCATTGAAGACATAAAGCTAGAGAGATATATCATTGATGACATGAAGCTAGAGAGATATATCATTGACGACATAAAGCTAGAGAGATATATCATAGAAGACATGAAGCTAGAGAGAGATAAATCATAGAAGACATGAAGCTAGAGAGAGATATCATAGAAGACATGAAGCTAGAGAGATATATCGTTGAAGACATGCAGATAGATAGAGATATATCATTGAAGACATGCAGATAGAGAGAGAGATAAATCATAGAAGACATAAAGCTAGAGAGAGATAAATCATAGAAGACATGAAGCTAGAGAGAGATAAATCATAGAAGACATGAAGCTAGAGAGATATATCATTGAAGACAAGAAGCTAGAGAGATATATCATTGAAGACATGAAGCTAGAGAGATATATCATTGAAGACATGAAGCTAGAGAGATATATCATAGAAGACATGAAGCTAGAGAGATATATCATTGAAGACATGAAGCTAGAGAGATATATCATTGAAGACATGAAGCTAGAGAGATATATCATTGAAGACATGAAGCTAGAGAGATATATCATAGAAGACATGAAGCTAGAGAGATATATCATTGAAGACAAGAAGCTAGAGAGATATATCATTGATTGAAGACATGAAGCAAGAGAGATATATCATTGATGACATGAAGCTAGAGAGATATATCATCGACGACATGAAGCTAGAGAGATATATCATTGAAGACATGAAGCTAGAGAGAGATATATCATTGACGACATGAAGCTAGAGAGATATATCATTGAAGACATGAAGCTAGAGAGAGATATATCATTGAAGACATGAAGCTAGAGAGAGATAAATCATAGAAGACATGAAGCTAGAGAGAGATAATATAGAAGACATGAAGCTAGAGAGAGATATATCATTGAAGACATGCAGATAGAGAGAGATATATCATTGAAGACATGAAGCTAGAGAGATATATCATTGACGACATGAAGCTAGAGAGAGATATATCATTGACGACATGAAGCTAGAGAGATATATCATTGAAGACCAGAAGCTAGAGAGATATATCTTTGAAGACATGAAGATAGAGAGATATATCATTGACGACATGAAGCTAGAGAGAGATATATCATTGAAGACATGCAGATAGAGAGAGATAAATCATAGAAGACATGAAGCTAGAGAGAGATATATCATTGACGACATGAAGCTAGAGAGATATATCATTGACGACATGAAGCTAGAGAGAGATATATCATTGACGACATGAAGCTAGAGAGAGATATATCATTGACGACATGAAGCTAGAGAGATATATCATTGACGACATGAAGCTAGAGAGATATATCATTGACGACATGAAGCTAGAGAGATATATCATTGACGACATGAAGCTAGAGAGATATATCATTGACGACATGAAGCTAGAGAGAGA
This sequence comes from Cepaea nemoralis, assembly GCA_014155875.1. Lineage (NCBI taxonomy): Eukaryota > Metazoa > Mollusca > Gastropoda > Stylommatophora > Helicidae > Cepaea > Cepaea nemoralis. Next base: position 506,385 of record JACEFZ010023489.1, read on the forward strand.
GAGATATATCATTGACGACATGAAGCTAGAGAGAGATATATCATTGACGACATGAAGCTAGAGAGATATATCATTGAAGACATGAAGCTAGAGAGATATATCATTGACGACATGAAGCTAGAGAGATATATCTTTGAAGACATGAAGCTAGAGAGATATATCATTGACGACATGAAGCTAGAGAGAGATATATCATTGAAGACATGCAGATAGAGAGATATATCATTGAAGACATGCAGATAGAGAGATATATCATTGAAGACATGCAGATAGAGAGAGATAAATCATAGAAGACATGAAGCTAGAGAGATATATATCATTGAAGACATGAAGCTAGAGAGATATATCATTGAAGACATGAAGCTAGAGAGAGATAAATCATAGAAGACATGAAGCTAGAGAGATATATCATTGACGACATGAAGCTAGAGAGATATATCATTGAAGACATGCAGATAGAGAGATATATCATTGAAGACATGAAGCTAGAGAGATATATCATTGAAGACATGAAGCTAGAGAGAGATAAATCATAGAAGACATGAAGCTAGAGAGATATATCTTTGAAGACATGAAGCTAGAGAGATATATCATTGACGACATGAAGCTAGAGAGAGATATATCATTGACGACATGAAGCTAGAGAGAGATATATCATTGAAGACATGAAGCTAGAGAGATATATCTTTGAAGACATGAAGCTAGAGAGATATATCATTGACGACATGAAGCTAGAGAGAGATAAATCATAGAAGACATGAAGCTAGAGAGATATATATCATTGAAGACATGAAGCTAGAGAGATATATCATTGAAGACATGAAGCTAGAGAGATATATCATTGAAGACATGAAGCTAGAGAGATATATATCATTGAAGACATGAAGCTAGAGAGATATATCATTGAAGACATGAAGCTAGAGAGAGATATCATTGACGACATGAAGCTAGAGAGAGATAAATCATAGAAGACATGAAGCTACAGAGAGATATCATTGAAGACATGCAGATGGAGAGATATATCATTGAAGACATGAAGCTAGAGAGATATATCACACGAAACATGTAACTAGATAGCCATGAAGTGTGACCGTCATTGCACCGTTCAATGCGATGTGTGGTGGACACCAGTCAATGCGATGTGTGGTGGACACCGGTCAATGTGATTTATGATGGACACCGGTCAATGTGATGTGGTGGACACCGGTCATTGCGATGTGTTGGACACCAGTTAATGTGATGTGGTGGACACCGGTCAATGTGATGTGGTGGACCCCGGTTAATGTGATGTGGTGGACACCGGTTAATGTGATATGGTGGACACTGGTCAATGCGATGTGGTGGACACCAGTCAATGCGATGTGTGGTGGACACCGGTCAGTGTGATGTGGTTGACACCGGTTAATGTGATATGGTGGACACCGGTCAATGCGATGTGGTGGACACTGGTTAATGTGATGTTGTGGACACTGGTAAATGCGATGTTTGGTGGACACCGGTCAATGTGATGTGTGGTGGACACTGGTCAATGCGATGTGTGGTGGACACCGGTCAATGTGGTGGACACCGGTGAATGTGATGTACATTGGATACCGGTTAATGTGATGTGGTGGACATCGGTCAATGTGATGTATGGTGGACATCGGTCAATGCAATCTATGGTGGACACTGGTTAATGTGATGTATGGTGGATACCGGTCAATGTGATGTGGTGGACACCGTCAATGTGATGTGGTGGACACCTGTCAATGTGATGTGGTGTACACCAGCCAATGCGATGTGGTGGACACGGGTCAATGTGATGTGGTGGACACGGGTAAATATGATGTGGTGGACACGGGTCAATGTGATGTGGTGGACACGGGTCAATGTGATGTGGTGGACACGGGTCAATGTGATGTTGTAGACACCGGTTAATGTGATGTGGCTGACACCGGTCAATGCGATGTGGTGGACACCGGTCAATGTTATGTGGTGGACACCGGTCAATGCGATGTGGTGGACACGGGTCAATGCGATGTGGTGGACTTGGGTCAATGCGATGTGGTGGACACCGGTCAATGTGATGTGGTGGACACGGGTCAATGCGATGTCCCTGTGCTCGGGTGACCCTTCCAAGGAAGACAGCATCTCAGCAAACGACAGGGACAGTCACGTGTATGATTGTGTTCACTGAACGATGCATACACGCGTATAATAATTAGTGTTAACTGATTGAGGCATGAAGGGACATGATGATTGTGTCAACTGAACGATGCATACAGGAATAAAGTAATTAATATTAACTCAGCGATGCAGGTATGAATGTTATAATCAGTGTTAACGGGCCGATGTATGTGAGAATGTAATAAAGGCCCACCCACCTGATGATTTCCGGTCTCTACTGGCTTGAAGCTGCAGACAGCCGCCGTGCTGACCCAGGTGATATCACAGTCACGTGACACAGAAGGGCCTGATACCCAAGCCTTGACCTTGCTCTTCTCACAGTCCCTGTCTGCTGCAACAATCTCAAATGTTGTCTGTAGAATACATAGACACACATGTCCAGGCCACATAGACACACATGTCCAGACCACATAGACACACATGTCCAGGCCACATAGACACACATGTCCAGACCACATAGACACACATGTCCAGGCCACATAGACACACATGTCCAGGCCACATAGACACACATGTCCAAACCACATAGACACACATGTCCAGGCCACATAGACACACATGTCCAGGCCACATAGACACACATGTCGAGGACACACATGTCCAGGCCACATAGACACACATGTCCAAGCCACACTTCATGAACATGTCAGGCGCCTTCAAGAATTGCATTCCCCTCTCTCCCTCTCTCTATCTATAACACACACACACACACACACACACAACACACACACACACACACATATATATATATATATATATATATATATATATATATATATATATATATATATATATATATATATATATATATATATATATACTCATTTCCGGACTCGATTATTTTTTACTTAAACACACACACAATGACACTTTAACACATACACAAACACAATGACACTCTAATACATACACTCACAAAATGACACTTTAACACATACACTCACACAATGACACTCTAACACATACACTCACACAATGACAATTTAACACATACACTCAGATAATGACACTTTAACAAATACACTCACAAAATGACACTCTAACACATACACTCACACAATGACAGTCTAACACATACAATCACACAATTACACTCTAATACATACACTCACACAATGACACTTTAACACATACACTCACACAATGACACTCTAAAACATACACTCACACAATGACACTTTAACACATACACTCACACAATGACACTTTATCCAATACACTCACACAATGACACTCTAACACATACACTCACACAATGACAGTCTAACACATACACTCACACAATGACACTCTAATACATACACTCACACAATGACACTCTAACACATACACTCACACACAGACATTGTAACACATACACTCACACTCTGACACTCTAACACATACACTCACACAATGACACTCTACCACATACACTCACACAATGACAGTCTAACACATACACTCACACAATGACACTCTAACACATACACTCACACAATGAGTCTAACATATACACTCACACAATGACACTCTAACACATACACTCACACAATGACAATTTAACAAATACACTCACACAATCACATTCTAACACATACACTCACACAATGACACTCTAATACATACACTCACACAATGACACTCTAACACATAAACTCACACAATGACACTCTAACACATATACTCACACAATGACAGTCTAACACATACACTCATACAATGACACTCTAACACATACACTCATACAATGACACTCTAACACAAACACTCATACAATGACACTCTAACACATACAATCACACACCGACACTTTAACAAATACACTCACACAATGACACTCTAACTCATACACTCACACAATGACACTCTAACACATACACTCACACAATGACACTCTAACACATACACTCACACAATGGAACTTTAACAAATACACCCACACAATGACACTCTAACACATACACTCACACAATGACACTCTAACACATACACTCACACAATGACATTCTAACACATACACTCACACAATGACACTCTAACACATACACTCACACAATGACACTTTAACACATACACTCACACAATTACACTCTAACACATATACTCACACAAAGACATTTTAACACATACACTCACACAATGACACTCTAACACATACAATCACACAATGACACTTTAGCACATACACTCACACAATGACACTCTAACACATACACTCACACTCTGACACTCTAACACATACACTCACACAATGACACTCTACCACATACACTCACACAATGACAGTCTAACATATACGATCACACAATGACACACTAACACATACACTCACATAATGACACTCTAACACATACACTCACACAATATTGTCTAACACATACACTCACACAATGACAGTCTAACACATACACTCACACTCTGACACTCTAACACATACACTCAAACAATGACACTCTAACACATACACTCACACAATGACACTCTAACACATACACTCACACAATGAGTCTAACATATACACTCACACAATGACACTCTAACACATACACTCACACTCTGACACTTTAACACATACACTCACACAATGACACTTTAACAAATACACTCACACAATGACACTTTAACAAATACACTCACACAATGACACTCTAACACATACACTCACACAATGACACTCTAATACATACACTCACACAATGACACTCTAACACATACACTCACACAATGACAGTCTAACACATACACTCACACAATGACAGTCTAACACATACTCTCATACAATGACACTTTAACAAATACACTCACACAATAACACTCTAACACATACACTCATACAATGACACTCTAACACATACACTCATACAATGACACTCTAACACATACAATCACACACCGACACTTTAACACATACACTCACACAATGACACTCTAACACATACACTCACACAATGACACTTTAACAAATACACTCACACAATGACACTCTAACACATACACTCACACAATGACACTCTAACACATACACTCACACAATGACACACTAACACATACACTTACACAATGACACTCTGACACATACACTCACACAATGACACTTTAACACATACCCTAAAACAATGACATTTTAACACATACACTCACACAATGACACTTTAACACATACACTCACACAATGACATTGTAACACACACACACTCACACAATGAAACTTGAACACATCCACTCACACATACACTCACTCATACACTCGCACAATAGCACGTTAACTCATACTTTCGTACAATGAAATTTTAACACATACACTCAAACAATGACACTATATATAATACACTCATAAAATGACACTCTACAACTTACACTCTTGGAATGTCACTATAAATTTACATTCATACAATGACAAGTTAATATATACACTCACACAATAACACTATACAAAATACACTCAACAATGACACTTTAACACATATACTCACACAATAGCACTATACAAAATACACTCACACATTGACACTTTAACAGATACACTCACACATACACTCGCACAATGGCACGTTAACTCATACGTTCATAAAATGACATTTTAACACATACATTCAAACAATGACACTTTAATATATACACTCACACAATGACACTATACAAAATACGCTCGCACAATGACACTATATATCATACACTCAAAAACGCCCACTATACAAAATACACACATACAATGTTACTATACAGTTTACATTCACACAATGACACTCTAACACATACACTCACACAATGACACTCTACCACATACACTCACACAATGACACTCTAACACATACACTCACACAATGACACTCTAACACATACACTCACACAATGACACTCTACCACATACACTCACACAATGACAGTCTAACATATACACTCACACAATGACACACTAACACATACACTCACACAATGACACTCTAACACATACACTCACACAATATTGTCTAACACATACACTCACACAATGACAGTCTAACACATACACTCACACTCTGACACTCTAACACATACACTCAAACAATGACACTCTAACACATACACTCACACAATGACACTCTAACACATACACTCACACAATGAGTCTAACATATACACTCACACAATGACACTCTAACACATACACTCACACGCTGACACTTTAACACATACACTCACACAATGACACTTTAACAAATACACTCACACAATGACACTTTAACAAATACACTCACACAATGACACTCTAACACATACACTCACACAATGACACTCTAATACATACACTCATACAATGACACTCTAACACATACACTCACACAATGACAGTCTAACATATACACTCACACAATGACAGTCTAACACATACTCTCATACAATGACACTTTAACAAATACACTCACACAATAACACTCTAACACATACACTCATACAATGACACTCTAACACATACACTCATACAATGACACTCTAACACATACAATCACACACCGACACTTTAACAAATACACTCACACAATGACACTCTAACAAATACACTCACAGAATGACACTCTAACACATACACTCACACAATGACACTCTAACACATACACTCACACAATGACACTTTAACAAAAACACTCACACAATGACACTCTAACACATACACTCACACAATGACACTCTAACACATACACTCACACAATGACATTCTAACACATACACTCACACAATGACACTCTAACACATACACTCACACAATGACACTTTAACCAATACACTGAAACAATGACACTCTAACACATACACTCACACAATGACACTTTAACAAATACACTCACACAATGACACTCTAACACATACACTCACACAATGACACTCTAACACATACACTCACACAATGACACACTAACACATACACTTACACAATGACACTCTGACACATACACTCACACAATGACACTTTAACACATACCCTAAAACAATGACATTTTAACACACACACTCACACAATGAAACTTGAACACATCCACTCACACATACACTCACTCATACACTCGCACAATAGCACGTTAACTCATACTTTCGTACAATGAAATTTTACCATATACACTCAAACAATGACACTATATATAATACACTCATAAAATGACACTCTACAACTTACACTCTTGGAATGTCACTATAAATTTACATTCATACAATGACAAGTTAATATATACACTCACACAATACCACTATACAAAATACACTCAACAATGACATTTTAACACATATACTCACACAATAGCACTATACAAAATACACTCACACATTGACACTTTAACAGATACACTCACACATACACTCGCACAATGGCACGTTAACTCATACGTTCATAAAATGACATTTTAACACATACACTCAAACAATGACACTTTAATATATACACTCACACAATGACACTATACAAAATACGCTCGCACAATGACACTATATATCATACACTCAAAAACGCCCACTATACAAAATACACACTAAAATGTTACTATACAATTTACATTCACACAATGACACTTTAACGGATACGCTCACACAATGACACTTTAACGGATACGCTCACACAATGACACTATACAACGTACACTCAAAAAGCCCACTATACAACACAGACACATACAATCTTACTATACAATTTACATTCACACATTGAAACTTTAACGGATAAGCTCACACACTGATATTTTAACGAATAGGCTCACACAATGACACGATACAACATACACTCATGCAATGCCACTATACACTTTACAATCATACAATGTCACTATACAAATTACAATCATATAATGTCACTATACAGTTTACAATCAAACAATGTCACTGTATAATTGTGACAAAGTCTTCGTCATCCCCTCCAGCTTTGCTTGACACGGGATAGGCCTACTCTAAACAATCTTTATATAACTTTGTATGAATGTGTATACTAAACAAGCTGAGCAGCGCATAAATGCCTTTGAATATAAATGTTATAGACGAGTTCTAAGAATATCTTGCGTAAAGAAAAGAACAAATGCATCTATACTTCAAGAGCTGAATATTGAAGAAGTTTGGCTATTAAGAACGATAAAACAAAGTAAATTGGAATATTATGGTCACTTGAAACGTCACGAAAGTTTGGGGAGAACAATAATGAAGGGGTATATGTCTGGGAAGAGAGGAAGAGGAAGGCCAAAGAGAAGATGGGTGCAGGATGTGACGGATTATCTCCAGATGGGTGTATTGGACGCTGGACATCTTGCTTATGATCGAGAGGTTTTCAGGAAGGTTGTTATGGGAGCGAGGTTCTGCAAAGGACATGCTACTGAATGAATGAATGAGTGAATGGATATATATATATATATCAGAGTGTTGAGGAATAGAGACAGGACATATTGAGGACAAGAAACATAATAGTGACAGGACATAGTTAGAGATGCAGTGATGTCAGCGACAGGACATCTACAGGAGAAGAGAGATAGGATAGACAGGACATATATAAGGACGTAGAGATGTCATAAGACAGGACATCTACAGGACAATAGAGATACTAGACACAGGTCATAGACAGGACATAGACAGGACAAGACCCAGTTATAAAACGGGACATAAGTCTACGGGACTCTGTTGACTAGACAGCATTGCACTGTATGACCCGACCCAGCACGGTCAGACAGCAGTCCGACGTGACTGGTGGGACAGCCCGGGTTGTCTCGAGAAACACGAGGTCCAGTACCACGAGACCAACCGGTCAGCGTGAGGAAAGGACGGTATAGGGGAAGTATATGTTTTCTGGAGCGAGTGTTTAAGAATTGCGGGAGTGCTAGTTGGCTTTGCCGTATGTGAAGATAGCTGTGATTCAAGTGCAGTGCTTTGTGTGTGATTGCTCGAGTGCTATTATTATGTATTAGCAGCACTATGTATATACTGATGTAACCGCCTTGTGTGCGCATTGTAACGATAATTCAGGTTCTCCTGAATAAACTTCATACCACGTGTACTACTGATGTGTACTTGAGTGCATGTGAAGGATGTGAGAATACCTGTGTATGTGAGACGCTGACATACTACATACTACTACTACTACTACTACTACTACTACTACTACTACTACTACTACTACTACTACTACTACTACTACTAACTACTACTACTACTACTACTACTACTACTACTACTACTACTACTACTACTACTACTACTACTACTACTACAACAACAACAACAACCAACAACAACAACAACACAACAACAACAACAACAATAACAACAACTACTACTACTACTACTACTACAACAACAACAACAACAACAAAACAACAACAACAACAACTACTACTACTACTACTACTACTACTACTACTACTACTACTACTATTACTACTACTACTACCACTACTACTACTACTACTACTAATACTACTACCACTACTACTACTACTACTACTACTACTACTACTACTACTACTGCTACTACCACAACGACTACTACTACTATTACTGCCGCTGCTGCTGCTTCTGCTGCTGCTACTACTACTACTTCGACAACAACAACAACAACTACTACTACTACTACTACTACTACTACTACTACTACTACTACTACTACTACTACTACTACTCTTATTACTACTACTACTACCACTACTAATACTACAGCTACTACTACAACGACTACTACTACTACTACTACTACTACAACTACTACTACTACAACAACAACAACAACAACAACAACAACAACAACTACTACTACTACTACTACTACTACTACTACTACACTACTACTATTACTACTACTACCACTACTACTACTACTACTACCACTACTACTACTACTACGACTACTACTACTACTACTGCTGCTACTATCACAACAACTACTACTACTACTACTACTGCTGCTGCTGCTACTACTACTACTACTTCGACAACTACTACTACTACTACTACTACTACTACTACTACTACTACTACTACTACTACTACTACTACTACTACTACTACTACTACCATAACGACTACAACTGCTGCTGCTGCTACTACTACTACTACTTCGACAACTCTTACTACTACTACTACTACTACTACTACTACTACTACTACTACTACTACTACTACTACTACTACCACCACTACTAATACTACTGCTACTACTACAACGACTACTACTACTACTACTACTACTACTACTACTACTACTACTACTGCTGCTACTACTACGACCACCACTACTACAACTATTACTAGCTACTATTACAACTACTACTACTACTACTACTACTACTACTACTACTACTACGACTACTACTACTACTACTACTACAACAACTACAACAACAACGACTATTACTACTACTACTACTACTACTACTACTACTACTACTACTACTACTACACCGACTACTGCTACTAATACTACTACTCCTACTACTAGTTCTACTACTACTACTACTACTACTACTACTACTACTACTACTACTACTACTACGACTACTGCTGCTGCTGCTGCTACTACTACTACTACTACTACTACTACTACTACTACTACTACTACTACTACTACTTCATGGGTACATAAGAGAACATTCTGTATACTACTTCTCTAGGATAAGTATATAAGAGAATCTACAGTGTGCTACAATTCTAGGTTGAGTATGTGAGAGAACCTACTGTGTACTACTACCCTCTGATGAGATAATAGAGAACCTACTGTGTACTACTACCCTCTGATGAGATAATAGAGAACCTACTGTGTACTACTACCCTCTGATGAGATAATAGAGAACCTACTGTGTACTAATACCCTCTGATGAGATAATAGAGAACCTACTGTGTACTACTACCCTCTGATGAGATAATAGAGAACCTACTGTGTACTTCTACCCTCTGATGAGATAATAGAGAACCTATTGTGTACTACTACCCTCTGATGAGATAATAGAGAACCTACTGTGTACTACTACCCTCTGATGAGATAATAGAGAACCTACTGTGTACTACTACCCTCTGATGAGACAATAGAGAACCTACTGTGTACTACTAACCTCTGATGAGATAATAGAGAACCTACCGTGTACTACTACCCTCTTATGAGATAATAGAGAACCTACTGTGTACTACTACCCTTTGATAAGATAATAGAGAACCTACTGTGTACTACTAACCTCAGATGAGATAATAGAGAACCTACTGTGTACTACTACCCTCTGATGAGATAATAGAGAACCTACTGTGTATTAATACCCTCTGATGAGATAATAGAGAACCTACTGTGTACTACTACCCTCTGATGAGATAATATAGAACCTACTGTGTACTTCTACCCTCTGATGAGATAATAAAGAACCTACTGTGTACTACTACCCTCTGATGAGATAATAAAGAACCTACTGGGGTACTTCACCCTCTGATGAGAAAAAATAGAGAAACCCACTGTGTACTTCTACCCTCTGATGAGATAATAGAGAAACCTACTGTGTACTACTATCCTCTGATGAGAAAAATAGAGAACCTACTGGTACTTCTACCCTCTGATGAGATAATAGAGAACCTACTGTTTTTACTTCTACCCTCTGATGAGATAATAGAAAAAATCTAATGTGTACTACTATTCTCTTATGAGATAATAGAGAACCTATGTGTATACCACCCCTCTGATGAGATAAAAAAGAGAACCTACTGTGTACTACTACACTGTGATGAAATAATAGAGAACCTACTGTGTACTTCTACCATCTGATGAGGCTACTAAAGAACCGTTTGTGTGCCTACCGTATGTCCAACTGCGACTCCAAGCAAAGAACAGTTTAGCACAAGTCTCTCTCTGTTGCTCGTCTGTGGAGTTATCTTTTTAAATTGACTTAAATACACCATCAGTGTCAAGTGGTCAATGTTGGGGTCAGCCAGCTCTGCTGCAGTTAACACTGGGTCAATGCCGAGCTTCTGTGCACTGTCCAGACCTGGAGACACGAAACACCATTAAATGTCACTTCTTTACACACACAGTATAAGCGTCAGCATATGGTGGTCATAATGTCGATTGCTTCGGTGTTTTTATTCCGTGAATTCCGTGACATTATGTTGTCTACACCACTACACCATTCTGAATAGCACCAAAAAATAAAACCTCTCAAAGTTTGGGAACTTTACAGTACTGGCACCTGCGTGACCTGATGAAGTCTAGTGGAGTCAGCCAATCCCACAATGAGTGGTGTTATTTTTTTTAGCGGGGGCGAAATTAGAATACGCTTATGTAAATTAGCATGAGCTGATGTAATGTATGAACGGGTTTCTGATTCTTCGTGGCAGTCAGTTGTTTAAATTTGACCAGACAAGATGTAATTAAATTCATCTGGATATTTGATTATTTCGTGTCCGTTTGAAACAAGTTAGTGAACGATTATAAAACACAAATTTATTTTAGTGGGATATAGTAAGAAGGATTGAACCTTTAGTTAGAGCTCTCTGTTTTCTAATAGAGGTTAGTGAAATAGTAACTAAGAGAACTACTCGGATGATATAATGATTAATTCCTTAGGAAGTAAGATGCTCTACTCTCCAATTATTATCTGTCCTTGCATATTAATCACACTTAAGGAAGAATGCACTTTTCATTAATATAGAGTCTTGTTGATTTTCCTATGATTTACGAGGAGAGCTAGTAAGAAAACCTTCTGCGATATCATTATAATCTCTCTCTCTCTCTCTCTCTCTCTCGCTCTCTCTCTCTCTATATATATATATATATATATATATATATATATATATATATATATATATATTATATATATATATATATATATATTAACATGAGTTTGATCTTTTCTAGATATATGCATTGATGTATAGAATGAATAAGAAGGAGTTGTCTATATATGTTTTAATGTGTGGAATGAACATGATATAAATGATGAGGAGATCTATTCTGAAGAAAATAAATATAAACCAGACTGTGTGATGGTGTCATTCCTGATGATAGATGCCCAATAAACTAGGCGACTGGGCCCTTGAAATATGAGAATGAATTAACCTGCACAGAGCATGAATGGAATGAGTCATGTCTTGCAGACATGAGAGTAAGATGCCTATGTCGAATATTTGTGAGGGAGACAATAGTCACATCCAGTCAGTGGAGTGATAGTACCCAACATGGGCAGGCCGGGTTGACCTACACCTACATCGTAATACCTTTCCCCATTTTTCTCCACACCCCTAATTTTATTGTCAGTATAGATATGTGGTTTTTGTCCATGTTTTCGACAAAGAGTTGTGGTCTAAGAGTCTACCCGAGATGTGTTCCTGATCTAAGAACACCAGTATCCTAGTGGTCGAATGGCTTACTTGAGATGTGTTCCTGATATAAGAACATCAGTATTCTAGTGATCGAATGGCTTACTTGAGATGTGTTCCTGATCTAAGAAAATTAGTATCCGGAGGGTCAAAGTCATCAGTGAATGGTGATGGAATTTGCCTTCCTGTTATCGGAAGAGTGAAGAAACATATAAACAACATATAACGACTCCGAGCTCATAGCCATCCCAGCCCTGTAGACATTAGCTGAGCACACTTAAAATAGCATCACTGACCATTAACTGCCATTCTGTTTTAACAGTCAACTACGTTTTCCAATCTTTTCTAGATTCAAACCAGTCAGAGGTAATAATCAATGACTGATATCGTTATTCCCAGATGAGAAGAAGATCAACGTATTTTGGTTGTGCTAGTACAGCACTTATTGATCTAGATTGTCAGAAACATAACATATTAGTTAGTCTCATGTGATTCATAGTTTTAACTAACTATATCTTTTTGTTAATGTTGGATGTGTTATATTTGAGATTCCCCTAGAACAAATACCGTCTGGTTGTTATTCATTTCAATATTATGATTTTATTACACTGAGTTGTTAAATGTCTTGTCGACTTGTGTGTAACTGTGTTGTAGTGTGTAATAGTGGATACTATTATACCATTTACAACATATTGGGAGAGCATAGTGTTGCAGAAAAACTACACGCTTACAGTTTATCCAGAGTGAGCTTTATCCTCTCTGAATGCGGTGACTTTCTTCCTGGCTCTCCTTGCCTTCTAATGGAGAACCTGACTTTAGACCTAGTGGAATCTTACCTCATCTATCTGTTTCGGCACTAAGGAGCCTTACGAGGCATTTCTGATTTTCTTTAGAAGTTGGCAAGAGAGATTTGGAGATATATATCCCCATTTCAATTCAACATATCCACAAATTCAAAAAATCGTTTTGAAACTTTAGTGTACTATGTGTATTGATAACATTACATTTGAAAATGTGATTAAACTTTACATTTGAGAACAGGATTCAAAATTACATATGAAAACTTGATTCCATATCAGATTTTAATATTACGTATTACATTCCTACTCCTGTTTTTTCTTCTTCAGGCACATCCATCCCTCTCTCCGACTTCTGTTTTATGTCATAGATTGCAGTCTCAAAGCTGAACTGACTAACCCAGCAACTCACCCAACTGACATGTGGCTATGTGGCTTCTCCTGTCGATGAGTGGCCAGCCCTTGACTTCACCGCCAAACGAATGAACAAGAGCACAGAGATAATAGCCGTCATTCCAATCTGTCTGTGGATCGGAAATTATCGAGCAACATGTTATTTACAAACACCCTGTAAACAAGTGATGTAAACACTTTATCTTCGCTGTAATTCCATCAATTGCGACTCACAGAGAAAGAGAATCAGAACCAATAATGATAACATACAGAATCGAGGTACATCTATCTGAATGAGTAAGACAGTCAGTATTGTCCAAAATTAGACAACAACTGGTACAACTGTATGTGTACAAAACGGGGTGTCCTAGTCATGCAAATGTACCCGATGGTGTCTATTCTTGGCCATTACTGATACAGCTAGTATTGTCTAGCAGTAGAACTTAGTTGGTAAAACTGCATGAGTATAGATAGCCAGTATTACCTATCACAAGATATTAACTGGTACAGCTAGTATTGTCTAGCTATAGAACTTAGTTGGTAAAACTGCATGAGTATAGATAGCCAGTATTACCTATCACAAGATATTAACTGGTACAGCTACATGAGTATAGACAGCCAGTATTACCTATCACAAGATATTAACTGGTACAGCTGCATGAGTATAGACAGCCAGTATTACATATCACAAGATATTAACTGGTACAGCTACATGAGTATAGATAGCCAGTAATGTCCAACAATATACAACGACTGGTACAACTGTGTGAGAATAGCATAATATTCCTGTATTGTCCTACAATGGACAGCAGAGGACTTCAGAATGCCGTATTTGTCATAATATTCCTGTATTGTCCTACAATGGACAGCAGGGGACTTCAGAATGACGTATTTGTCATAATATTCCTGTATTATCCTCCAATGGACAGCAGAGGACTTCAGAATGCCGTATTTGTCATAATATTCCTGTATTGTCCTACAATGGACAGCAGGGGACTTCAGAATGACGTATTTGTCATAATATTCCTGTATTGTCCTACAATGGACAGCAGGGGACTTCAGAATGACGTATTTGTCATAATATTCCTTATTGTCCTACAATGGACAGCAGAGGACGTCAGAATGCCGTATTTGTCATAATATTCCTGTATTGTCCTACAATGGACAGCAGGGGACTTCAGAATGCCGTATTTGTCGCCAGAACTATATTATACAGTGGCAACAGTGTCAGAGTCTAATGAAAGAGAGAGGGAGGGGGGAAGATAGGAGATATATAGAGGCAGGGAGAGAAGGGGGACACAGAGAGGAGGTGAAACAGAGTCAGAAATAGACAGAGACGGAGGTGGGGAGAGAGGAAGGAATGCAGAGTGATAGAGGAACAGCCAGTACCGTGTGGTATATTTTCTCAGTAAGATTAAAGTCTTCGAAATGCCGCCCATTACATGTTTTCTTCTTTAAAAGTGCCGCCCCTTTTGAAGCCCCCTTAAGGTGTAATGTGCCGCTTGATGCGCACGGCTCGACAATGGCAACAGCGACTGGGGGATAGATCGGGGAAGTTAAAGCTATCTTGTGATTGCTCAAGCAACCACCACAATACCATGTCTTCTCTTCTCCCTTCCAGAGACATTATTCTGAGCCAAAATAGCTATGAGGATCCAGAGTGTAAACAGAGAGAGAGAGAGAGAGAGAGAGAGAGAGAGAGAGAGACAGAGACAGAGACAGAGAGAGAGAGAGAGAGATAGAGAGAGAGAGAGGGAGAGTGTTATTTTTCTTTCACACATACACACACTAACTCACACTAACTTTCTCATTCTCTCTCTCTCTCTCTCTCTCTCTCTCTCTCTCTCTCTCTCTCTCTCTCTCTCTCTCTCATTGTCTCACCATCTCTCCCTTTCTCTCTCTCATTGTCTCACCATCTCTCTCTCTCATTGTCTCACCATCTCTCTCTCATTGTCTCACCATCTCTCTCTCATTGTCTCACCATCTCTCTCTCATTGTCTCACCATCTCTCTCTCTCATTGTCTCACCATCTCTCTCATTGTCTCACCATCTCTCTCTCATTGTCTCACCATCTCTCTCTCTCTCTCATTGTCTCACCATCTCTCTATCTCTCTCATTGTCTCACCATCTCTCTTGTAGCATGATGTCTTCAGACGTTCGCATCCCCAGTCCATTTTCATTTCTCAATACTCAGTAGTTAACCACGTAAGCCGTCTTGATACCCTAACTAAAAATAGAATCGTAGATTCTAGATCGAGAGAGGGTAAATGAATGGTGGGGTCTCAATTTGATTGGGTAACCCTTGGGCTGGTAACGCTCCTTAATACATAATTAGCCCGCCAGTCGAAGCCTTGATTCCATCCCGTAAGGACGTGTTCAAGATGCAGTGGTAAAATTTGCCCAAAAGCATTCTTTAGGATGTGGTCATCTGCACTCCAGGTACCTAAATCATTTAATATGTTATGTGTAAACCTGATGAAGTGAGAGAGAGAGACGAATGGCCGAGTATTTTCTTGAGAAAATGTAAAAAGAAGACAGGACTTCGGTACTGTGACTCTAAAACTGCTGCTCAAAACCTGTCATGTCTACCGCAGTGAAACATTCTTACCATGTCTATTGTCTGTCTGATTTGATGATTTGCATATGCTTATGACTGTAAACCACGCTCAATGCATATGGCAAAACCTTTGTGCGCTCTGAACATTCGTTGAGTGCCTATCATGACCATTCTTAACCAAACTGTACCTTGCTCTTGAGAGTTACCTTTGGCAGCTTTGTTTCAGAATGTGTGATGCTATATACTGCATGTAATTTCTCCCTTATAATGGCTGAGAATGTTTGAGTGAATGAGATGGTAATTATATAATTAACTTCTCATATTTGTAAAAGTAAAGACACTTATTTATCCATGTTTGCAGGACTGCATTGCACTTTAGAAATTACAAAGTCCATGTAATGTCTAGTGACAGTATTACGATCAGGAAAATTGTCAAAAGCACTCATAAAGAGTTGCCTGGGATGCAATTTCTCTTTGACGTTATGCACTGGTCCTTTGCAACAATAGTTTAGGTTTATATGAGCTACATTCCAATGAGGAGCAATATGTGGCATAACCTACAGTGTCTGTCAGATGAATACATGGGAAGGCTCATGCTATTTGTCAGGGAAAATTCATGTTTTCTTTCATTATGTGTATTCCACATGTGAAGGCAATTCTAGTGCATGATTTCTGCCATACAATGCCTACTTCTTGGTGCTTAATCACACTGTCTGTTCTCATGGTACACCGGTCCCTGTGATCTACTTATTGTGGGAATTTACAAGATAATTGTGTGAAGCTGCCTCTGATTAGGAGTATGTGCCTATGACTTCACGGTTTTGGGGATGAACCTGGAGAAAGGATATCACCCCAAACCCCCAAATAAAATTGCACTTCATCATCAGTGAGAGGCGGGTGTTCGAATATCACACTCCTTTTCCCCTCCCATTCCTCTCTGAATCTGTGATAGTACTGTATAACTGTGACAATGGTTCAATAGATGTAAAACACATGTTGTGCCTTTGTTTATTAACAGAGAATGAGGAAGATGGGGGAGGCCTTTCAATTACCAGGACAACTCTAGGGAAGTCCTGAGCTCTAGTCTTCAACTCCAGCTGAAAAGTCAAACTCCAAAAGTACCACATGAACAACAGGTTGCAAATGGTCAGCCTGAATCCACTAATTCTGGCCTATACAGATGGCACTGAAGAAAAGTCTTGATTAAAGGCCTAAGACAGGGATACTCTCCATTCTTTGTAAATGTTCCCGGCTATATCTTCAAGAGAAATTCAAGAAGAAACCTTGGGAGGAGAGATCACCTGATCTTCAGCATGTCACTACTGGCTAAGAGTGGACATCAATGTGTACCTGGAGATTACCATACCTCTCCTCAAAACCATATCTTGAGGAGTATTCCAGCTTAATGTTGGCTGAAAGGCTAATGGAGAAGAAGTATAATAAATAGAGCAAATTCTCAAAATGGATTAGTGATAATTAAGTGTGGTGATTCAGTTACATCAGAACCTGTTTGTGGGAGATAGACTGACAGAGAAGAATGATGGGACATAATAGATTTTAGATCTTCATCTACTGAAAAGTAAAACTAATCCCAAATTATCAACTTTGCGAACAGTCTACTCACCCTTCGGAAGGACATGTTTGTCACTTGCTTCGGACTAGTCAAAGTAGGGAATAGCCTGAACTGGAAAAACATTATGGGGAAAGCTGAAACCTGAGACATTCCCAACACCTTCATTGGTGCTAAAAGACGGTACACGGATCAGTATAGCAGTGTCTCCCTATACTTGTGCCCGGCTATAGGTTTATCATGTGTTTTCCTCATTTGACGGTTGGAAAAGTGATAGCATGATTAAAGTGTTGTGGTGTAGGATATCTTGATGAAGTAGAGATGTGAAGGAGGAGGGTTTGTTTTAGATTAATGTTTCTGTGGGGATATTGAGTGATGTGTTTGGGTTTTCATAGAAATGTCACTATAATTTGCATATACACTTATATTTGAGATGTAAATTGTTGGCAGAATATGAAGCCTGAGTCTTCACTTGACCTCATCAGACAATAATAAAAGATTAGTTGTAAGAGAACAGTTTTGAGATATATGTCCCTGTGGTTGTCTTGTCCAACTGTTGTCAAGCATCTTCATGGTGACAGTTACTCTACTGTTGTGGTTGGTTACAGAGATTGTGAAAGTTCTGTGTGGTTGTTGTCAAGTATCTTCCATGATGTATGACTTGTCTAATCTGTTGGTGTGATCATTCCTTTGTGAATGTTTGTCCAACTGTTGTCAAGATCTTCTCATGTTGTCTTGTTCAACCAGTGTAAAATACAGTTGTTGTTATGTTCACTACAATGGTACAATTGTCAATGTGATCATTTGTCCAAGTGTCTTGTGTCACTTGAAATAAATAATTAGAGATCAAACATGAGGTTGGCGACCAGAGCACAGTCAGCTGGAAGATGAGAGAACTGCTTTCATTGGTTACTGTGGCTAACTGCCAAGATCTATATATACATATGGCCTAGAAGAGAAATCATCTATAAATAATTCTGTGTAGAACTTAACTTAGGTCTAATTTCTCACAGTGGGGGTACTCGATGAGCCAAAATTCTGAATGCTTTCTCTACAAGGGTTATGCGAGAATAAATATCAATACCTCTAGACAACACTTGCTGTTACTAACCTGTATCTTTTATGGAGAGATATACTTTATAGAACTGCACTCATTGGAACTTCTGTAATTCTCTATAAACCCACAAAAAAACCTCACATCTCTCTCGCTCTCTCATTGTCTCACCATCTCTCTCTCTCTCGCTCTCTCATTGTCTCACCATCTCTCTCTCTCGCTCTCTCATTGTCTCACCATCTCTCTCTCATTGTCTCACCATATCTCTCTCTCTCATTGTCTCACCATCTCTCTCTCTCATTGTCTCACCATCTCTCTCTCTTATTGTCTCACTATCTCTCTCATTGTCTCACCATATCTCTCTCTCATTTTCTCACCATCTCTCTCTCTCATTGTCTCACCATCTCTCTCTCTCTCATTGTCTCACCATCTCTCTCTCATTGTCTCATCATCTCTCTCTCTCATTGTCTCACCATCTCTCTCTCTCATTGTCTCACCATCTCTCTCTCTCATTGTCTCACCATCTCTCTCTCATTGTCTCACCATCTCTCTCTCATTGTCTCACCATCTCTCTCTCTCACTTTATCTCACCTGTTTATGTTTATGTTTATGACTGTTTATGTTTACAACTTTCATTTGATAATGTTTTTTTTTTCTCATGTGAATGTATCATGCGTAATATGCATTGTTTATGCTTACAAAATCCATTTGACAATGTTTTTCCCCCTATGTTAATGTAACATGCACATTTGATGAATGAAAGATGAGTGATTGAAAGGGCCGAATGTAAGACGGGCCTGCGTACCCAATTTGTTACCCTTTTAAAATAAAGTTCGTTCGTTCGTTCGTTCGTTCGTTCGTTCGTTCGTTTTTTCGTTCGTTTACCCACACTAACTCACTCTCACTCTCTCATATTCACTTTCTTTTACTCTCTCTTCCACACAGACAGACATGCACATACGCAATCTCTCTCACTCTGTTTGTCTCATACTTACTCCCTCACTCACTAACTGTCTTAAACGCTCCCTCACTCACGCACTCACTCACAAACTCACTCACTCGCTCACACAAAGTGAAAAATAATACCAGTAGGTGACTTATGGAGGCATATATTCGAGACAAGGAGAGAGGTGGAGTGAGAGAGGGAGAGAGATGAAGTGAGGGAAAGAGAGGGAGAGAGGGAGAGGCATGCAGACGAGACAGCGAGAGAAAGAGAGGAGGAAGAGAGACAGTTATTATGCGAGAGAAAGGTGAGAGAGAGAGAGAGTGTGTGTAAACAATAGCGGGTTAGAGGGAGAGAGAAGGAGAAAGAGAGAAAGAGGTAAAGACGGGGAAAGAGAGGGAGAGAGAAACAAAGATAGGCAGAGTGAGTGATAGATAGATAAAGAATGGAGAAGTGTTTTGAGAGAGAAATACACACACACACTCAGAGAGAGAGAGAGAGAGAGAGAGAGAGAGAGAGAGAGAGAGAGAGAGAGAGAGAGAGAGAGATGAAGTGGTATTGCTTCAATAATGAGGGTACATACTGTCAGATTGCTGATGTTGGTAGTCTTGGTCTGCTTACAGGCCCAGTTCAGTGTGGCATAGTAACCTGGCGAGTTCTTGCGAATAAAATAGGATAAATAGGTCATTGCTGACAGCTCGTCCAGGTCTGGGCTGCAGAAATCTTCAGCAGTGATCATTTTTGGTACAGCAAGGTGGTCTTTGGCCAGCTGCATAGCCAGGCGGCAATTATGTATACTGTAATGCAAGAAATATACTTGTGTGAATCTTAACCTACAAATGCAGTAATCCAATTCCCACACAAACACATCATGTATTGGTATTTATCTTACACTGCTTTAATTACAACCACATCATATATTGATGTGTATGTTCCAATGAAACACGTACAACCACATCGCATACTCATTTGTTTGTTTCAATGATAACCATGTACACACATAATCTATTGATTGCCATGTTTCAACGATTCACATAGAAACACATCATCTGTAGATTTTATGTTTCAATAATTCACACAGAAACATATCAGCCATTGCTGCTTATATTTCAACGGTTCACATTGAAACACATAATCTGTAGATGTTAATGTTTCATTAATTCACACAGAAACAAATCAGCCATTGCTGCTTATATTTCAACGGTTCACATTGAAACACGTCAACCATTTCTGTGTATGTTACAATGGTTGCTACAATACATATTCTTGCTGTTAGATCAGTTGACAACGAAGTCCGGTCGTGATTTATTGCATTCTGTCTCTCATCAAGATGGTAGAGTCGCGGACCCTGATTCTAGGTTCTCTAACAAATCCAATCTTCTCTTTCACATTTGCCTTCCATGCTTGCCTCAAGCAGATAACGTCTACAGTAAACAGTAGATATAGAACAATTTTACTCTCTTCCACTCTTACCTCAAGTACATATCGTCTAGAATAGACATATAATGTACTATCTTCCACTCTTGCTTCAAGTAGATAGAGTCTAGACAAGATATAGATTGTACTCTTTTATTCTCTTGCCTTAAGTATATAGAGTCCTGTTTAGACATAGAGTGATTGTACTCTCTTCCACTCTTGCATAAAATAGATAGAGTCTAGTGTAGACATAGAGAGATTGCACTCTCTTCCATTCTTGCCTCAAGTAGATAGCATCCATGATAGACAAAAAGAGATTGTACTCTTTTCCTTCCACTCTTGCCTACAGTAGATATTAGTTAGTTAGTCTTTCCTCTTGAGCCTAAGGCGGCGCATAGGGCAGAAGTCATGGCTCTCCATGTCTGGCGGTTCGCTGCTACCTGTTGTAGATCTTGGATGTTCACTTGGCAGTTGAATGAGCCTTCTCTGATGATGGTTCTACGCAGGGTCTCTCTTGGTCTTCCCCGTTTTCTTTTCCCTACAGGTGACCATAAGAGGGCTTGGTATGGGAGTCTTGTCTTGTCCATTCTGAGTACATGGCCGATGTAGTTCCAACGGCGTTTTCTTATAAAATAGTCTTCATTTTCTTAAATTCAACCTTTGCCTGCCCTATTCTCCTCTTAATCTCTGTTGTGCATCTTATATCTGATGTTATAAATACCCCTAGGTATTTAAAACTATCCACATGGTGAAGAATTTTCCCTTCTATCTCTATTTCACATTTTGGTGTCACCTTTTTCTTTGATATCACCATTGTTACAGTTATCTTGATAGTCAAGGAGAGTCCTTTCTTTGCACTCTCTGATACTACAATGTCCAATAATTGTTG
The DNA here is from genome assembly GCA_014155875.1 of Cepaea nemoralis. Lineage (NCBI taxonomy): Eukaryota > Metazoa > Mollusca > Gastropoda > Stylommatophora > Helicidae > Cepaea > Cepaea nemoralis. Next base: position 529,447 of record JACEFZ010023489.1, read on the forward strand.
TAGTTCTTTTGCATTATCCACCATCAATACTGTGTCATTTGCATAGCGTATATTGTTTATATTATAACCGCCGAATATTATTTCTGGCTTCTCTTTGAAGGGCAGAATGTTAGATGGGCCTGCGTGCCCAGTTCTTAACCCTTTGAAAATACAGTTTGTTCGTTCGTTCATTCTCTCTCATTAATTTTTCGTCACTAGGAAGAATTAAATACCACAAAGTAATATACAAGTAAATGGGAATATTCTTCAAGAAGTGAATCGGTACAATTATCTCGGAACAGTCATAACATCGATGGGAGATGCCTTGAAGAGATTAGAACAAGAATCGCCATGGCGAAAGTAGCCTTTAGCCAGATGAAAAACATACTGACCAATAAAATGATGTCAATTGAAACGAGAAAAAGAGTGTTGAGGTGCTACATAAAGTATGTTTTTTGTATGGAAGAGAAACTTAGACAATAAGCAGTCAAGCTGAAAAACATCTGATGGCTGCAGAAATGTGGTTTCTGAGGAAAATGCAAAGAATACCATGGACAGACAGAAAAACCAATGACCAAGTTCTACAGGAGACAAATGAAAATCGTAAACTGATTAGAGAAATTAGACGTAGACAGTCAAAATCTTTTCAACATGTTATGAGAAGAAATGGATTGGAGAACTTGGTGACAACTGGCAAGACTGAAGAGAACAGACCAAGCGGATGACCGAGAAGTAAATACCTGGATGGCTTGGCCACATGGCATGGACGTGACAGGAACACTGGGCTGATTCATGACTCTGGTGATCGAGAGAAATGGCAAGTCATGACCGTCCACGCTTTCCGGCATGGCACATGATTGATTGATTGATAGAGGGAGAAGAGGTCCGGTGACAAAACACACCCCTATCGTACGCCCAGCCTTATTTGTCCATAATTTTCTTCTTTTTTCCCCATTTTAATTGCTGCTACTTGGCTCCAGTAAATATATTTTTTAAAAATTATTCTGAGATCTTTCCCATCAATGTTAATATCTTCCAACACTGTAATCATTTCATCATGTTTTACCTTATCAAATGTCTTTGTATAATCTATGAAGCACAAATATATGTCATTCTATGTCTCCATTAGTCATTTTAATAGTGTCCGTAATGTATACATTGCATTGTCTGTACCCTGTCCTTCCACAAATCCATAATAGTCTTCACCAATTCTCATTATAATTCTGTGTAGAAGCTTAGTGACATGGTTTATGAGATTAATCACACGAAAATCTTCACATTCAATTGCTCCTGTTCTTTTTGGTATAGCTATAAATACAGATGTCAGCATATCGCTCGGTAGACTGCTGTAAATATCCTTCAACATTTTTGTTAATATATCTACTCCAAATTCTCCAATTACTTCTAATTCCTTTATTGTGATTCCATCTGGCCCAGCTGTTTTTTCCTTTCTTAATATGTTTCATAGCGTCAACAACTTCTTCTTGTACAATAGGTGGACCTTCTTAGTTACTTTCTTCTGTTAATTCCGCCCTTTCTCCATCATATACTGTTTTTCTCATATATACCAATTCCACCTCTTCATTATAGCATCTTCCTCCAATAATATCTTTCCTGTTTTTGATTTTAAACACCATGTATTTATTCTTATTTTTCTTTCTGTGAGCTCACTGATGTGTCTGTGCATATATTTGGTATCTTTAATATAAATAAATTCAATATTCTTGCACTGCTCGCTGAACCAACTTTCTTTTGCATTCACACAATTATTTATTATTTCTTTATTTATCCGTTAATTTCTTGTTTAACATTTTTACTTTGTTTTCCTTTGGCCATCAACTTTAAGATTTCTTCAGTCATCCATTTTTTCTTAGCCTCAGGTATATACTTACATGAAACTGGACTTTCAACTGTGTGTAGCCCCAGCTATATACTTACATGAAACTGAACTTTTAACTCTATGTGGAGCCCCAGGTATATATTTACATGAAACTTGACAATCAGCTGGGGGGCAGGGGGGAGGGGGGGTACCCAGGTATATACTTACATAGAGAACTGGACATTGAGCCAAGTGTGTACTTGCATGATCAGGATTGTGTTGTATACATTGAGGAAGACAATCAGTACCTGTCTTATGTTGTATACATACAGGACGACAATCAGTACCTGTCTTATGTTGTATAATACAGGACGACAATTAGTACCTGTCTTGTGTTGTATACATAAAGGAAGACAATCAGTACCTGTCTTGTGTTGTATACATTCAGGAAGACAATCAGTACCTGTCTTTTGGTGAGAGTTCACGCCAGTTTGGAGAAAGTCCGGGCTTGCAAAATTCCAACAAGGCACTGCACAATACAGACATACATTTGCTTGAGAAGGGGGCGTTGGGGATTGTCTGAGGGGCAGAAGTAACAGCGAGTGAGCAGAGGCCGTTGGGGAGGTGGGGCGGGGGGGGGGGAGTTTGAATGCGGGACAGACGTAGACAGCGAGTGAGCAGAGGCCGTTGGGGGGAGGGGGTTTGAATGCGGGACAGACGTAGACAGCGAGTGAGCAGAGGCCGTGCGGGGGGGGGGGGGGTTTGAATGCGGGACAGACGTAGACAGCGAGTGAGAAGAGACCGGTGGAGGTTGTCTGGGGGACAGAATTAGACAGCGAGTGAGAAGAGACCGTTGGGGGGGGGGGGGGGGGGGGGGTTGAATGCGGGACAGACGTAGACAGCGAGTGAGAAGAGACCGGTGGAGGGTGTATGGGGGACAGAATTAGACAGCGAGTGAGAAGAGACCGTTGGGGGGGGGGGGGGGGGGGTTGAATGCGGGACAGACGTAGACAGCGAGTGAGAAGAGACCGGTGGAGGGTGTATGGGGGACAGAATTAGACAGCGAGTGAGAAGAGACCGTTGGGGGGGGGGGGGGTTTGAATGCGGGACAGACGTAGACAGCGAGTGAGAAGAGACCGGTGGAGGTTGTCCGGGCGACACAATTAGACAGCGAGTGAGAAGAGGCCGTTGGATGTGACTGAGGACGGTAGTAGACGGCGAGTAAGAAGAGGCCGTTGGATGTGACTGAGGACGGAAGTAGACGGCGAGTGAGAGACAGCAAGGAAGGGTAGCCAGACAGGAAGTTTTATTAAAATCGAAAGAGGGGTCAGAAAAAGGTGTAGCGGGTGAGTGCGAAGAAATTTCAAGAGAAACACATTCTTGTAAGAACTTTAAAAACATGTTAATTTTCAATAATGTGTCAGTGATATACATAAATAATCAGTGGACAATAGAGATTATCAATGATAAATAGCAATATTCAAGTAATTCTGGGAATTGTTATTTCTAACATACTCGTAAGTCGTCAGTGATCTACAGAAATAGTCAATTCACACATGAATAAATAGTCGTCTATATAATTAGTCAATTCTCAAATAACTATTTAGTGATCTGCATAAGTTGTCAGTTCTTCATACATAATTAGTAATCTGCATAAATTATGATTGTCTGAAATATTCAGTGTTTTAATAAAAGTCGGTGTTAGACATAAATAATTATTTATAAACATAGAAAGTGATTGTTACATGTATTACTCTACATAACAAATTGATTTATACACACAGAGCTCTACAAGAATGTGATTTTTGGTATAGCACTCTACAGAAAGAGTAACTTACGGAAGTGCCGTTAATTTACAAAAATAGTCTGACTAATGCAGAATAGGCAATGATCTACAGAAATAATGATCAACACAAATATATTCAATGCTCTACAGAATACGTTATTTGTGAAAGTAAACACTGATGTACAGAAGAAGAATAGTTATTAATTAGAATATTGGCAGTTCTCTAGGGAATGAGTCGTGTATAATGATTGATAGCCTACACACTAGGAACTATATCAACATTGACACACTAGGAACTATATCAACATTGACACACACTAGGAACTATATCAACATTGACACACTAGGAACTATATCAACATTGACACACTAGGAACTATATCAACATTGACACACTAGGAACTATATCAACATTGACACACTAGGAACTATATCAACATTGACACACTAGGAACTATATCAACATTGACACACTAGGAACTATATCAACATTGACACACTAGGAACTATATCAACATTGACACACTAGGAACTATATCAACATTGACACACACTAGGAACTATATCAACATTGACACACTAGGAAATATATCAACATTGACACACTAGGAACTATATCAACATTGACACACACTAGGAAATATATCAACATTGACACACTAGGAACTATATCAACATTGACACACACTAGGAAATATATCAACATTGACACACTAGGAACTATATCAACATTGACACACTAGGAACTATATCAACATTGACACACACTAGGAACTATATCAACATTGACACACTAGGAACTATATCAACATTGACACACACTAGGAAATATATCAACATTGACACACTAGGAACTATATCAACATTGACACACACTAGGAAATATATCAACATTGACACACTAGGAACTATATCAACATTGACACACACTAGGAACTATATCAACATTGACACACACTAGGAACTATATCAACATTGACACACACTAGGAACTATATCAACATTGACACACACTAGGAACTATATCAACATTGACACACACTAGGAACTATATCAACATTGACACACACTAGGAAATATATCAACATTGACACACTAGGAACTATATCAACATTGACACACACTAGGAACTATATCAACATTGACACACACTAGGAACTATATCAACATTGACACACACTAGGAACTATATCAACATTGACACACACTAGGAACTATATCAACATTGACACACACTAGGAACTATATCAACATTGACACACACTAGGAACTATATCAACATTGACACACACTAGGAACTATATCAACATTGACACACACTAGGAACTATATCAACATTGACACACACTAGGAACTATATCAACATTGACACACACTAGGAACTATATCAACATTGACACACACTAGGAAATATATCAACATTGACACACTAGGAACTATATCAACATTGACACACACTAGGAACTATATCACCATTGACACACAAAAGGAACTATATCAACATTGACACACAAAAGGAACTATATCAACATTAACACACAAGGAACTATATCAACATTGACACATACTAGGGACTATATCAACATTGACACAATAGGAACTATATCAACATTGACACACACAAGGAACTATATCAACATTGACACACAAAAGGAACTATATCAAAATTGACACTCACTAGGAACTATATCAACAATTACACATTAGGAACTACATCAACATTGACACTCAAAATGAATTATACCAACATTGACACACTAGGAAGTATATCAACATCGACACACACTAGGAACTATATCAACTTTGACACACTAGGAACTATATCAACATTGACACACAAGGGACTATATCAGCATTGACACACACTAGGAACTATATCAACATTGACACACAAGGAACTATAACAGCATTGACACACACTAGGAACTATATCAACATTGACACTCACAAGGAACTATATCAACATTGACACACACTAGGAACTATATCAACATTGACACACACTAGGAACTATATCAACATTAACTCACAAGGAACTATATTATCACTGACACAAAAAATGAACTATATCAACATTGACACACACTAGGAACTATATCAGCATTGACACACACTAGGAACTATATCAACATTGACACACACTAGGAACTATGTCAACATTGACATATACTACGAACTATATCAACATTGACATATACTACGATCTATATCAACATTGACATATACTACGAACTATATCAACATTGACATATTCTACGAACTATATCAACATTGACATATTCTACGAACTATATCAACATTGACATATTCTACGAACTATATAAACATTGACACACACTAGGAACTATATCAGCATTGACACACACTAGGAACTATATCAACATTGACACACACTAGGAACTATATCAACATTGACATATACTACGAACTATATCAACAACTATGCACATTTGGAACCACATCAACATTGACATATTCAACGAACTATATCAACATTGACACACACTAGGAACTATATCAACATTGACATATTCTACGAACTATATCAACATTGACACACACTAGGAACTATATCAACATTGACATATACTAGGAACTATATCAACAACTATGCACATTTGGAACCATATCAACATTCATACACGCTAGCGCTAGATCAACATTGCACAACACGATCTAGGATCATACATATACTTAACCATGTCAATAATACAGTGTTAATTTACGTCACACATAGAATGTGCTAGATCAACATTGCACAACACGATCTAGGATCATACATATACTTAACCATGTCAATAATACAGTGTTAATTTACGTCACACATAGAATGTGCTAGATCAACATTGCACAACACGATCTAGGGTCATACATATACTTAACCATGTCAATAATACAGTGTTAATTTACGTCACACATAGAATGTGCTAGATCAACCTTGCACAACACGATCTAGGATCATACATATACTTAACCATGTCAATAATACAGTGTTAATTTACGTCACACATAGAATGTGCTAGATCAACATTGCACAACACGATCTAGGATCATACATATACTTAACCATGTCAATAATACAGTGTTAATTTACGTCACACATAGAATGTGCTAGATCAACATTGCACAACACGATCTAGGATCATAAATATACTTAACCATGCCAATAATACAGTGTTAATTTACGTCACACATAGAATGTGCTAGATCAACATTGCACAACACGATCTAGGATCATACATATACTTAACCATGTCAATAATACAGTGTTAATTTACGTCACACATAGAATGTGCTAGATCAACATTGCACAACACAATCTAGGATCATACATATACTTAACCATGTCAATAATACAGTGTTAATTTACGTCACACATAGAATGTGCTAGATCAACCTTGCATAACACGATCTAGGATCATACATATACTTAACCATGTCAATAATACAGTGTTAATTTACGTCACACATAGAATGTGCTAAATTAACATTGCACAACACGATCTAGGATCATACATATACTTAACCATGTCAATAATACAGTGTTAATTTACGTCACACATAGAATGTGCTAGATCAACATTGCACAACACGATCTAGGATCATAAATATACTTAACCATGCCAATAATACAGTGTTAATTTACGTCACACATAGAATGTGCTAGATCAACATTGCACAACACGATCTAGGATCATACATATACGGAAACATGTCAATAATACAGTGTTAATTTACGTCACACATAGAATGTGCTAGATCAACATTACACAGTGTCGTATTATATTACACATACCAGTAACTCTATCACAATTAAACAATGTAATTTTCTGTTGCACATACCAGTAACTCTACCAGAATTACACAGTGTCGTATTCTATCACACATACCAGTAACTCTATCACAATTACACTGTGTCGTATTCTATCACACATACCAGTAACACTATCACAATTACTCTGTGTCGTATTCTATTACACTTACCAGTAACTCTACCACAATTACACTGTGTCGTATTCTATTACACATACCAGTAACTCTACCACAATTACACAGTGTCGTAGTCTATTACACATACCAGTAACTCTACCACAATTACACAGTGTCGTAGTCTATCACACATACCAGTAACTCTACCACAACCACGCAGTGTCGTAGTCTATTACACATACCAGTAACTCTACCACAACCACACAGTGTCGTATTCTATCACACATACCAGTAACTCTATCAGGGCTACACAGTGTCTTATTCTATCACACATACCAGTAACTCTATCACAATTACACAGTGTCGTATTCTATCACACATACCAGTAACACTATCACAATTACTCTGTGTCGTATTCTATCACACATACCAGTAACTCTATCAGGGCTACACAGTGTCTTATTCTATCACACATACCAGTAACTCTACCACAATTACACATTGTCGTATTCTATCACACATACCAGTAACTCTATCACGGTTACACAGTGTCGTATTCTATCACACACACCAGTAACTCTATCACGGCTACACAATGTCAGTTGTCACAATGGATATGACACAGCTGCACCTACTGTAAAGCGACCCCACTCCGCCAGTCGCTGGTGAAGTTGGAGATATTCAGCGGCCCTAAAGCATTCTGCAACCAGGTCAGCATCAGCTTCTTTGGTGGAGCCTTGGCTTTACTGGAGCTGATCTGGTACCTGATGATCAGATGCCACAACAGTCCAAGAATCAGCTTCAGATTCCCTCCCACGATGTCATCCGTGCCTAGGATAGTTCAATCATTCACATCATACACCATATCATACATGTCTGGGATAGTTCAATCATTCACATCATAATCAATATCATAATTTCTGGTTATATTTCAATCCTTCACATCATAATCAATATCATACATGCCAGGGAATGATGTGAATCACTCCATCATAAACAAAATCATCCGTGGCTGGGATAGTTCAATCATTCACATCATAATCAATATCATAATTTCTGGTTATATTTCAATCCTTCACATCATAATCAATATCATACATGCCAGGGAATGATGTGAATCACTCCATCATAAACAAAATCATCCGTGGCTGGGATAGTTCAATCATTCACATCATAATCAATAGCATAATGTCGTGCTATATTTCGATCATTTACATCATACACGATGTCATCCGTGCCTGGGATAGTTCAATCATTCACACCATACACAATATCATACATGTCTGGTTATAGTTCAATCATTCACATCATACACAATAGTATACATCTTTGGCTATAGTGAAATCATTCACATAATACACAATATCATACATGTCTCAGATGGTTCAATCATAGACATAAGCACAATGTCACAAATGACAGGGATAGTTAAATCATTGACATAATCACAATGTCATATATGACTGGGATTGTTCAGTCGTTGACATAATCACCATGTCATACATGACTGAGATATTCAGTCATTAACATAGTCACAATGTCATAGATGACTGGGATTGTTAAGTCATTCAGATAATGCATAATATTATCTGTGTCTGGGGTTTAATTTACAAACTCATATAATACACAGCGGCATAGACAGTTCAGTCATGTCTGTCTGTCTGTCTGTATGTATGCATGTCTGCGCGCGCGCGCGTGTGTGTGTGTGTGTGTGTGTGTGTGTGTGTGTGTGTGTGTGTGCATGTATGCATGTATAAATGAATGTATCAAATATGTTATATTATTTAAATCTAGGTATATTACCTCAGTTTGTATTGAGCTTAGTCTGCGTCTTTCACAAACAACCAACTTTTCAATCAACCAACCAACTAACCAAACAACCAACTAACCAACTAACCAGCCAACCAGCCAACCAACCAACCAACCAACCGACCGACCGACCGACCAACAAACCAATGAACTAGCCAGCCAACCAAAAAATCAACTAATCAACCAACCAACCAATCAACGAACTAACCAGCCAACCCACCAATTTTCTAGCAATCCAAAAACTAGGGAATTAAGGAATCAACCAAGAATCTGCAATCGAACCAGTCAATCACCAATCAGTCAGCAAATCAATCAACCAATCAATCAAACAATTAAGCAAAGAATTAAGCAACCAATTAACCAAAAGACCAACAAACGTATCAACCAATCAATCAACCAACGAACCCATCAACCAACAACACAAATAACTAATCTGCCAACCACAGAAGCCAAATACCCAACCTGCCGGTAAACCAACAATCAATGGGTCAATCAATCAACCAACCAGTCAACTAACAAACCAGACAACCAACCAATAAAACAAACCAAACAATAAAATCAACAAGCCAATCAGGCAATCTACCACTCAATCAGAAAACCAATCAGTCTCTCAACCAACCACAAAAGCAAACCACCCAACCAAAAAATAATATATAAACAAAAACAACAACAACCAACCGTTTAACAAATAAACCAACCGACCAATCAACCAACAAATTATCCAACTAACCAACCAACCAATTATCCAACCGACTAACCAAACATTCAACCAATCAACAAATCAACGAAACAATCAACCACTCACTCAATCAACCAATTAATCATCCAATCAATCAATTAATCAAACAACCAACCAATAAATCAATCAATTAAACAACCAGCAAACCGAGCAACCAAACATTTAACCAATCCACCAACTAACCATTCAACAAACAAATCCATCTCCCAAACAATCAACCAATCAATCAAACAATTAACAAACTAATCGACCAACCAATCAACCAATTAATCAACCTCTCAAACAACCAATCAACAAACCACTCAACCAAGCAATCATCCAATCACTCAGCCAACCAGTCAACAAACCAACTAATCAAACAATCATCCAACCAACCAATCAACCAACTAACCTATCAATCAATTAATTAACCAACCAATCAATTAATCAACCAACAATCAATCAAATCGACTAACATACCAAGTACCCACTCATTAACAACCAAAATATCAATCAATCAACAAACCAAGCAATCAACAATTCAACCTATCAACACATCACCCAAACAATTATTCAACCAATTAACCAATCATTCAACCAATTAACAAATCATTAATCAAATTAACCAACCAATCAATTAATCAACCAACAATCTATCAAATTGACCAACATACCAAGTACCCACTCAATAAACAACCAAAAAATCAATCAATCAACAAAGCAAGCAATCAACAATTCAACCTATCGACAAATCACCCAACCAGTCATTCAACAAATTAACCAATCATTCAACCAATTAACAAATCATTAATCCAATTAACCAACCAACCAATCACCCAACAAATCAACCACCTAATCAGTCAACCAATCAATAAAGCAATAAACAAACTGATCAACCAACCAATCAACCAACTATTCAACCACTCAATCAACCAATCTCAATCAACCAATCAACAAAACAATCAACCAACCAATCAACAAACCAACCAATAAAACAATCATCCAACCAACCAATCAAACAACCAACTAATAAAAAACTCAACCAACCAATCAACAAACCAATTAACAACGAATCAACACATCAACCAAACAAACAATCATCCAACCAACCTATCAATCAACCAAGATACCAACCAATCGACCAACAAACCTATCAATCAATTAATTAACCAACCAATCAATTAGTCAACCAACAAACTAGCCAATCAACCAAAATGCTAACCAACCAATCAATTAATCAACCAACAAACCAATCAACCAACAAACAAATCAACCAAACAATTAAAAAACCAAACTATCAACAAATTAATCAACCAATCATTCAACCAATCACCCATTCATTCAACCAGTCAACCAACTAATCAATTATCTAATTACCTAACTAGTAAACCAAACATCCATTCAATAAACCAATAAACCGACAAATCAATCATCCAAAAACATTAACCAATCACTCAAAACATCAACCAATCAATCCAAAAATCAATCAATCACTCAATAAATCAACTAATCTGCCTACCATCCAGTCAACCAACAAATCAACCAACCAATTAATCAACCAGTGAATCAACCAATTAATCAGCCAAGGAATCACCCAACCAAACAGTCGAACAGCCAAACAAGCAAGCAATAAATCAACCTACCACATATCAATCAGTGAACTAGCACCAACTAACAAATAAACCAAATAATCAACCAATCAACCAACCAACCAATTAACCAACCAACCAGTCATCAACCAACCATTCAACCAACTAACCATCCAGACAACCAACCAGTCAACCAACCATTCAACCAACCAGTCAAACAACAAATTAATCAATCAGCCAACCAACAAATTAACCAATCACCCAATCATCCATCCAGACAACCAACAAGTCAAAAAACATGTCATCCAACAAATCAGCCACTGAACCAACCAACAAATCTAATAATCAACCAACTAACCAGTCAACCAACTAATCATCAACCAGCCAACCGGCCCACCAGCCAATCCACAACATAACTTGTCAACCAAACAACCAATTAACCAATCAACTAAATAAACAACCTACCATCCAATCAACCACCTAAAATAGATCAAGAATACAAACATGCATATTCAAAAAAACATGTTGTTGTTTGTCCATCAAGAATGATGATGACCATTCATTTCATCCAGTGGGGTTGAAAGTATGGAGCCGTGAGTTCTAAGATGGCTGATGAGGCCTATTTTGGCTCGAAAGTTGGATGAAGAATGACTTGAGAGATGAATTAGATTAAAGTGAGGAAGAGTTGCGCAATTCGTCGACCTCACTCTCTCGCCTGAGTCCATCTGAATCCAGTGGCAGGACAAGTCGAGACGACTAGAGACGAATACAGGTGCAGTGGATGACCAGGGCGCTCTAAGTGCCTTGCCGTGCTCATTACGTTCCACAACGCTTTGCAGGTAAACGCTGTCTTGCCCGTTGAATCAGGAATGATTTCTTCCGCGCAATCTGAAAACAAACATACACACAAACAAACCCACACAGGCATTAACAATTTGACGTACCCATAGTCACATCAATGCATATAGTCGCAAACATAGACATCCAAGTAACCGAGGGAAAACACGCACCCAAACACAAACACACACACACACACACACACACACACACACACACATACACAAACAGGAACTGACCAATGTTGACGAGTTTAATGTTGGCGTCAGCTATGGCCTGCAGGGCCAAGGACACGTTGTGCAACATCTGGATCCTGGAGGCGGGCTTGGAGTAAACTTTGCCTATCTTCTTGAACTGCAGCGCCTCTACCAGCGCTACCAACTTGACCCCGTCGCACAGATCCGTGGCCAGGTTGTCCACAGACCTGTTGCCTGGAGAAATAAACGTGGAATGTTCCAGCCGGTGAGCGTGATAGGTCTGCTGTCCTCCACAGGCAGAAGTGTGTCGGTGATGTGGTAACTGACATGCTGACATAGAACTCCCCTAGACATGTACGGGTTAGCGACAATGGGAGATTGACACGTTGACATAGGTCTGCCCTAGACATGTACAGGTTAGCGACAATGGGAGATTGACATGCTGACATAGTTCTGCTCTAGACATGTACAGGTTAGCGACAATGGGAGATTGACATGCTGACATAGGTCTGCCCTAGACATGTACATGTTAGCGACAATGGGAGATTGACACGTTGACATAGGCCTGCCCTAGACATGTACAGGTTAGCGACAATGGTAGATTAACACGTTGACATAGGTCTGCCCTAGACATGTACAGGTTAGCGACAATGGGAGATTGACACGTTGACATAGGTCTGCCCTAGACATGTACAGGTTAGCGACAATGGGAGATTAACACGTTGACATAGGTCTGTCCTAGACATGTACATGTTAATCGACAATGGGAGATTGACACGTTGACATAGGCCTGCCCTAGACATGTACAGGTTAGCGACAATGGGAGATTGACACGTTGACATAGGTCTGTCCTAGACATGTACGAGTTAGCGACAATGGGAGATTGACACGTTGACATAGGTCTGCCTTAGACATGTACAGGTTAGCGACAATGGGAGATTGACACGTTGATATAGGCCTGCCCTAGACATGTACATGTTAATCGACAATGGGAGATTAACACGTTGACATAGGCCTGCCCTAGACATGTACAGGTTAGCGACAATGGGAGATTGACACGTTGACATAGGTCTGCCCTAGACATGTACAGGTTAGCGACAATGGGAGATTGACACGTTGACATAGGTCTGTCCTAGACATGTACATGTTAATCGACAATGGGAGATTGACACGTTGACATAGGCCTGCCCTAGACATGTACAGGTTAGCGACAATGGGAGATTGACACGTTGACATAGGTCTGCCCTAGACATGTACAGGTTAGCGACAATGGGAGATTGACACGTTGACATAGGTCTGTCCTAGACATATACAGGTTGACGACAATGGGAGATTAACACGTTGCCATAGGCCTGTTCTAGACATGTACGAGTTAGCGACAATGGGAGTTTGACACATTGACATAGGCCTGCCCTAGACATGTACAGGTTAGCGACAATGGGAGATTGACACGTTGACATAGGTCTGCCCTAGACATGTACAGGTTAGCGACAATGGGAGATTGACACGTTGACATGGGTCTGCCCTAGACATGTACAGGTTAGCGACAATGGGAGATTGACACGTTGACATAGGCCTGCCCTAGACATGTACAGGTTAGCGACAATGGGAGATTGACACGTTGACATGGGTCTGCCCTAGACATGTACAGGTTAGCGACAATGGGAGATTGACACGTTGACATGGGTCTGCCCTAGACATGTACAGGTTAGCGACAATGGGAGATTGACACGTTGACATAGGTTTGTCCTAGACATGTACAGGTTAGCGACAATGGGAGATTGACACGTTGACATAGGTCTACCCTAGACATGTACAGGTTAGCGACAATGGGAGATTGACACGTTGACATAGGTCTGTCCTAGACATGTACATGTTAATCGACAATGGGAGATTAACACGTTGACATAGATCTGTCCTAGACATGTACAGGTTAGCGACAATGGGAGATTGACACGTTGACATAGGTCTGCCCTAGACATGTACAGGTTAGCGACAATGGGAGATTAACACGTTGACATAGGTCTGTCCTAGACATGTACATGTTAATCGACAATGGGAGATTGACACGATGACATAGGCCTGCCCTAGACACGTACAGGTTAGCGACAATGGGAGATTGACACGTTGACATAGGTCTGTCCTAGACATGTACGAGTTAGCGACAATGGGAGATTGACACGTTGACATAGGTCTGCCCTAGACATGTACAGGTTAGCGACAATTGGAGATTGACACGTTGACATAGGCCTGCCCTAGACATGTACATGTTAATCGACAATGGGAGATTAACACGTTGACATAGGCCTGCCTTAGACATGTACAGGTTAGCGACAATGGGAGATTGACACGTTGACATAGGTCTGCCCTAGACATGTACAGGTTAGCGACAATGGGAGATTGACACGTTGACATAGGTCTGTCCTAGACATGTACATGTTAATCGACAATGGGAGATTGACACGTTGACATAGGCCTGCCCTAGACATGTACAGGTTAGCGACAATGGGAGATTGACACGTTGACATAGGTCTGCCCTAGACATGTACAGGTTAGCGACAATGGGAGATTGACACGTTGACATAGGTCTGTCCTAGACATGTACAGGTTGACGACAATGGGAGATTAACACGTTGCCATAGGCCTGTTCTAGACATGTACGAGTTAGCGACAATGGGAGTTTGACACATTGACATAGGTCTGTCCTAGACATGTACAGGTTAGCGACAATGGGAGATTGACACGTTGACATAGGTCTGCCCTAGACATGTACAGGTTAGCGACAATGGGAGATTGACACGTTGACATGGGTCTGCCCTAGACATGTACAGGTTAGCGACAATGGGAGATTGACACGTTGACATAGGCCTGCCCTAGACATGTACAGGTTAGCGACAATGGGAGATTGACACGTTGACATGGGTCTGCCCTAGACATGTACAGGTTAGCGACAATGGGAGATTGACACGTTGACATGGGTCTGCCCTAGACATGTACAGGTTAGCGACAATGGGAGATTGACACGTTGACATAGGTCTGTCCTAGACATGTACAGGTTAGCGACAATGGGAGATTGACACGTTGACATAGGTCTACCCTAGACATGTACAGGTTAGCGACAATGGGAGATTGACACGTTGACATAGGTCTGTCCTAGACATGTACATGTTAATCGACAATGGGAGATTAACACGTTGACATAGATCTGTCCTAGACATGTACATGTTAGCGACAATGGGAGATTAACATGTTGACATAGGTCTGTCCTTGACATGTACGAGTTAGCGACAATGGGAGTTTGACACATTGACATAGGTCTGTCCTAGACATGTACGAGTTAGCGACAATGGGAGATTGACACATTGACATAAAACTGTCCTTAGTTGGTCCTAGGGGGCTGTGTGGTCTCGAGGTATGGTGTCCGCCTCGAATGCTGGAGGCCCCGGGTTCAAGCCCCGGTGAGGACCGGGAGTTGTTCTCGTGGACTTCTAGTAAAAATGTCCCCTGGTCTCTGGATAGTGAGATCGGACGCCCGTGTGTATTGTTGCGCACGTAAAAAATCCCTTGGCAGTTGGAAATCGAAAAAGAGTAGCCTAACGGCGCTGCCCGGGCAAAATTTCGTGTTAAAAATCTATCCAAAGTATTTCAGGATCCTCGCCGGTGCTACGGAGTTCGTGCACTGAGCTGAGTTTCTCCAGACTCAGGTTTGAGTGACTCAGGTTTGAGCTAGAAGAAGAACGGAGAACTTATGGGTTGCAACCGTGTGCCGTGATGTTGATCCGTCGACTAAACTAAACTAGAACTGTCCTAGACATGTACAGGTTAGCGACAATAGGAGATTGACACGTTGACATAGGTCTGCCCTAGACATGTACGAGTTAGCGACAGTGATAGAGAAGAAATGTTGACATGGAACTGTCTTAGACATGTAAGGGTTTCTGAAAGTGGAAGCGTGAAATATTGACATGGAACTGTCCTAGATATGTAAGAGTTTATGAAAGTGGAAGAGTGAAATGTTGAGATGGAACTGTCTTAGACATGTAAGGGTTTATGAAGTGGAAGAGTGAAATATTGACATGGAACTGTCTTAGACATGTAAGGGTTTATGAAAGTGGAAGCGTGAAATATTGACATGGAACTGTCCTAGATATGTAAGGGTTTATAAAAGTGGAAGAGTGAAATATTGACATGGAACTGTCCTAGATATGTAAGGGTTTATGAAGTGGAAGAGTGAAATATTGACATGGAACTGTCTTAGACTTGTAAGGGTTTATGAAAGTGGAAGCGTGAAATATTGACATGGAACTGTCCTAGATATGTAAGGGTTTATGAAAGTGGAAGAGTGAAATGTTGAGATGGAACTGTCTTAGACATGTAAGGGTTTATGAAGTGGAAGAGTGAAATATTGACATGGAACTGTCTTAGACATGTAAGGGTTTATGAAAGTGGAAGCGTGAAATATTGACATGGAACTGTCCTAGATATGTAAGAGTTTATGTAAGTGGAAATGTGAAATGTTGAGATGGAACTGTTTTAGATATGTAAGAGTTTATGAAAGTGGTATAGTGAAATATTGACATGGAAGTGGCGGAGACATTGTGGTGAAATGGCTGAGAGTGTCTCTCACATGACGTTAAGCCGGGTATTTACAACACACATACACTTCTACAAGCTGAATGGAATATATAGTTAGTTGACAGCAGGGGTGAATAATTATAATGTTTTGTGTATGTTAAACATATTTGTCTGTAATCATGGTTATCCTAAAATATCACTATTGGTATGTGTATTTTATAATAGTGATGCTGGTTTGAATGAATTATGGTTGCAATTGTCTAGAATTGTTTGATATCTAGGTCTGCAATTGTCTAGAACTGTTTGATATCTAGGTGAGCAATTGTCTAGAATTGTTTGGCATCTTCATATGCAATTTGTCTAGAATTGTTTGACATGTAAATATGCAGTTGTCTAAATGTATGTGATGTGTACATATAAACTCAGAGTTTTCCCTTGTTGGGAAACTCTAGGCATTCCACCCACAACGACGGGATCTGGACAAAGATGGTTTGATCCTGTATGGCTATTTGCTCTAGGCTGGGATCTGGAGAAGGATGGGAGAATCATGTATGGCTGTTCATTCTTGGAAGCAGACCTGCGTCTGTGGCTCAGGGAATTGTGGAAGGTCACATGCAGCTTAGGTCAAGGCCACACGCAGCTTAGGTCAAGGCCACACGCAACTAATTTTCTTAGGTCAAGGACTCACACAGCTAACTTTCTTAGGTCAAGGACACCTAAACTAACTTTCTTAGGTCAAGGCCACACGCAACTAACTTTCTTAGGTCAAGAACACACCCAACTAGCTTTCTTAGTTGGTGCCCGGCAGTTCTCCAGTTACAGAAGGACACTTTGTCGCAAGGTGTGTAGGTCATCTCCGATCAGTGTGTGGCCAATAAGACAGACAACTGACAGGTGAATGACGTAACAAACAAAATGAAACAAACGAGCAGCGATGTGTCACATGACTAAGGAGATGGATCACGTGATCAAAACATAGAGGGAATGCTGGGGCGACGGAAGCTGTAGGTGTCAGCGGATAAGATTGTGCAAGTGATCAACTTACTGTAGATAAGATTGTGCAACTGGTCAACTTACTGTGGATGAGATTGTGCAACTGATCAACTTACTGTGGATGAGCTGTTCATTGGCCCAGTTGACAAAAGTCTTCTGTTGTATGACAATCCACTGATCCTCCGTGGACAGAGGTCGATTGGTGGTACTCATGTGGCTTGGTTGGTTCACGTCTGGTCCCTGCAACAGCTTGGATGTGATTCTGATGTTAAATCTGGGTATTGGGCAGTGTCCTCACAGCGTCCCCTCCCAGGTCTAGAGTAGCTCGGGGCAGCGCTGTGGGTGTTGTTGTAGTTCAGCTGTAAGCGTCCACGAAACACTCCGTTGACAAGTTAGAGACATAACATACAACACTAATGTTTACCAGTGAACACCGCTGGGTCCAGTCTATAGCGCAGAGAGCCCACAGACGAGTGGTGATGTTTGAATCCTCTGAAGCAATAATAGCTGTTTGTGTAAACCCAGATGTGTGAGCGTGTAAACTTAGATGTGTGCGGGTGTAAACCCAGATGTGTGAGCGTGTAAACTCAGATGTGTGCGGGTGTAAACTCAGATGTGCGCGCGTGGACTGTGCTGGCAGACGGATCACCGTGCGTTGTTCCGGGATGTAGATTCAGACAACACAAGTATCTCGTTTTGTGATTTACAACGTTGCTACCCTTTAAAGTGGCAGAATGTATTTCCTATACCACAACAGTGTCCTGGGTTCATCTGTGTGCGGGCGGTAATCTGTTCAATCCGCGGATGTCGTCTGAAAGAGCAACGATAAAATAATAAATATATACCAACTGACTCGGTGAGAACATCTGAAGAGAGACGTTTACTGAATGCTAGAAATGTTTAGTGTTTGCTAGAGACGTTTACTGAATGCTAGAAATGTTTAGTGTTTGCTAGAGACGTTTACTGAATGCTAGAAATATTTAGTGTTTGCTAGAGACGTTTACTGAATGCTAGAAATGTTTAGTGTTTGCTAGAGACGTTTACTGAATGCTAGAAATGTTTAGTGTTTGCTAGAAGATGTTTCATAGTCACATCCAGCGATGTATGTTGTCAGCAATAGTGACCCTCAGACACGTATCGCGGGCAAATCCAGCACTACGCAGTGAAACTCACTTCAATGAAACACATGGGTAGATGCTGAAATACAAGTACCATTGAAGAGAGGAAACACAGAGGTTAAGAACATGAGACTTCATAATGCTCTAAAAGCAGGTAAATAAAATACAAGAACGATACAGAGTGACTGTGAAAAATAGGTACAATGCAAAACAGCTAAAATACAGAGCATTAGACAACAAAGGGAAACGCTAAGGGGCTCCAACAAGCACAACGATACTACCGGAGAGAAGACAGAAAGCTACGAAAACATCTATGGCTGAAAAAAAAAAACAATTTTAATTGATGGACAAAAGAAAACAAAGTAAAAATGGCATAGTATTATAAAATAAATAAAGAAATAAGAGATACGTATGTGAAGGCAAAAGAAAGTTGATTAGATGAGCACTGCAAGAAAATTTAATTACATTCTATTAAAGATACCAAAATAAAAAATGCACAGACAAATCATTGAGCTCACTGAAAGTGAAATAAGAGTAGACACAAGGTGTTTCAAATAAAACAAACTCAGGAAAAGATCTTATTGAAAGAAGATGCTATATTAAAGAAGATGGAATGAGTATGTAAACATTGTTGAATGACGGACAAAGAGGAATGACAAGGGGGAGGGGGGGGGGGGACAACTTAAAGGTCCACCTATTCTAAAAGAAGAAATCGCTGACGCTGTCAAACATATGAGGAAAGGAAAAACTGCTGGGCCAGATGGAATCACAATACAAGAATTAGAAGTACTGGGAGAATTTGGAGTAGATATATTAACCATATGTTGAATGATATTGTCGCATGATTGCGCACTCCGTCTTGTTCACTGCTGCACATCACAATTTCAAAACACACTTCTCACTAAAGGTTTGCACTAGGGAGAATTGGAATGCTAGGAATGTGGCGTCAACAGTATTAATAGCTGTGACACCCAATGATGGACAGATCATGTGGTCTAGGCCCGTTCTGTTCATTGGTTAACCTAGAATAATCGCGTCGCCCGCGAAAGGTTTTGGGTCCAACGACGCTAAATGTCAAGCACTTGCAGAGCGACCGGCAAAGCATCCAGATGTGATTTAGGTCTCTGTATGTCCCTCATCCTGATTCAGAAGGAAAGCTTCAGACGAAATTATGCCTGAGTTTGTTTATTTCTGAGTCAGGTGAGGATGGCGGTGTTCGCAGATTGTCATGATCAGAGGTGGGGGACTCTCGAGCTAATTAAGTTTCTCTTTTCGGGAAGGAAGATTTTGGAGGGAAGAAATTAATTTTCCTGGGGAAACCCCTAGATTTCCAGAGCTATTATGGGACACTTTGGCTTCACAAGACCCATCCCCTCCAAATGAAATCAGTCCCATCCTCATAGCAATACTTCATTGTGGGGTAAGTCGAGGTGGGTACTGCTTCCAACTTCCAATATGTCACATTTACTGGGGGCTCGTCTCGGGGTAGAACTCGTGCTTTCTCGTAACCATACAACATTTATTGTTGGTACCACATAGTGGGTTAATTTTGTTCACACCACAATTGCTTGAAATATGTGAATATTTTCTTTCAGGTTTTAAGGTGAAACAGAACTCTACATTTTTTGCGGAACTTTATTTACAATTTTAAGGACCGCATTTGCAAGGCCACTAGGTGGACTTTGTGTAATTCAAGATTCAGAACCACTGATTAGAGATCACTTTAGGTCTTATGTTACCAGGTGTAGATCAGAGGGGTAAATCAGAATCTTTATTGTCTAGTGAGGTTGACTTCGGGTGTTTGGTGTTTTTCTCTCAATAGTCGAAAACTCCAGATTTCGTGCAAGATTTTCCTGCAACATTACATTGTTGATTTGTTGTTTGTATTTCGCCATTGCATGCTTTGTACCGTTTCAGATACAGGGGTTTTCCTATCTGAATCAGACAGAGGCGACCCTTAGTATTTTTTTCAAATATTTGGGAAAGATCTAAATTTTAGCATGGCGGAAACAGCTTTACTACGGAAACAATATGTCGATGTAGGCAAATCATGTGGGTTAAAGGGTCCTGAGCTCGCGAAGTACGTCTCTGACGAATTCGATAGACATGAGCGTTTACAGTCTGAGATAACCCAGAAGGAAAAAGACAGTGAGGCTGAAATAATTCAGAAGGAAAAAGACAGAGAGGCTGAAATGATTCAGAAAGAGAGAGAAAGCCGGATAGCTTTAGAGTTGGAGGATAGGAATCTGCAGTGTGAGATGGAAAATAGAGAAAAGGAAAGACAACATCAGTTGGAGATTAGGCGCATGGATAATGAGTTGGAGAGGAGGAGACTGGAGAGTGGTGTTCCTACCACCCCCTCCATTTCCACAGGCAGGCCAACTACAGATATACAGACAGAGGAAAACTACCATCACACTGGAGCGATGGCATTTCCTTTAGAACCATATAATGAGAACGCTGAAGGGATTGATCACTATCTTTCCAGGTTCGAACTTATGTGTTCTACATGTGGGCTTGATGAATCTAAATGGTCGGTGAAACTATCCCAGGGTTTGAGAACTACTGCTTTTGAAATTTTCTCTAGACTTAGTCATGAGGAACGACAGGATTACGGTGTTCTCAAAAGAGCTTTACTAACTCGCTTCGAAGTCGATTCTGATAACTATAAAAGGAAATTCAGATCAGCTAAGAAGGAGCCTGGGGAAAGTTACGGCCAATGGGTTGAAAGATTAAAATCCTACGTGCACAAATGGGCAGAGATGGGAAAGTTTGAAGAAACATTTGAAGGACTCCGAGAGATGATATTGATTGACCAATTAAGGGATAAAATGTCATCAGAACTTCGGGCGTTCTTAACACAGAATGGAGCTGATAGACTTGAGGAAATTATTCTTTTGGCAGAGAGATGGGAGAAATCTCAGAAGGAGGTGGGAAGTAAGAGTCGGATGACCAAAGCTTCTCCCCCAGACCAATCACTCAAGACCAAAGAAAAAGAACACACCAACCCCAATAAGAAGTTGAAGAAATCTGCGAGCACCAGTCAAACTTATATTCAGGCTGCCAAGAAGAGTGGGAAGGACTACTGTACCAATTGCCGGAAGGTAGGACATCACACAAAGATTGTCGGAAGAAACCTCCTACCTCTCACACAGTTGCATGTCTGACTCGCCGGAAGGAACATAAGGTGAGCACTAGTGAAACGTCCAGTGTGACAACTCATGAAGACACCCACTCCAAAATTCCGGTAGTGGAATCCATCTTGCTAAATGGATACCCCGCCATATGCTTATATGATACAGGTCTAAATTATGACTGCGTCGTAGCAACATCCTTAGTTCAGCAAGAACAGTTGACTGAGGAAATGGTGATTATACAGGGACCCTTGAAAAGTTCAGCCAAGATGTCACTACCTGTGGCTCGAGTACATATAGCTTCGCGTTATGTTACTGGAACAATCAAGGCAGCGGTGATGGAAAATCCCGTGTACCCAGTCCTGCTCGGTTGTCGTTACGTCTTTCTAGGAGAACCTATACAGCCTGTGATAGTCGCTGCTTTGACGACTAATTCGCAGACAGAAAAGACTCCAGCATCGTCGACTCCGACCAACCCTCGATCAGAGGATTGAAGAAAGCACAGAGTGCTGACAGCACCTTGTTGCCATGCTTCAAAAAACTGCCTAAAGCACATTCACCTCCACGTAGAGGCGACATGTATATGAAGGGTGGACTTCTATATCGCAAGGCAGGTAAAAGTGGACAAGAATATTCTCAATTAATTGTCCCGTCTACGTATCGTGCTCAACTATTGGATATGGGCCACAACTTATCTTTCAGTGGGCATATGGGAATAAATGCTACTATGCAAAGAATTTCCATGCACTATTTTTGGCCCGGAATGAATTCGGACATCACCAGATATGTCAAGTCATGCCCTGAATGCCAAAGAGTGACCCCAAGACATAGGACACCCCCTGTCCCGCTTGGTGAGATGCCCCTAACTGGATCTCCTTTCGAGAGAGTTGCCGTAGTTATTATCGGACCACTCCCCAGGACGAGGAGGAAGAATCGATACATATTAACATTGGTGGACGTCTGTTCAATGTGGGCAGAAAGTATTCCAATGCCATCAAGTGACTCCAAGCACATTGCTGAAGCCTTACTTGAGATATTTACTCGGATTGGATTTCCCCTCAAAATCCTAACCGACAATGCATCACAGTTTCGCAGTAAACTCATGGAAGAAGTCTTTCGGCTATTTCATGTTCGCCATATCTATTCATCTCCCCATTTGCCTCAAACGAACGGGAGTGTAGAACGGTGGAACGGTACCCTCATTAGTGTTCTGAGAAAGTTAGCTCATGAAAAACCAGAGGATTGGGACACATATATTCCTGCTGCATTATTCGCATACCGGGAAGTGCCGCATCACTCTACTGGGATTGCGCCCGCAACACTGTTGTTTGGGAGGCCAATCAAGGGACCCTTGGAAGTATTACTGAGAACATGGACTGATGATCATGCAGATGATACAGTTGTTACTGCATCTGTTTATGTTGCTGAGTTGAAGAAACGTCTACAACATGGTTGGAGACAAGCGAATGTGAATCTGCGTCAAGCTCGACGAAGAATGACTCGCAATTTCAACAAGAAAGCAAAAGATAGAGAGCTGACAGTGGGTGAAAAAGGTGCTGCTACTACTTCCAACCAGTCAGAACAAGTTGCAAATTGGATGGAAAGGACCATTTGAGGTGACAGAGAAAATATCTCGTACTCACTACAAAATTTCTGTCAAAGGCAAGTTGAAAGTGTTTCACATAAACCTTTTGAAGAAATGGAATGAAAGGTCCGCAACCTCCGAAACTGCACACCTGATGGCTATGGCTGTTGCTACTGAAGTAGAACAAGGAATTACCATGGGAACAGAATGTACACTGCAAGCCAAAGAGACATTTCAGGATGTGGATATCAATCCCAACCTATCTCCAGATCAACAGAAGCAAATTCGAGATCTTATGGCAATGTATGCAGAAATACTTACCGACAAACCAGGTCTTACTGATTTAGTGGAATTTGATATGAAGCTAACAGATGATACACCTGTGCGAGTCAAGACGTACCCAGTTCCTTATGCCAAGCAAAATACTTTGCAGGAAGAGATACAGCAGATGCTCTCATCAGGAATTATATCACAATCTGAATCTCCATACAGTGCTAGTGTGGTGTTGTTGAGAAAACCTAATGGTGAACACAGAATGTGCATCGATTATCGACAGCTCAACGCGATTACTGAATTTCAGGCAGAACCTCTACCCGACCAGAATCAGCTGTTCACTAGTCTCAACACAGCCCAATACTTCACCAGGATTGATCTCAGTAAGGGATATTACCAAATTCCTGTGAAACCGGAAGTCAGACCGTGGTTAGCTTTCAGTACTCCTGGAGGACACTACGAGTTCAATGTTCTTCCATTTGGATTAAGTAACGCTCCAAGTGTATTTACACGCATGATGAGAAGATTACTTGACCCATTACATCATCCGGCCATCAGCCACTTCATGGATGATATTTTAGTTGCTACTGAAACATTTGAGGAGCATGTCGAAACATTGCATCTCTTGTTCAAGCGACTTAAGGAAACAGGTTTGACAGCAAGACCCAAGAAGTGTCAAATAGGATTTCAACAATTGGACTTCCTGGGCCATAAGGTATCTCAAGGCTTCATAACACCTCAAGAAGGAAATGTGGAGAAACTTCAGAGAGCACCTCGCCCAAGGACCAAAAAGGATGTTCGATCATTCGTCTCCTTATGTGGATTCTATCAAAGATACATCAAAGACTTCAACACACTGGCTGCACCCTTAACGGATCTTACCAAAAAGGGGAATCCAGAGAAAGTCATATGGTCAGCTGATTGTGAGAAGGCTTTTACAGCTCTCAAACAAGCTTTAACAGCCAAACCGATCCTACATCTACCCAACCTCGACCGCTCATTCGTGCTCCGCACAGATGCGAGTAATATTGGAATAGGGGCCACCTTACTCCAGAGGAAAGGAGATGATCACTCAGAGCTATTCCCTGTAGCTTATGCAAGCAGGAAACTGAATGCTTCTGAACGGAACTACTCGGTGATCGAGCGTGAGTGCCTTGGTCTAATCTGGGCTGTGGAAAAGTTTCAGGCATACCTGTATGGTAAACATTTTACAGTGCAATGTGATCACCAACCCTTGATGTTTCTGGCATCGTCACGGAATCTGAACGCAAGACTCATGCGATGGTCGCTGCTGTTGCAACCATACTCATTCCAAATCGAATACGTTCCTGGGAAAATGAACGTAGGCGCCGACTTCTTGAGTCGTTGTCCAGTTCCTGATGAACCATCAACTTCGGATGAAGTGGAAAACCAACAAGAGGGATCACAAAAGGAACCGTGTCAGCTGTGAACGACTGAGACGATAGTTCTCCACAGAGATCAATCTGGAGGGGGGCTCTGTCGCATGATTGCGCACTCCGTCTTGTTCACTGCTGCACATCACAATTTCAAAACACACTTCTCACTAAAGGTTTGCACTAGGGAGAATTGGAATGCTAGGAATGTGGCGTCAACAGTATTAATAGCTGTGACACCCAATGATGGACAGATCATGTGGTCTAAGCCCGTTCTGTTCATTGGTTAACCTAGAATAATCGCGTCGCCCGCGAAATGTTTTGGGTCCAGCGACGCTAAATTTCAAGCACTTGCAGAGCGACCGGCAAAGCATCCAGATGTGGTTTAGGTCTCTGTATGTCCCTCATCCTGATTCAGAAGGAAAGCTTCAGACGAAATTATGCCTGAGTTTGTTTATTTCTGAGTCAGGTAAAGCTTTAAGTATGAGAGTGTGTGTGTGTAAGTTCCGGCACGAATATATATATTTATTCTTCTATTAGAAGATAGAAACCAACTTTCAACCAGTCCCAAGATGGCTACTCTCTGCCAGCGCTGATGTAGATATCTGACGCCCTCTATCTTTCGTTTCCAGAAGAGTTGCTGTACAATCACTATGTCTTAAGCTGTGAAAAGAGGCTCAATTATGCCCAGACTGTTTCCTATTCTTGAGTCTAAATCCCACTGGCTTGCTGACTGTGTTCAGAGCAGGTTTAGTACAAGATAAACTATGATCTGTGTGCTAGGTGTCGCCTTAGTTGCAATCCACAGCGAACCGCCAACACACGCGAATGTGAGAAGGAGGAATGAAAGACTCTACCTCTTATCTTATATGTTCGTGGCGTGAAGACAGAATGTGTGTGTAACTGTTTAGCATCCATGACTGGTCCAGCATTTATACTGCTGTGATTTATTCGAACAAGCATTTAGCACTCTGACGAACCACAGTCCAGCTAACAGCCCAACACCGGCACTCAAGTAAACGAATAAAAGAAGAATGGTGTTAGTTTGAGAGAATGAGTACAATGTGGTGTCTCATCTTTCTTTCACTCTGTATATATATGTGTGTTATTGAATGAGAGGCAGTGTAAATCCTCATAAGGAACATTTCACATAGACCTCCACATTCATACCAATTATATGTTACTTATATTAACTTTAGAGTGAAATATTTAATGTATGTTTCTTTACATTATTACTTTGATGCAACATGTGGAATGTAGTTTATTAAACCATCACCCTGTTTGACCGAGTAAGTAAAGGACATAATATGCTTTCATGCATAAGCACTTCTAAACTGTCAAGGGGAAATATCACCCCAGTGTCAGAAGAAGTAAGTAAAGGAAATGACAGAAGAGGTGAGAGGGTATAAACAGGAAAGTATCCAGGCAGACTAAAACAATGGTGGCAGCACTGATTGGTAACATGAGTTAATATGTATGAGATGAACAATCATCCTATTCTGTTCCATTACTATGTAGGGATCAGATATGCTGGGTACATCTCATCATTTACTCTCCATCATTCTTTTCTAGCCTTGTCAGTCACTGTGTCTGTGTCCTCTGTGAGAACATCAGCCAACAGGCCACTAGGTACAAGTGCAGTAAAAGAAAGCTTGCCCAATATAATTGCTGATGTCTAATGCCAGTACAAGGAGACACACTGTAGCTCTTAACTTGTAGGTACTTCCTGAATCTGCTACCTTCTGTACCTCATGTCTGTAAACCCTTTTCATTCTTGTCCACTGGAGAATCATCATCCTTTGGCTAGATATAAATGTGTTCACCATGTTTATCCACCTCAGGTGAGGATGGCGGTGTTCGCAGATTGTCATGATCCAGAGGTGCAGAACATTGCCCAATAATGTACAATGGCTGTCAACCTAGAGCAGATCTGTAATATAAAGGTGCAACAGGAATCTGTGGCCAGGACCAAGAATATTCAATGAGTCCCCACTGAACTGTGCCCAAACCTGATCTGTGTTTCATGATTGATCTGGTGATTGATATATCTGAAGTGTAGAAACAGTTCTAAGATCATTAGGATCAAGTTTATACCTCAATGCAAATTACTTACAAATATGGCAGAAGTTTGGCAACATTTCATCACTGCTATACTTTGATTTTACTCAGTGAAACTTTATACTTGTGAGAACAATCAATAACTTTCAGGAACAGAGAGTAGTCATGGACTCCTCTGATTCATACAGTGTGTAGAGACTGTTTAGACTATTTGTTTTACAAATCCTTGAGAAATGTTCCAGTACCATCTGGGGTATTTATTACAGAAACCAATAGCAGGCTAACTGATGGGAAGGCTTAGTGGCCAGATGACTGAAGTCATCTCTGAACATGAGAGTTCTTATTTCTAATGTTGAATATGAACATTATCTCAATGTCTTGATGTATTTCATATATGTCATAATGCATCACTGGTTACTTCCACAGGTTTTTTATTGTGATTAATAAACCAAAATTAACTGTTCCTGCATTTTTCTGTCAGTCCATTGTGGTGTGACAAAAATTTTCATTATTATCTATGTGTTTAGTTAATGTAACTACTTCACATAAAGGTAGTATCTGGAACTACAGGTGACTGGGTAAACTCTAATAGACAGCTAAATTCTGTCCTATTGTAATCTCCCAGGTTCCAGGTTACTCAGAAAAGGGAACTTTACATTTTATTAATTCCTGTGACCATTTCACCTAAAAGGGAAAATGATCATAGGTGGGGGACTCTCGAGCTAATTAAGTTTCTCTTTTCGGGAAGGAAGATTTTGGAGGGAAGAAATTAATTTTCCTGGGGAAACCCCTAGATTTCCAGAGCTATTATGGGACACTTTGGCTTCCAAAGACCCATCCCCTCCAAATGAAATCAGTCCCATCCTCATAGCAATACTTCATTGTGGGGTAAGTCGAGGTGGGTACTGCTTCCAACTTCCAATATGTCACATTTATATATTTATATTAACCATATGTTGAATGATATTAAACAACAGTGGACATGCTGAAATATGTGTTTATAGCGTTACCAAAAGGACAAGGGACAACTGAATGCCTAGATCTTGGTAGAATCAACCTCGGAAAGCTTGTCACCACCTTTCTACTCAAAATTATCATAAGAAGAGCAAGAAATAAAATCAAAATGGAATTGTGTGAATAACAGTGCGGATTTGTGGAAGGCAATGGTACCGATAATGCAATAAATACATTACGAAGACTAATACAGATATACATAGAGATACATACAGACATCTATTTGTGCTTTATAGATCATACCAAGTAAAACATTATGAAATTATAACACTGTTCGATGATATCAACATTGATGGAAAAGATCTCGGAATAACAAAGAATACTTACTGGAAACAAGTGGCAGATATTAACATGGGATATGAAGAAGGCACTTTTTAACAGATAACGTCAGGAGAAAGACAAGAATGTGTTTTGTCGCCGGATCACGTGTCTCTCTACATGGAAATAATGAGAGCCATCAAAGAGAGGCCAGGAATGGGAATTGGAGAAATCAGTATAAACAACCTAGGTAATGACGGTGATACAGCATTGATAGCAGAACGGGCACATGATCTACAACATTTGGATATTGTAGACACAGAACGGGCACATGATCTACGATTTGTGGATATTGTAGACACAGAACGGGACATGATCTACAACATTTGGATATTGTAGACACAGAACAGGCACATGATCTACAACATTGATGGCAGAACGGGTACATGATCTACAACATTGATGGCAGAACAGGCACATGATCTACAACATTGATGGCAGAACGGGCACATGATCTACAACATTGATGGCAGAACGGACACATGATCTACAACATTGATGGCAGAACGGGCACATGATCTACAACTGTTGGATATTGTAAACACAGAACGGGCACATGATCTACAACATTGATGGCAAAACGGGCACATGATCTACAACATTGATGGCAGAACGGACACATGATCTACAACATTGATGGCAGAACCGGCACATGATCTACAACATTGATGGCAGAACGGGCACATGATCTACAACTGTTGGATATTGTAGACACAGAACGGGCACATGATCTACAACATTGATGGCAGAACGGGCACATGATCTACAACATTGATGGCAGAACGGGCACATGATCTACAACATTGATGGCAGAACGGGCACATGATTTACAACATTGATGGCAGAACGGGCACATGATCTACAACTGTTGGATATTGTAGACACAGAACGGGCACATGATCTACAACATTTGGATATTGTAGACACAGAACGGGCACATGATCTACAACACTGATGTCAGAACGGGCACATGATCTACAACATTGATGGCAGAACGGGCTCATGATCTACAACATTGATGGCAGAACGGGCACATGATCTACAACATTGATGGCAGAACGGGAACATGATCTACAACTGTTGGAGATTGTAGACACAGAACGGGCATATGATCTACAACATTTGGATATTGTAGACATAGAACGGGCACATGATCTACAACATTTGGATATTGTAGACACAGAAACGGGCCACATGATCTACAACTGTTGGATATTGTAGACACAGAACGGGACACATGATCTACAACATTTGGATATTGTAGACACAGAACGGGCACATGATCTACAACATTGGATATTGTAGACACAGAACGGGCACATGATCTACAACATTTGGATATTGTAGACACAGAAACGGGCACATGATCTACAACATTTGGATATTGTAGACACAGAACGGGCACATGATCTACAACTGTTGGATATTGTAGACACAGAACGGGCACATGATCTACAACATTATGGATATTGTAGACACAAGAACGGGCACATGATCTACAACATTTGGATATTGTAGACACAGAACGGGCACATGATCTACAACATTTGGATATTGTAGACACAGAACGGGCCACATGATCTACGATTGTTGGATATTGTAGACACAGAACGGCCACATGATCTACAATTGTGGATATTGTAGACACAGAAGGGGCACAGATCTACAACATTTGGATATTGTAGACACAGAACGGGTCCATGATCTACGATTGTTGGATATTGTAGACACAGAAGGGGCACATGATCTACAATTGTTGGATATTGTAGGCACAAAACGGACGCATGATCTACGACTGTTGGATATTGTAGACACAGGACGGGCACATGATATACGACTGTTGGATATTGTAGACACACAACGGGCAAATGATCTACAGACATTTGGGATATTGTAGATACAGAACGGGCACAGATCTACACATTTTGGATATTGTAGACACTGCAACGGACACATGATCTACAACTGTTGGATATTGTAGACACACGAACGGACACATGATCTACAACATTTGGATATTGTAGACACACGACGGACACATGATCTACAACTGTTGGATATTTAGACACACGACGGGCACATGATCTACAACGTTGGATATTGTAGACCACAGACGGGCACATGATCTACAACATGTGGATATTGTAGACACACGAACGGGCACATGATCTATAACATTTGGATATTGTAGACACATAACGGGCACATGATCTATAACATTTGGATATTGTAGACACAGAACGGGCACATGATCTACAACATTTGGATATTGTAGACACACGAACGGACACATGGATCTACAACATTTGGATATTGTAGACACAGAACGGGCAAATGATCTACGACTGTTGGATATTGTAGACACACGACGGACACATGATCTACAACTGTTGGATATTGTAGACACACGACGGACACATGATCTACAACATTTGGATATTGTAGACACAGAGCGGACACATGATCTACAACATTTGGATATTGTAGACACACGACGGACACATGATCTACAACTGTTGGAAATTGTAGACACACGACGGACACATGATCTACAACATTTGGATATTGTAGACACAGAACGGGCACATGATCTACAAACATTTGGATATTGCAGACACAGAACGGGCACATGATCTACAACATTTGAATTGTAGACACAGAACGGGCCACATGATCTACAACATTTGATATTGTAGGCACATAACGGGCACATGATCTATAACATTTGGATATTGTAGACCACAGAACCGGCACATGATCTACGACATGTTGGATGATTGTAGGGACACAGAACGTGCAATGGTATACAACTCTTGGTATTGTAGACACAGAAGTGCACATGATCTACACGCATTTGGATATTGTAGATACAGAACGGGCACATGATCTACAACATTGGATATTGTAGACACAGAACGGGCACAATGAACTACAACATTGGATTAGTGTAGACACAGAACGGGCACATAATCTACAACATTTGGAATATTGTAGGACACTGAAAGGGCACATGATCTACAACATTTGGATATTGTGCCACACGACGGACACATGATCTAACAACTGTAGAAATTGTAGAACAAACAAAGGACACCATGCTCTACAAACATTTGGATATTGTAGACACACGACGGGACACATGATCTACAACATTTGGATATTGTAGACACAGAACGGACACATGACTCTACGACTGTTGGTATTGTAGACACACGACAGGACACATTGATCTACAACATTTGGATATTGTAGACACACGACGGACACATGATCTACAACATTTGGATATTTGTAGACACATAACGGGCACATGATCTATAACATTTGGATATTGTAGACACAGAACGGGCACATGATCTACAACATTTGGATATTGTAGACACAGAACGGGCACATGATCTACAACATTTGGATATTGTAGACACAGAACGGGCACATGATCTACAACATTTGGATATTGTAGACACAGAACGGGCACATGATCTACAAATTGTGATATGTAGACACAGAACGGACACATGATCTACAAACTTTGGATATTGTAGACACAGAACGGCAACATGATCTACAACATTTTGGATATTGTAGACACAGAACGGGGACACATGATCTACAACCTGTTGGATATTGTAGTAGACACAGAACGGACACATGATCTACAAATTTGATATTGTAGACACAGAACGGACACATGATCTACAACATTTGGATATTGTAGACACAGAACGGACCATGATCTACAACGTTGGATATTGTAGAACAGAACGGACACATGATCACAATTTGGATATTGTAACACAGAACGGGCACATGACTACAACATTTGGATATTGTAGACAAGACACATGATATTGTAGAACAAGCACATGATCTACAACTGTTGGATATTGTAGACACACGACGGACACATGATCTACAACATTTGGATATTGTAGACACACGACGGACACATGATCTACAATGTTGGATATTGTAGACACAGAACGGACACATGATCTACAACATTGGATATTGTAGACACAGAACGGGCACATGATCTACATTGTGGATATTGTAGACAAGAAGGGCACATGATCTACAATTTGGATATTGTAGACACAAACGGCACATGATCTACACGTTGGATATTGTAGACACAGAACGGGCACATGATCTACACTTTGGATATTGTAGACACACAATGGGCAATATTACAATTTGGATATTGTAAACAGAACGGCACAGATCTAAACATTTGATATTGTAGACAGAAGTAAACATGATCTACAACATTTGGATATTGAACAACGGACACAATCTACAACGTTGGATATTGTAGACACAACGGACACAGATCTAAACATTTGGATATTGTAGAACGAACCATGATCACAAATTTGGATATTTAGAGACACACGGACACATGATCTACAACTTTGGATATTGTAACACAACGGGCACATGATCTACAACATTTGGATATTGTAGACACAGACGGGCACATGATCTACAATGTTGGATATTGTAGAACAACGGAACATGATCTACAACATTTGGATATTGTAGACACAGACGGACACATGATCTACAACATTTGGATATTGAGAACGAACGGGCACATGATCTACAACATTTGGATATTGTAGACACAGACGGCACATGATCTACAACATTTGGATTTGTAGACACCGACGGGACACATGATCTACAACATTGGATATTGTAGACACAGAACGGACACATGATCTACAACATTTGGATATTGTAGACACAGAACGGCACATGCATCTACAACATTTGGATATTGTAGACACAGAACGGCACATGATCTACAACATTTGGGATTGTAGACACAGACTGGCACATGATCTACAACATTTGGATATTGTAGACACAGAACGGGCACATGATCTCCAACATTGGATATTGTAGACACAGAACGGGCACATGATCTACAACTATTGGATATTGTAGACACAGAACTGGCACATGATCTACGACTGACTTGGATATTTAGACAAGAACGGGCAGATCTAAACATTTGATATTTAGCAAGAACGAAGATCAAACATTGGATATTGTAGCACAGAACGGCACATGATCTACAACATTTGGATATTGAACACGAACGGACAGATCTACAACATTGGATATTGTAGACACGAAGGGCACATGATCTACAACATTTGGATATGTAGACACAGAAGGACACATGATCTACAAATTTGGATATTGAGACACAGAACGACATGTTACTTGGGACAAGACGGAACATGATTACAATTTGGATTGAGACACAGAACGGGACAGATCTAAATTTGGATTTAGAACAGACGGACACATGATCTACAACATTTGGATATTGTAGACACAGAACGGACATATCTAAACATTGGATATTGTAGAACAGAACGGCAATGATACAAATGGATATTGTAAACAAGGACATGACACAACTTATTTGTAGAAGAACGGCACGACATAAATTATGAAGAGACAAGGCACAATTATTTGGTATTGTAGAAAGAACGGCACATTTAAACATTTGGATATTGTAGACAAGAACGGCACATGATAATTGGATATTGAGACACGAACGGGCAATTCAACTTTGGATATTGTAGACACGAACGGACATGATCTAAACATTTGGATATTGTAGACACAGAACGGGCACATGATCTATTTGGATATTTAGACACAGGGACAATTGATTTGTGATGAGAAGGCAGCACAAATTGAATTAACACTGAAAGCACAACTTTGAATTTAGACACAAGGAATGATACAATGTGGATATTAAACGAGGAATACAAAGGAAAATTACAATGGTATGAACAACTGGAATGTTAAAAACTGGAATTTAACACATGGAATTACACAATGGAATATTAAACATTGGTAGACCAGAACGCACATTTGAATTGGAATGAGACACAGAACGACATTTGATTAACAAAGGAATGACACAACGGGGAAATTCAACATTGATGGACACAGACTACAACTGTTGATATTGTACAGACGGACAAACACTGGATATTGTGACAAATGGATGAACAAGTGATATTGAACAGTGGATGATACAACATTTGGATATTGTAGACAGACGGGAATGATCTACAAATTTGGATATTGTAAAACGGACATGACACAAGTAATTGTAGACACACGAGGACACATGTACAAATTTGGATATTGTACACAGAGGACAATGACACAACTTGGAATTGACACAGACGGACATGATCTACAACTAATTGTAGACACGACGAATGATTAAATTTGGAATTGTAGACCACGACGGACACATGATCTAAATTTGGATATTGTAGACACAGAACGGAATGATCTAAACATGGATATTTACAAACGGAATGATCACAACTGTTGGAATGATGACAACGACGGACATGATACAAATTTGGATATTGTAACACAAAGCAATTCACAATTGGATATGAGACACAACGGCAATTTAACAATTGGATATTTACACAGAACGGGCACATGATCTACAACATTTGGATATTGTAGACACAGAACGGGCACATGATCTACAACATTTGGATATTGTAGACACAGACGGGATATCTAACATTTGGATAGACAGAACGGCACATATCTAACTGTATGAGACACAACGGCATTCTAAAGGATATTGTAGACACAAACGGGCACATGATCTACAACATTTGGATATTGTAAAGAACGACACATGACTAAATTTGGAATTGTAGAAAGAAGGCACAATCTACAATTTGGAATTGTAGACACAGAAGCCACAGTAATTGATTTGGATATTGTAGACACAGACGGCAATGTTACAAATTTGGATATTGTAGACACAGAAGGGCAATGTTACAACATTGGATATTGTAGACACAAAGGACATGATTACAATGGAATTTACACCGGGACATGTAACATTGGATATTGTAGACAACGAGGCACATGATCTAAAAGTGGATTGTGACAACATGGATGTACAATGGTATGAACACATGGAATTGTACACAAAGGATGATTACAATGTGGAATGTAGACACAGAACGGCACATGATCTACAACTTTGGATATTAGACACAAACGGGCACATGATACAACAATTTGGATATTGTAGACACAGAACGGGCACATGATCTACAACATTTGGATATTGTAGACACAGAACGGCACATGATCTACAAATTTGGATATTGTAGACACAGTAACGGGACACATGATCTACAACACTTGGATTATTGTAGACACACGAACCGGACACATGAATCTGACAACGATTGCTGATATTAGTAGGACACACGAACGGACAGCATGATCTACGAACATGTTGGGATATTGTAGACACAGAACGGGCAAATGAATCTACGACTGTTGGATATTGTAGATACACGACACGGACACATGATCTACAACATTTGGATATTGTAGACACACGCGGACACATGATCTACCAACATTTGGATATTGTAGACACATGACGGACACATGATCTACAACATTCGGATATTGTAGACACACGACGGACACATGATCTACGACTGTTGGATATTGTAGACACACGACGGACACATGATCTACAACATTTGGAAATTGTAGACACATGACGGACACATGATCTACAACATTTGGATATTGTAGACACAGAACGGGCACATGATCTACAACATTTGGATATTGTAGACACAGAACGGACACATGATCTACAACATTTGGATATTGTAGACACAGTACGGACACATGATCTACAACATTTGGATATTGTAGACACAGAACGGGACACATGATCTACAACATTTGGATATTGTAGACACAGAACGGGCACATGATCTACAACATTTGGATATTGTAGACACAAGAACGGGCACATGATCTACAACATTGGATATTGTAGACACAGAATGGACACATGATCTACAACATTTGGATATTGTAGACACAGAACGGGCACATGATCTACAACATTTGGATATTGTAGACACAGAACGGCACATGATCTACAACTGTTGGATATTGTAGACACAGAACGGGACACATGATCTACAACATTTGGATATGTAGACACATGAACGGGACACATGATCTACAACATTTGGATATTGTAGACACAGAACGGACACATGATCTACAAAATTTGGATATTGTAGACACAGAACGGACACATGATCTACAACATTTGGATATTGTAGACACAGAACGGACACATGATCTACAACTGTTGGATATTGTAGACACACGACGGACACATGATCTACAACATTTGGATATTGTAGACACAGAACGGACACATGATCTACAACATTTGGATATTGTAGACACAGAACGGGCACATGATCTACAACATTTGGATATTGTAGACACAGAACGGGCACATGATCTACAACTGTTGGATATTGTAGACACAGAACGGGCACATGATCTACAACATTTGGATATTGTAGACACAGAACGGGCACATGATCTACAACATTTGGATATTGTAGACACAGAACGGGCACATGATCTACAACATTTGGATATTGTAGACACAGAACGGGCACATGATCTACAACATTTGGATATTGTAGACACAGAACGGACACATGATCTACAACATTTGGATATTGTAGACACAGAACGGACACATGATCTACAACTGTTGGATATTGTAGACACAGAACGGACACATGATCTACAACATTTGGATATTGTAGACACAGAACGGACACATGATCTACAACATTTGGATATTGTAGACACAGAACTGGACACATGATCTACAACTTGGATATTGTAGACACACGGACACATGATCTACACTTTGGATATTGTAGACACAGACGGCACATGATCTACCATTGGATATTGTAGACACAGACGGGCACATGATCACAACTTTGGATTTGAACAAGAACGGGCAATGTTCTTTGTAGAGAACGACGCACAATTAATTGAATGAGACACAGACGCAATGATTAATGAATTTAACAGAAGGCACAGACACACATTGAATTTGAAGAGCACAGACCACTTTGAATTGTAGAACACGGGCACATGATCTACACTTTGGATATTGTAGACACAGACGGACAGACACAGAACGGCACATGATCTACAACATTTGGATATTGTAGACACAGAACGGCACATGATCTACAACATTTGGATATTGTAGACACAGAACGGGCACATGATCTACAACATTTGGATATTGTAGACACAGAACGGCACATGATCTACAACATTTGGATATTGTAGACACAGAACGGGCACATGATCTACAACATTTGGATATTGTAGACACAGAACGGGCACATGATCTACAACATTTGGATATTGTAGACACACGACGGACACATGATCTACAACTGTTGGATATTGTAGACACAGAACGGGACACATGATCTACAACATTTGGATATTGTAGACACACGAACGGACACATGATCTACAACATTTGGATATTGCAAACACACGACAGACACATGATCTACGACTGTTGGATATTGTAGACACACGACAGACACATGATCTACAACATTTGGATATTGTAGACACACGACGGACACATGATCTACAAAATTTGGATATTGTAGACACAGAACGGGACACATGATCTACAACATTTTGGATATTGTAGACACAGAACGGACACATGATCTACAACTGTTGGATATTGTAGACACACGACGGACACATGATCTACAACATTTGGATATTGTAGACACAGAACGGACACATGATCTACAACATTTGGATATTGTAGACACAGAACGGGACACATGATCTACAACATTTGGATATTGTAGACACAGAACGGGCACATGATCTACAACATTTGGATATTGTAGACACAGACGGGCACATGATCTACAACATTTGGATATTGTAGACACAGAACGGGCACATGATCTACAACATGTTGGATATTGTAGACACAGAACGGGACACATGATCTACAACATTTGGATATTGTAGACACAGAACGGGCACATGATCTACAGACATTTGGATATTGTAGACACAGAACGGGCACATGATCTACAACATTTGGATATTGTAGACACAGAACGGGACACATGATCTACAACATTTGGATATTGTAGACACAGAACGGGCACATGATCTACAACATTTGGATATTGTAGACACAGAACGGGACACATGATCTACAACATGTTGGATATTGTAGACACAGAACGGGCACATGATCTACAACATTTGGATATTGTAGACACAGAACGGGCACATGATCTACAACATTTGGATATTGTAGACACAGAACGGGCACATGATCTACAACATTTGGATATTGTAGACACAGAACGGGCACATGATCTACGACTGTT
The DNA here is from genome assembly GCA_014155875.1 of Cepaea nemoralis. Lineage (NCBI taxonomy): Eukaryota > Metazoa > Mollusca > Gastropoda > Stylommatophora > Helicidae > Cepaea > Cepaea nemoralis. Next base: position 568,883 of record JACEFZ010023489.1, read on the forward strand.
GGATATTGTAGACACAGAACGGGCACATGATCTACAACATGTTGGATATTGTAGACACAGAACGGGCACATGATCTACGAACATTTGGATATTGTAGACACAGAACGGACACATGATCTACCACATTTGGATATTGTAGACACACGAACGGACACATGATCTACACCTGTTGGATATTGTAGACACAGAACGGACACATGATCTACAACATTTGGATATTGTAGACACAGAACGGGACACATGATCTACAACATTTGGATATTGTAGACACGAACGGGCACATGATCTACAACATTTGGATATTGTAGACACAGAACGGGCACATGATCTACAACTGTTGGATATTGTAGACACAGAACGGGCACATGATCTACAACATTTGGATATTGTAGACACAGACGGGCACATGATCTACAACATTTGGATATTGTAGACACAGAACGGGCACATGATCTACAACATTTGGATATTGTAGACACAGAACGGCAAATGATCTACGACATGTTGGATATTGTAGACACAGAACGGGCACATGATCTACAACATTTGGATATTGTAGACACAGAACGGGCACATGATCTACAACATTTGGATATTGTAGACGCATAACGGGCACATGATCTACAACATTTGGATATTGTAGACACAGAACAGGCACATAATCTACAACATTTGGATATTGTAGACACAGAACGGGCACATGAATCTACAACATTTGGATATTGTAGACACAGAACGGGCACATGATCTACAACATTTGGATATTGTAGACACACGACGGACACATGATCTACAACTGTTGGATATTGTAGACACACAACGGACACATGATCTACAACATTTGGATATTGTAGACACACGACGGACACATGATCTACAACTGTTGGATATTGTAGACACGCGACGGACACATGATCTACGTCTGTTGGGTATTGTAGACACACGACAGACACATGATCTACAACATTTGGATATTGTAGACACACGACGGACACATGATCTACAACATTTGGATTTTGTAGACACAGAACGGGCACATGATCTACAACTGTTGGATATTGTAGACACAGAACGGACACATGATCTACAACTGTTGGATATTGTAGACAGACGACGGACACATGATCTACAACATTTGGATATTGTAGACACAGAACGGACACATGATCTACAACATTTGGATATTGTAGACACAGAACGGGCACATGATCTACAACATTTGGATATTGTAGACACAGAACGGACACATGATCTACAACATTTGGATATTGTAGACACAGAACGGGCACATGATCTACAACATTTGGATATTGTAGACACACGAGGGACACATGATCTACAACTGTTGGATATTGTAGACACACGACGGACACATGATCTACGTCTGTTGGATATTGTAGACACAGAACGGGCACATGATATACGACTGTTGGATATTGTAGACACAGAACGGGCAAATGATCTACAACATTTGGATATTGTAGATACAAAACGGGCACAAGATCTACAACATTTGGATATTGTAGACACTGAATGGACACATGATCTACAACTGTTGGATATTGTAGACACACGACGGACACATGATCTACAACATTTGGATATTGTAGACACACGACGGACACATGATCTACAACTGTTGGATATTGTAGACACACGACGGACACATGATCTACGTCTGTTGGGTATTGTAGACACACGACAGACACATGATCTACAACATTTGGATATTGTAGACACACGACGGACACATGATCTACAACATTTGGATTTTGTAGACACAGAACGGGCACATGATCTACAACTATTGGATATTGTAGACACAGAACGGACACATGATCTACAACTGTTGGATATTGTAGACAGACGACGGACACATGATCTACAAAATTTGGATATTGTAGACACAGAACGGACACATGATCTACAACATTTGGATATTGTAGACACAGAACGGGCACATGATCTACAACATTTGGATATTGTAGACACAGAACGGGCACATGATCTACAACATTTGGATATTGTAGACACAGAACGGGCACATCATCTACAACATTTGGATATTGTAGACACAGAACGGGTACATGATCTACAACATTTGGAGATTGTAGACACAGAACGGCCAAATGATCTACGACTGTTGGATATTGTAGACACAGAACGGGCACATGATCTACAACATTTGGATATTGTAGACACAGAACGGGCACATGATCTACAACATTTGGATATTGTAGACACAGAACGGGCAAATGATCTACAACTGTTGGATATTGTAGACACACAACGGACGCATGATCTACGACTGTTGGATATTGTAGACACAGAACGGGCACATGATATACGACTGTTGGATATTGTAGACACAGAACGGGCAAATGATCTACAACATTTGGATATTGTAGATACAGAACGGGCACAAGATCTACAACATTTGGATATTGTAGACACTGAACGGACACATGATCTACAACTGTTGGATATTGTAGACACACGACGGACACATGATCTACAACATTTGGATATTGTAGACACACGACGGACACATGATCTACAACTGTTGGATATTGTAGACACACGACGGACACATGATCTACAACATTCGGATATTGTAGACACACGACGGACACATGATCTACGACTGTTGGATATTGTAGATACACGACGGACACATGATCTACAACATTTGGATATTGTAGACACAGAACGGGCACATGATCTACAACATTTGGATATTGTAGACACAGAACGGACACATGATCTACAACTGTTGGATATTGTAGACACACGACGGACACATGATCTACAACATTTGGATATTGTAGACACAGAACGGACACATGATCTACGACTGTTGGATATTGTAGACACAGAACGGGCACATGATCTACAACATTTGGATATTGTAGACACAGAACGGACACATGATCTACAACATTTGGATATTGTAGACACAGAACGGACACATGATCTACAACATTTGGATATTGTAGACACACGACGGACACATGATCTACAACTGTTGGATATTGTAGACACACGACGGACACATGATCTACAACATTTGGATATTGTAGACACATGACGGACACATGATCTACAACATTTGGATATTGTAGACACATGACGGACACATGATCTACAACATTTGGATATTGTAGACACACGACGGACACATGATCTACAACATTTGGATATTGTAGACACAGAACGGGCAAATGATCTACGACTGTTGGATATTGTAGACACACGACGGACACATGATCTACAACATTTGGATATTGTAGACACACGACGGACACATGATCTACAACATTTGGATATTGTAGACACAGAACGGACACATGATCTACAACATTTGGATATTGTAGACACACGACGGACACATGATCTACAACTGTTGGATATTGTAGACACACGACGGACACATGATCTACAACATTTGGATATTGTAGACACAGAACGGACACATGATCTACAACATTTGGATATTGTAGACACAGAACGGGCACATGATCTACAACATTTGGATATTGTAGACACAGAACGGGCACATGATCTACAACATTTGGATATTGTAGACACAGAACGGGCACATGATCTACAACATTTGGATATTGTAGACACAGAACGGGCACATGATCTACAACATTTGGATATTGTAGACACAGAACGGGCACATGATCTACGACTGTTGGATATTGTAGACACAGAACGGGCACATGATCTACAATTGTTGGATATTGTAGACACAGAACGGGCACATGGTCTAGAACATTTGGATATTGTAGACACAGAACGGACACATGATCTACAAAATTTCGATATTGTAGACACAGAACGGACACATGATCTACAACATTTGGATATTGTAGACACAGAACGGACACATGATCTACAACATTTGGATATTGTAGACACAGAACGGGCACATGATCTACAACATTTGGATATTGTAGACACAGAACGGGCACATGATCTACAACTGTTGGATATTGTAGACACAGAACGGGCACATGATCTACAACTGTTGGATATTGTAGACACAGAACGGGCACATGATCTACAACATTTGGATATTGTAGACACAGAACGGGCACATGATCTACAACATTTGGATATTGTAGACACAGAACGGGCACATGATCTACAACATTTGGATATTGTAGACACAGAACGGGCACATGATCTACAACATTTGGATATTGTAGACACAGAACGGGCACATGATCTACAACATTTGGATATTGTAGACACAGAACGGGCACATGATCTACAACATTTGGATATTGTAGACACAGAACGGGCACATGATCTACAACATTTGGATATTGTAGACACAGAACGGGCACATGATCTACAACATTTGGATATTGTAGACACAGAACGGGCACATGATCTACAACATTTGGATATTGTAGACACAGAACGGGCACATGATCTACAACATTTGGATATTATAGACACAGAACGGGACACATGATCTACAACATTGTGGATATTGTAGACACACGAACGGGCACATGATCTACAACATTTGGATATTGTAGACACAGAACGGGCACATGATCTACAACATTTGGATATTGTAGACACAGAACGGACACATGATCTACAGACTGTTGGATATTGTAGACACAGAACGGACACATGATCTACAACATTTGGATATTGTAGACACAGAACGGCACATGATCTACAACATTTGGATATTGTAGACACAGAACGGGCACATGATCTACAACATGTTGGATATTGTAGACACAGAACGGACACATGATCTACAACTGTTGGATATTGTAGACACAGAACGGACACATGATCTACAACATTTGGATATTGTAGACACAGAACGGACACATGATCTACAACATTTGGATATTGTAGACACAGAACGGGCACATGATCTACAACATTTGGATATTGTAGACACAGAACGGGCACATGATCTACAACATTCGGATATTGTAGACACAGAACGGGCACATGATCTACAACATTTGGATATTGTAGACACACGACGGGACACATGATCTACAACATGTTGGATATTGTAGACACACGACGGACACATGATCTACGTACTGTTGGATATTGTAGACACAGAACGGGCACATGATCTACGACTGTTGGATATTGTAGACACAGAACGGGCACATGATCTATAACATTTGGATATTGTAGACACATAACGGGCACATGATCTACAACATTTGGATATTGTAGACACGAACGGCACATGATCTACAACTGTTGGATATTGTAGACACACGACGGACACATGATCTACAAACATTTGGATATTGTAGACACACGACGGACACATGATCTACAACATTTGGATATTGTAGACACACGACGGACACATGATCTACGACTGTTGGATATTGTAGACACACGACGGACACATGATCTACAACATTTGGATATTGTAGACACACGACGGACACATGATCTACAACATTTGGATATTGTAGACACAGAACGGGCACATGATCTACAACTGTTGGATATTGTAGACACACGAACGGACACATGATCTACAACTGTTGGATATTGTAGACACAGAACGGGCACATGATCTACAAAATTTGGATATTGTAGACACAGAACGGGACACATGATCTACAACATTTGGATATTGTAGACACAGAACGGCACATGATCTACAACATTTGGATATTGTAGACACAGAACGGGCACATGATCTACAACATTTGGATATTGTAGACACAGAACGGGCACATGATCTACAACATTTGGATATTGTAGACACAGAACGGGCACATGATCTATAACATTTGGATATTGTAGACACAGAACGGGCCACATGATCTACACTGTTGGATATTGTAGACACAGAACGGGACACATGATCTACAACATTTGGATATTGTAGACACAGAACGGGCACATGATCTACAACCTGTTGGATATTGTAGACACAGAACGGGCACATGATCTACAACATTTGGATATTGTAGACTACAGAACGGGCACATGATCTACAACATTTGGATATTGTAGACACAGAACGGGCACATGATCTACGAACTGTTGGATATTGTAGATACAGAACGGACACATTATCTACAGAAGTTGGATATTGTAGACACAGGAACGGACACATGATCTACAATCATTTGGATATTGTAGACACAGAACGGCACATGATCTACAACTGTTGGATATTGTAGACACAGAACAGGGCACCATGATCACAACATTTGGATATTGTAAGACACAGAACGGGCACATGATCTACAACATTGGATATTGTAGACACAGAACGGGCACATGATCTACAACATTTGGATATTGTAGACACAGAACGGGCACAATGATCTACAACTATTGGATATTGTAGACACAGAGAACGGCACATGAGATCTACAACATTTGGATATTGTAGACACAGAACGGGCCACTAGATCTACAAATTGTGGATATTGTAGACACAGACGGGCACATGATCTACAACATTTGGATATTGTAGACACAGAACGGGCACATGAATCTACAACATTTGGATATTGTAGACACAGACGGGCACATGATCTAGCAACATTTGGATATTGTAGACACAGAACGACACATGATCTACAACATTTGGATATTGTAGACACAGACGGACACATGATCTACAACATTTGGATATTGTAGACACAGAACGGACACATGATCTACAACCTGTTGGATATTGTAGACACACGACGGACACATGATCTACAACATTTGGATATTGTAGACACAGAACGGACACATGATCTACGACTGTTGGATATTGTAGACACAGAACGGACACATGATCTACAACATTTGGATATTGTAGACACACGACGGACACATGATCTACAACATTTGGATATTGTAGACACAGAACGGACACATGATCTACAACATTTGGATATTGTAGACACACGAACGGACACATGATCTACAACATTTGATATTGTAGACACAGAACGGACACATGATCTACACATTTGGATATTGTAGACACAGAACGGACACATGATCTACAACATTTGGATATGTAGACACAGAACGGGCACATGATCTACAACATTTGGATATTGTAGACACAGAACGGGCACATGATCTACAACATTTGGATATTGTAGACACAGAACGGGCACATGATCTACAACATTTGGATATTGTAGACACAGAACGGGCACATGATCTACAACATTTGGATATTGTAGACACAGAACGGGCACATGATCTACTAACATTTGGATATTGTAGACCCAGAACGGGGCACATGATCTACAACTGTTGGATATTGTAGACACAGAACGGGAACATGATCTATAACATTTGGTATTGTAGACACAGACACGGGCACATGTCTAGAACCTTTTGATATTGTAGACACAGAACGGCAACATGCTCTACAATGGTTGGATGATTGTAGTCACAGACGTGACACATGAATACTAAAACATTTCGGATATTGTCGACACAGACAAGGACACATGATCTACAAAATTTCGGAGAAAATGCATTGTAGACACGAAACGGGACACATGATCTACAACATTTGGCTATTGTAGACACGAACGGGCACGATGATCTAGACAGTTGGATATTGTAGACACAGTAACGGGCAACTGTTACTAGCAACATTTTGGATCTTGTAGACACAGTACGGGCACATGAACTACAAACTTTTGGAATAATTGTAGACACTAGACGGGCACAGGATCTGACAACATTGGATATTGTAGACACAGAACGGGCACATGATCTACAACATTTGGATATTGTAGACACAGAAGGCACATGATCTACAACATTTGGATATGTAGACACAGAACGGGCACATGATCTACAACATTGGATATTGTAGACACAGACGGCACATATTACAACGACATATGTAGAAACAGGAAGAACAGAACGACATATTACAACACTTTGGGTATTTAGAAAGAAGTACACACAACACACTTTATTTAACACAGAACCACATGATCTACAACTGTTGGATATTAAACAAGGACATATGACACAACTTTGGATATTGTAGACACAGAACGGCACATGATCTACAACATTTGGATATTGTAGACACAGAACGGCACATGATCTACAACGTTGGATATTGTAGACACAGAACGGCAATGATCACAATGGAATTGTAGACACAGAAGGCACATGATCTACAACATTTGGATATTGTAGACACAGAACGGGCACATGATCTACAACATTGGATATGTAGGACACAGAACGGACACATCGATCTACAACCTTTCGGATATTGTAGACACCAGAACGGGACACATGATCTACAACATTTGATAACGGCACAGATCTACACATTTGGATAGTGTACACCTAACGAGGGACACATGATCTACAAGCTGTTGGTAATTGTGAGACACACGACGGAACACATGATCTACGTCTGTTGGATAATTGTAGACACAGAACGGGCCACATGAATTATACGGACTGTTGGATATTGTACGACACAGAACGGGCAAATGATCTACAACATTTGGATACTGTAGATACAAAACGCGGCACAAGATCTACAACATTTGGATATTGTAGGACACTGAATGGACACATGATCTACAACTGTTGGGATTATTCGTAGACACACGGACTGGACACTGATCTACACACATTTGGATATTTGTAGACACACGCACGGGACACCTGATCTACAACTGTTGATACTTGTAGACACCACGGACGGTACCACATGCATCTCACGTCTGTTGGGTATTGTAGACACACGACAGAAACATGATCTACAACATTTGGATATTGTAGACACACGACGGGACACATGGATCTACAACATTTGGATTTTGTAGACACAGAACGGCACATGATCCTACAACTATTGGATATTGTAGACACAGAACGGACACATGATCTACAACTGTTGGATATTGTAAACAGACGACGGACACATGATCTACAAAATTTGGATATTGTAGACACAGAACGGACACATGATCTACAACATTTGGATATAGATGTGTATAAGAGACAGATTGTAGACACAGAACGGGCACATGATCTACAACATTTGGATATTGTAGACACAGAACGGGCACATGATCTACAACATTTGGATAATGTAGACACAGAACGGGCACATCATCTACAACATTTGGATATTGTAGACACAGAACGGGTACATGATCTACAACATTTGGAGATTGTAGACACAGAATGGCCAAATGATCTACGACTGTTGGATATTGTAGACACAGAACGGGCACATGATCTACAACATTTGGATATTGTAGACACAGAACGGGCACATGATCTACGACTGTTGGATATTGTAGACATAGAACGGGCACATGATCTACAACATTTGGATATTATAGATACAGAACGGGCACATGATCTACAACTGTTGGACATTGTAGACACAGAACGGGCAAATGATCTACGACTGTTGGATATTGTAGATACAGAACGGGCACATGATCTACAACATTTGGATATTGTAGACACTGAACGGGCACATAATCTACAACATTTGGAAATTGTAGACACAGAACGGGCACATGATCTACGATTGTTGGATATTGTAGACACAGAACGAGCACATGATCTACAATTGTTGGATATTGTAGACACAGAACGGGCACATGATCTACAACACTTGGATATTGTAGACACAGAACGGGCCCATGATCTACGATTGTTGGATATTGTAGGCACACAACGGACGCATGATCTACGACTGTTGGATATTGTAGACACAGAACGGGCACATGATATACGACTGTTGGATATTGTAGACACACAACGGGCAAATGATCTACAACATTTGGATATTGTAGATACAGAACGGGCACAAGATCTACAACATTTGGATATTGTAGACACTGAACGGACACATGATGTACAACATTCGGATATTGTAGACACACGACGGACACATGATCTACAACTGTTGGATATTGTAGACACACGACGGACACATGATCTACAACATTTGGAAATTGTAGACACATGACGGACACATGATCTACAACATTTGGAAATTGTAGACACATGACGGACACATGATCTACAACATTTGGATATTGTAAGACACACGACGGACACTATGATATACAACATTTGGATATTGTAGACACACGACGGACACATGATCTACAACATTTGGATATTGTAGACACAGAACGGGCAAATGATCTACGACTGTTGGATATTGTAGACACACGACGGACACATGATCTACAACAGTTGGATATTGTAGACACACGACGGACACATGATCTACAACATTTGGATATTGTAGACACAAACGGACACATGATCTACAACATGTTGTATATTGTAGACACACGACGGACACATGATCTACAACATTTGGATATTGTAGACACAGAACTGACACATGATCTACAACATTTGGATATTGTAGACACAGAACGGACACATGATCTACAACTGTTGGATATTGTAGACACATGACGGACACATGATCTACAACATTTGGATATTGTAGACACACGACGGACACATGATCTACAACTGTTGGATATTGTAGACACAGAACGGGCACATGATCTACAACACTTGGATATTGTAGACACAGAAACGGGCCCATGATCTAGATTGTTGGATATTGTAGACACAGAAGGGCACATGATCTACAATTGTTGGATATTGTAGGCACACAACGGACGCATGATCTACGACTGTTGGATATTGTAGACACAGAACGGGCACATGATATACGACTATTGGATATTGTAGACACACAACGGGCAAATGATCTACACCATTTGGATATTGTAGATACAGAACGGGCACAAGATCTACAACATTTGGATATTGTAGACACTGAACGGACACATGATCTACAACATTCGGATATTGTAGACACACGACGGACACATGATCTACAACATTTGGATATTGTAGACACAGAACGGGCAAATGATCTACGACTGTTGGATATTGTAGATACACGACGGACACATGATCTACAACTGTTGGATATTGTAGACACACGAAGGACACATGATCTACAACATTTGGATATTGTAGACACAGAACGGACACATGATCTACAACATTTGGATATTGTAGACACACGACGGACACATGATCTACAACTGTTGTATATTGTAGACACACGACGGACACATGATCTACAACATTTGGATATTGTAGACACAGAACTGACACATGATCTAAAACATTTGGATATTGTAGACACAGAACGGGCACATGATCTACAACATTTGGATATTGTAGACACAGAACGGGCACATGATCTACAACATTTGGATATTGTAGACACAGAACGGGCACATGATCTACAACATTTGGATATTGTAGACACAGAACGGGCACATAATCTATAACATTTGGATAGTATAGACACAGAACGGGCACATGATCTACGACTGTTGGATATTGTAGACGCAGAACGGGCACATGATCTACAATTGTTGGATATTGTAGACACAGAACGGGCACATGGTCTAGAACATTTGGATATTGTAGACACAGAACGGACACATGATCTACAACATTTGGATATTGTAGACACAGAACGGACACATGATCTACAACTGTTGGATATTGTAGACACAGAACGGACACATGATCAACAACATTTGGATATTGTAGACACAGAAAGGGCACATGATCTACAACATTTGGATATTGTAGACACAGAACGGGCACATGATCTACAACATTTGGATATTGTAGACACAGAACGGGCAAATGATCTACGACTGTTGGATATTGTAGACACAGAACGGGCACATGATCTACAACATTTGGATATTGTAGACACAGTACGGGCACATGAACTACAACATTTGGATAATTTAGACATAGAACGGGCACATGATCTACAACATTTGGATATTGTAGACACAGAACCGGCAAATGATCTACGACTGTTGGATATTGTAGACACAGAACGGGCACATGGTCTACAACTCTTGGATATTGTAGACACAGAAAGGGCACATGATCTACAACATTTGGATATTGTAGATACAGAACGGGCACATGATCTACAACATTTGGATATTGTAGACACAGAACGGGCACATGAACTACAACATTTGGATATTGTAGACACAGAACGGGCACATAATCTACAACATTTGGATATTGTAGACACTGAAAGGGCACATGATCTACAACATTTGGATATTGTTGACACACGACGGACACATGATCTACAACTTTTGGATATTGTAGACACACGACGGACACATGATCTACAACATTTGGATATTGTAGACACACGACGGACACATGATCTACAACTGTTAGATATTGTAGACACACAACGGACACATGATCTACAACATTTGGATATTGTAGACACACGAGGGACACATGATCTACAACTGTTGGATATTGTAGACACGCGACGGACACATGATCTACGTCTGTTGGGTATTGTAGACACACGACAGACACATGATCTACAACATTTGGATATTGTGGACACACGACGGACACATGATCTACAACATTTGGATTTTGTAGACACAGAACGGGCACATGATCTACAACTGTTGGATATTGTAGACACAGAACGGACACATGATCTACAACTGTTGGATATTGTAGACAGACGACGGACACATGATCTACAACATTTGGATATTGTAGACACAGAACGGACACATGATCTACAACATTTGGATATTGTAGACACAGAACGGGCACATGATCTACAACATTTGGATATTGTAGACACAGAACGGGCACATGATCTACAACATTTGTATATTGTAGACACAGAACGGGCACATGATCTACAACATTTGGATATTGTAGACACAGAACGGGCACATCATCCACAACATTTGGATATTGTAGACACAGAACGGGTACATGATCTACAACATTTGGAGATTGTAGACACAGAACGGCCAAATGATCTACGACTGTTGAATATTGTAGACAAGAAAGGGCACATGATCTACAACATATGGATATTGTAGACACAGAACGGGCACATGATCTACGACTGTTGGATATTGTAGACATAGAACGGGCACATGATCTACAACATTTGGATATTATAGATACAGAACGGGCACATGATCTACAACTGTTGGTCATTGTAGATACAGAACGAGAAAATGATCTACGACTGTTGGATATTGTAGATACAGAACGGGCACATGATCTACAACATTTGGATATTGTATACACTAAACGGGCACATGATCTACAACATTTGGATATTGTAGACACAGAACGGGCACATGATCTACGATTGTTGGATATTGTAGACACAGAACGGGCACATTATCTACAATTGTTGGATATTGTAGACACAGAACGGGCACATGATCTACAACATTTGGATATTGTAGACACAGAACGGGCCCATGATCTACGATTGTTGGATATTGTAGACACAGAAGGGGCACATGATCTACAATTGTTGGATATTGTAGACACACAACGGACGCATGATCTACGACTGTTGGATATTGTAGACACAGAACGGGCACATGATATACGACTGTTGGATATTGTAGACACAGAATGGGCAAATGATCTACAACATTTGGATATTGTAGATACAAAACGGGCACAAGATCTACAACATTTGGATATTGTAGACACTGAACGGACACATGATCTATGCCAACGAGCCTTTTCTGACGTAACTAGGGGTATTGAGATGCGGCTACGTTGACACTCTTTATGAATTACACACTGATACACCGTGAACACAAAATTGTCCCCACGAGTGATAGAATGGCCCAGTATTGTTTCTATGCGACACAATCACTGGGATATTCAAAGTACAGTACACCCACGACATTTGTTTTCACACTGATTGTAGTACGTCCTGCATCCAGGCTATCTAATCAATACAAAGGTCTACACATACACCTTCTACCCTACTTACAGTCCTGTTACACGGCGCTTTGGGGCCTACATTCACAGGCCGGCAACCTCTGCCCACGGCCACGACTCGACTCCGTGCTGTAACATGTCCCCCCGCCCCTGTTTTTGGGGGGCAAACACCTTTTTTCCTCCAATCCCATCCCCGGG